>CM070609.1:55338422-55848924 GCA_036346395.1 Hsuehochloa calcarea | reverse complement strand
TGATGATGGGATGGACCGGCAGTTAAACAGTTGTTTACGAATTTGTCGTGCCCGTTTCTTTTAGGACAGTTGTCTCTTGCTATGCAGGCCCCACAATTTGGACTTGATTTGTTTCTATTAAGGAATTGTTGTTGGCGGGTTCAATCCAAGTAGAATCACACATAAATACAAAAATAAAAATTGACACATGGATTGGGAAAGTTCTCTCTTTATTTCTCTTCTCTTGACCATCCATACATAATAATTGGTACCCCTATTTATAGACTAAAGGACCCTGCTGAGGTTGGATGAGGAGCCCAGCCCATGGGCCGGTTGCTGGGCGAAGTCCGTAGTTTCCTAACACTCCCCTTTATGCACTCATCATCACATATTCTGCACTATATCTTGCTAATAAGTTTATGGCAAATACAATATCCGGTCTAGTACAGTTTGCTAAATACATGAGTGCTCCTATTGCACTTAAATACATAAATTCTGATCCCAGAACTTCCTCCCCCTCTTCTCTAGGTCTGTATAGATCCTTGTCTTGTTGCAAATATCTCCTAAGCTCGGTACTTTCAAAGGTTATGTCTTTTCAAAGCTGAATCTTTCTAACACCTTTTGAGTGCAAGCTGACTGATGCACTAATATCCATTCAGGTACATGCTCAAGCTGCAAGCTTAGGCAATTTTTGGTTTTATCTAAATTTTTCATTTCGAACTCCGACTCCAGGTAAGCGTTTGCTTCCTTAATATCTTTCAAGGTTCCGATGATATTCAGGTCATCTAAATACACTAAGATTATACAAAATTCATTCTGGGATCATCGTATAAATACACAGGGACAATTCTCATTGTTTGTGTAGCCTTTCTTGCATAGAAAGTCGCTCAAGCGATTATACCACATCCTGCCTGATTGCTTAAGTCCGTACAGTGATTTTCTGAGTTTCATACTGTACATATTTCTATGTGCTATATTTTTGTTCAGGACATGGATACCTTCAGGTACCTTCACATAAATGTTTGAATTCAAGTTTCCATAAATGTATGCAGTTACCACATCCATTAATTTCATTTCTAAATTCAAGTTCACTACCATTGAGGTTAAATATCTAAAGGTAACTCTACCCATGACTAGGGAATATGTTTCTTTATAATCAACACCTGAACGTTGAGTGAAAGCTTATGCAACGAGCATTACTTTATATCTTACAAGTTCATTATTTTCATTTCTCTTTCGAATAAATATCCACTTATGTCCTACGGGGTGCACATAGGGAGGTGTGTGGCTTACAGGCCCAAACATCTCTGTTTTATTCAGAGATGATAATTCAATTTCTATTGCCTTCTTCCAATCTTCTCAATCTGATCTTTTCTTACATTCAGCGAGTGATGCAGGCTCTGGATCAAGATCGGTGATTGTGGCAATTTTCTTTGCAAAATAAATATCGACATTGGCTGTTGTCCTATTCATAGATTCTCCCATGGTCCAATAGCTTATAGCTATTTCTTCTTATGCTTCTACTTGCTCGCCGCTACTTTCAATTACTGGACCAAGTCCCTTTAGTTTTCAGCTTCGATGTGTGTGTACACATCCTTACTGGTTTCTCCCTCTGTAGGAATGTTCAAATCCGGTATGCCTTTTTCTAAAGGTGTCATACTAGTGACAGGTCTCAATTAACTCCCCTTCTGGTTTAGAAGAACTTCGGTGAACGGCTGTGTCAAGTCCTTCTTATTCTTTTCTACCTAGGCATCCCTAGCTACATGGGATTTGAGGGGCCAGAGTTCTCGTCCTTTTATTCTGAGGCCTCTAGACAGGATTAGGGGTTCCTTCAACTTTCATTGGTATTTCAACCCTCTCCAATGCATTGCGTGCAGGCACATGCGAGTTGGTCACGCTCTTCAAATCACAAAAGTGGTCAGACAGTTGATTCGCTAATTCTTGCAAATCAATGATCTTCTGAATTTCTCTATTTGCTTCACTACTGCACGGGTCATGTGCATGGATTCCCGTGGCTAGCCACATTATTTTCTAACATTTTTCATCAAGAAGTTAATTTCCTCCCCTAATAACAGGAAACTATCATCATCAAATATACTATCAGCGAATCGGGCAGTATGCAAATCTCCCACCATAGGGTCCAAATACCTAATTATGGATGATATCTCATAACTAACATATATCCCAGAGTTTCGGAGAGAGGCTATTGCAGTTTGCAGTGGTGGTGATATAGGTACATAAACCTTACAACCAAATTTGCGAATATAAGAAATTTTAGGTGCTGACCCTTGTGCTAGTTGCATAGGTGGATGAATGTTATTTGTAACATCCAAAAAATTAGGATTGTTTTCAAATAGGTAAAAAATGTGAACTTTTTAAAACTTTTTATGGATCTTTGTTGACCCCTGCTTTTCTGGATCTATTTGCAAGACTTTTGTCTGATTAAGAAATTTAAGAAATCAAATGCTAGAAATACAAAACTAATTAAGGATAAAAATAAATTGAAACAAAATGTGATAAATAAAAAAACAAACTTGGTGAATTTATTCTAGTAATAAAATAGGGGTTTAATTAAAACATGTTTTACAAAATTTCCTCAAGTCAAACAATAGAAGTGTATACAAAAGAAAAGGTTAAAAGAATTTTAGAGAAATATCCAAAGCACATAAAGTTCTGAAACAATTACGCAAAAATCTACACTATGTCAGAAACCTTCCCATACATTTCCATAATTTTGAACATATATTTATATGTCTAAAAATTATCTAAGGCCTCAACCATTTTCTCAAAACTTGAAAACCTATTTTCTTTCTCCACCTCTCTATGACCGGCCGGTCCCACATGCAAAGGTCATCTTCCACGTCTCGCCAACACACAGCGCCAGCGGCTCTGCCCAGCCATGGACATGCACCTCTGCGCCAGCGAATCGCGTCACCCACCGTTTTTTACCGACCGCCCTGGGTGTGCATGCGCCCATGCCGCAGTCGCATCCCTGCTGCATCGACACCGAGTCCTCCCGAATGGAACGCCAGTCACCTTGAGTGAAAAAAGCATCAATATGACACATCAGCCAATACATGAAAGCACAAAGCCCACGATCTTGCATCCTTCGCTCCTCGACCATAAATAGCAACTTGTCGCCATTGCTCTTTCCCATCGCCATATCCCTACTACTCCCTCTCCATTTCTCCCTTTTCTCCAAGGCACAAATGAGTCCAAAAATCAAATGCCATTGCTAGCCGCCAAACCGCCTCACAATCAAAGCGTCGCCTAGGCTCCCTCGACCTTGCACAACCCTGGATCGGAGCCCTCCTACACCAGAGAGTCGCCGCCAAGACGACCATCCCGTGCCACCGTCGGCACATGTCGTCAGACCAGCTCGGCCACCCCCACCGCCAACAAGCACACCGGTGAGTTCCCCATGATCTATTAGTGCCCATGCTCCCTCCATTTTTGTCCCAACTCCACCCTACGCCGCCATCCCCTTTTCAGTTCAAAAATAAATGCACTCTCACTGATGGAAAGCATAAATTTAAGAAAAATACACTTTTAGCATCATCCTTATTTAATTCAAAGATTTAACAATCGAAACAAATAAAAATATTAATAACTTTTACATATGAACTCAGAATCAAATGAATCTTTCTGTTAAATTCATATAAAATCATTCTCTATAAGAATATGCAAAAAAATATTTGGATTTTCTTACTGTTGAATTTATTTCTCCATTTGTGTTTTGTTTTCTGTTCATTCGAATAGACGTCGGAATTCGCCAGCCAGATTATAGACTATTAAGCGACCTCACTCTCTGAATAATATAATCAAGGCAAGCACGCCGTTTGATCATGTTGATCCTACTATTTTACTTACTATATTTCTTTTCGTAAAATCTGTTATCACATGCGTGTATGTTTGATATTAAACTGCTATGTCTGGAATGTTGGTAGTTGTGAATCCTAGTGTTGCATATGTCTCCTTGAAATGTTTATTCCCTTACTGTTGTTAGACATTAGGTTATGATGAGTTAGACAATATATATTGTCAACTTGGGAATTTGAGTGCGAATATCGCACAATTGCTAATAGAACAATAGATTTTTCCTAAAAAGATGTAAAAGGGATAATATGATAAAATGTGAATTAGGGAGATTTATGAAAAGTTCCAGATGAGGCACCTCTATTATTTTGTATAAAAAATAAAAAGAAAAAAACCTAGTTTTGGACGCGGGCAAGTTATATTATATTATGAGAAAGTGTGAAAGGAGTCTCACAAGTAGATAGGGGGAGATTCTCGCCCGGGTCAGTTAAGAACCAGATACCAGCAAATCCAGAGCTAAGACCTAACGTACAATCACATATGCTAGTATGAGGATGACCTTAGCTAATTTAGTCATTTAAAACCTAGCTTTGCACGTAGGTAGAGCATAGAGTGCGGACAGGGCCAAAGGACTGGCATGTCCGAAGGGACGCCCTTCTCCGAGGCGTTGGAATAAAGCCTTCCGACACAACGGTGAATACCTCACTTAACGGGAGGTCCCCAGGTTAAGTGAGGGTAACCATCACCAGGCTAGTGCAGAATTAGGACTAGATGATGTAAAGTCTTCAACACGTACTCTGGACTGCTTACCCATGGTAGTGAGCAGTGGTATCGACGGATGCCGAATAAACTAGAGAATTTCTGTTATGTGGGTAAAGTTGTATCCCTCTGCGGAGTGTAAATATATTATAATAGCTGTGCTCGCGGTCATGAGCGGTGCTTAGTGCGGACGGTATGGGTTTAGTGTTGATTTTCACAAAAACTGTCTTATCGGAAAAACATGGGAAATAGTTTATTGTTTTACTGAGTTAACTGCCGAGATATGGCTGAACATGAAATGTTGCTCATAGCCGAGGAGGGTTGTGAGTTGTAGTTGTTATTGTAGATGATTAATTTAGTTACTTATTACTATCCAGTATCTATTTAACTGCTCTTTCAAATCCCGATGCAAAGTACTACTTATGGATATTGAAAACAAAATCTACTTAACGCAAAATAACTTGTAGCATAGAGCCTTCTCTTGTTAGCCTTGCATCTATATAAACCTTGTGATACACTACAAGTCTTGCTGAGTACACAATGTACTCAATCGTGCTTATGTTGTTTGGAGTACGAGGAGGAACCTACGTCAGACGACGCTTTCTTCACACCCAGAACCGGAGGGTTCAGTGACGGGTCTATCTAGGCCCTTATTTCTTGTCGATTGTTGGAGGGTTGGATGGGCATGCCGCTGATGCTTTTGCTACTTTTGTCTTTACTTCCGCTGCTACTTTACTCTATTAATACTTGTTTATATTTGGTAACAATTGTATCGCTTAAGTTAAGAACCTTTTTGCGTTATTTTTTCATGTGAATATATGGATACGCATGCCATATGTTATTAATGTGTGTACGAGCCACTGATCATGGAACTAATACGGTACTCACATAAGGTGTTCTAGTATTCCACGCCCGGAGGTCTGATAGCGCTTGGTATCAGAGCTGTACTGACTGTAGAATAGGCCCTAGATAGAATGGTCATTAGATTAAAAGTTAGTTTTCAAAATACAACTCATTTCAGTCATGAAAATGATTCTAAAAATTTAGGAGTTTTTGCTAATTTTAAATCTCTTAGCATTCTCCTCTTATCTAATGTCTCTCATTTGGTCATCTGTTCTCACCTTATTCGAAATGACTCTAGTTTTGGAGAGAAGGGATGCTTTCTGAAAGTAAAAGTTTTAAACACTTTTAGGATGTTAAAACTGAACCATAATGTTTTGCAAAAATCCTTAAAACATCCTACATAAAGATCTCTTGGAAGGACTCGTGGATGACGCCGCAAGATACTACTTCAGATGGACCTTTCCCCAAAATTTCAGAACCTAGTTACTTTCTGAAAACAATGTGATGTACTATTCTTTGAACCCCTCCCACCTTCATTTGGAGTTAAATTGAGTGATGTTATAAAGGTCTAATTATATAAATACCAAGGGGTAAAATACCCTGAAATTGAGCCTTAGGGATTAGCTAAATAAACTAGAGAATGGGTAAAACTTGTGCTGGAATTATTCTCTTGTCTGGTATCATTTCTTATCCATGTCTCCCATTACATGTTCACTAAACTTTCCTCATTCTCAAATTGTAGAATGAACATAGGTATAATATTGCTATAACCTGGATGTAAGTTCCTACTTATGTTGGTTTAATTGCATCTTTTGTAATGTAAAGGTATCGAACAATTATGCAAAAGCGGCCAGGCAATAAATTTAATCCTTTTAATTAATGCATCTGCTAGTCCATTCTGGGTGTGGACATGCGATATGAAATGCTCAACTTTAGTTCCCATTGCTATGCAATAATCATCAAATGCCTTCGAAGTAAATTCTCTGGCATTGTCCATTCTGATGGACTTCACACGATGATGAGAGAAATTATTTTTAGTTTTAATTATCTGCGAGATTAGCTTTCCCAAAGCATGGTTTCTCATAGACAATAAACATACATACGACCATTTCAAGTAAGCATCGATGAGCACCATAAAATATCTAAATGGCCTTGACAGGGGATGTATAGGACCGTAAATATCTCTGTAAATACGTTCCAGGAATGCATGGACTTCATCCTTCACTTTCAGAGCAGAAGGTGTAGTAATCAATTTCCCAGTGACACATGCGGGTACACAAAATCTTCCTGATTAGAGAAATCCTTTACATCGATATTATGTCCCTGTGAATTTTTTATTATATTTCTCATCATCTTAAGACCTGGGTGGCCTAATCTATCTTGCTAGAGATAGAAAAGTTCAGAGCTTCTAAATATGGTTTTCAGGGCTGTATAAGCCGCGGGTGCCTTAATATTAGTGCAATATAGCCAAGTCACATATGAAGAAAATCGTCCTAATACCCTTTTCTCACTTTCTTCACGCTTTGTAATGAGTAGGTATTCCTTACCATACTCTTCTTCAGTCTCTATGTGGAAACCGTTCGCGCGAATATCCTTGAAAACGAGAGTTCTAGTCGATTCTGGGTACAATAAGGCATCTTGAATGACCAAAGTTGTGCCCATCGGGAGTATAATTGTGGCCCTTCTTGAGCCTATTATACAAGCATCGCTGCCCGCGATTGTCGTAAGACTACCAACATTCTTAGTAGTCGACTGAAAGAATTTCGTCTCTCAAGATGGTATTCGTTGTGCCGCTATCAGCTAAGCACACTTCCTCTATAGGGTGCCACACGCGTTCTAATATAAAGTACTTTATTAATGTGTAGTAGAAAGCAATCAACACATAAAATACTTTAAAAATCAGACCATGTCATGTTATTATTAACATAATAAATGAATGAATTAAATAATATCATCCAATCATCATGAGAAATAAATTAGTTAAGACTCTACACAAGCATACAACCATCACCCATGCAAAAGTATACCTTATTCCATCCACACACAAAGAATAAATGACATTGAAAGTCTAAGTGCATTTTGTGCACTAGACTGAGTCCACCAAGAAGTTGGAGATTCAGCTGCTATCTTTTCAGGGGTGACATGCACTTCTTGGGAAATCATGGCAGTGATCGCTGCAATATCAAGGGGGTTGCAGCTGCAAGAGTGGAGTCCAACTCTATCGGTGTAGGCAGCTGCTGCGAGTCCTCCACCTTAGCGAAGGCAAAGTGGATTTCAGGCTGCCATTTGCTGCCCTTCTTCTGTTTGGCCTTAAAAGCATCGATGATGTGCTGCAGTTCTTCGTAGATCCGCGACCAGTGCCCCCACTTGCCACGCTTGTAGCGGGTTTGATCTTGTTGACCATAGGGCTTGTCATTTCATTTTGATTCGTTGGCCTTCTTTTTCCTGTGGAGCATTTGGCTTGCCATTCTGGGCTGCAGCCTTGCCCTTCCTTCCTCTTTTCTTCATTATAGGCTTCTGTACCTTTAAACTACCAGCATTGGCCTCACGGCCAGTGGAACTCCCAGGTGCCCGAGTGACGAAATTCTTCCAAAGAACGTCATCCTAAGCCTCTGCGACCTACATAATATCAGTCAATTCAACATACTCCTTGTAGCCCTCTTGTCGATTATTGTGCACAGACTGCACTGGGGTGGAAGGTCGAGAGCGTCTTCTCAATCTTCTGCTCATATGTGACTTGCCTGCCACAGATTTGAAGATTGGTACATATCCTGTGCAAGGCAAAATTGTACTTTCCTACGGTCTTGAAGTCAGCAAACCTCAGTCGTGCTTCTTCAATGCAGTCCACAAGGCTAGCGTGCACTTTTCTGTCATGTACTCATTCTTGAGTGTGAGGCAGAGGTGGTGCCTGAGAAAGTGAAGTGTCTGATCATTTTCCTCAGGGGTGGGTTTGGCATCCTTCGATGCACCAATCCCAATGGCAGTGCGAAGCTTCTTGGCTCCAAGTACAATCTCTACGTCGGAAGCCCAAGTCAACTAGTTTTGGCCGTGCTGGGCTAGCTCCCAAAATTCCTAGTTCGTGATGCTAGTCATCTACATGTGCATGCAAGAAATACATAAATTTATTTCGGGTAAAATACATGAAATAAATTAGATAATTGTACAAAATATTCTCATAATGTTCCAGAATTTTCTACGTATTTTTCTATAATTTTACTGCTAATTTCAGTGATCAAAGGCAATTTATGCATTTAAGATTAATCAAAATAGTAAATAAATACATAAAAGCATAGAAAACAACAACCACAGTGCTAAACATGCTTCAAGTGCTAAAAATGATTCAAAAAATGAATTCACGAGGCCTCTTTATGCTGTAATATTAAATTTTGGTGAACTCTGCAATTTTCGAGGGCTAATCCTCTAAATTTTCAGTTCTGAGACAATTTCCACGTAATTTTCAAAAAATTGAGGGCTCATTTGTGAAAAAAATTCTTTTTGGGTTTTACCTTTTTTCTTTCCCAAAAATTACATGGGCCAGATCGTGTCATCGTGTCGGATCGCGACATGAAGTTCATGAGCTACTTCTGGAAGACGCTTTGGGGTAAACTAGGGACGAAGTTGTTATTCAGCACAACTTGTCATCCCCAAACTGATGGTCAAACGGAGGTAGTGAACCGTACACTTTCGATGCTACTTCGGACCATGATCAAGAAGAATCTGCGCGAGTGGGAGGATTGTTTGCTGCACGTGGATTTCACTTATAATCAGGCCGTGCACTCCTCTACGCATATGTGTCCTTTTGAGGTGGTGTATGGCTTCAAGCCCTTTACGCCGCTTGATTTTCTCCCGCTGCCAAGTCAACACCGTGTTCATATAGAGGCGTCCAAGCGAGCTTAATATGTGAAGAAATTGCATCTCAAGACAAAAGAAGAGATGGAGTGCATGGTCAAGTACTATGCTGAGAAGGCGAAGAAGAAAAGGAAGAAGATGATTTTTCAACTAGGTGATTAGGTTTGGGTACACTACCGCAAGGATCATTTTTCAGAACGCTGCAAGTCCAAAATGCTGCCACGAGGCGATGGACCTTTGAAATGCCTACAAGATAGAACTTCCCGGCGATGACTATGGTGTGAGCTTGTCGGGACCCAAATATGCAAATCTGGACCCTCTGTGTATTCTGCACTAGTCCAGGATCACGCTAGTGCACACAGTGTCAACATCGATGAAATATCACATCCATACAACGAATATAAGAATAAACGAGTACCTTTAAATAACAAATAAGCTGTTGGGACCTTACGATTGAGTTTACATTTATTAAGCCATGCAAGGCTGACAATAAAGAAATAAACTGCAGCGGAAACGAAATAAACTCCAGTGGCTCCCATCAATTTACCACAGGCAACTGACTGGGATCAAGACCCTAACGATCAACCTTCGTAGAACTCTTCTTCAAAAGCAGGCGACGACTCCTCCACTTCTGTTGATTTGTTTAGCAAGAGTGAGTACACACCGTACTCGCAAGTCATACCACAGAATGAAATTTATAGATGATGGCTTATTCCAAAGGAATAACTTCTGTGGTTATTTTGCAGAAATGCAACATTTGCAATTGAATACAAATAATAGATTGAAAGCATAATTCAAAACAAATAGACAATAATAAGATAACAATTGATTTCACGAAGAACACACAGTCTAATCAAGTTATTCACACAGCTGCACAAGTTATCTCACACAGCTGACCCTTCCCAATTGTTTTATGAAAATCTAACCCTCGTGTGAAATTCCCGAGCATGTTCATAACCGAGGACGCGGCTATTCGAATAGATTGGTTTAACACTCTGCAGAGGCTGTACACTTTACCCACACGATACAATCAGTGGAGTCAGCACTGACCATAACAAAACCTTTCAGAGACTTCATCTCAAACAATGACACTCCCGATGTGCTTTCTGTAGTCAATTTGTACACACCCTTGGAACCACACACACCGTTGGGCGAGGATGCGCGAACTGTCCGCGATGTGACATATCACACCTCCGACCCATCACATAGTTTAAATACAACTTTGAAGTGTCAATGTCAAGACTCCATAACTTACTAAGTCAGCCCAAACCCATACTAGGCATGTGGTCGTGCAAAGAAGGCCAGTTCAATGGCGCACAAAGTTAAGTCATTAATTGACCAAGGAAAGACTTCCAGTTTTAACCCAAATCACAAAGTTTAAAGCACACAGTTCCACCATTCACACAGATCCACCACTTGCCTTGGTCTAAATCTTTTCCCACCCTGTTGATTAAGTGCAACACATGCCATCACGAGTAACAGCACACAGCACACACAGTTTCATCACACAGTTCCATAATCACTTAGTCAAATTTATAATTGCAACTCTCACATGAAATGATGACTCGTGGCATGGCTAAGCAGTCTAATCGTATCTAACCATCCCACATTGGTGCTACGATAATACCAACTAATAATTAACTAACCTAGGGTGACAAGAGATCATGGCACACAATAGACAAGGTGGCATAACAATTTGGATTAATAACTACACCCAAAAGAATTTAAATAAATACTTGAAATAGAATGCAATACATTGAAACAAAGTATTTTGAAAACTAGGTTCAATATGATCAAAGCTATAACTTGCCTTGGAATAGATCAATATAAATAGATCAATATATTGGTCTTGGTCTTGAGGTGCTCATTCTTCTGCAAAATTCCCCGAAGTATCGACGTCTACTCGCAAACGAGACAAAAGAAACAAAAATAATAAATAACAGAGGCAAAACAAACTCCAAAAATCAAATAAAATTCATCATTAAATAGATCTTAATTTTATATAAATTTACAAATTTGAATGGGCTCAATCGGAGTTCTGATGCAAAAGATATGGGCTTTGGAAGTTTGAAAATCAAATAAAACCCTAATTTGGATTTTATTGAATTTCCCGAATTATTTTTATAAAGAAAAATCGAATTATTGCGCAATGCTTGCGTCATCCGAGAATTTCCGGAAAAAGAAATAGATTTAAAAAGAAATATGACATGTGAGCCCCACATGTCAGTCTCGGGGTTCACGGTGGACCGAGTGCACCGAACCGAGGGAGATCTGGCGCGGTGGACCGAGCTACGCACGCGTGTGCTGGCGCTGATCTGGCGCCACGCGGCCGCCACACCAAAGATGGCCGACACTGGCGCTGAGTGGCGCGACAACGGCGGCGGTGGCGCCGGACCCGATGGTCATGGCGAACAGCGGCGACTTCGCCCGGCGATGGAGGGTACAGATTGTTCCCGTGCTATTGCGCACTCAGGGGTGCCCTTACCGGTAGCTGGCAACGATGGTGGCGACCGGCGGCGTGGAAGAAGCGGCGGTGAAGGCTCGGGTTTTGTCGGGAGAGCGCTCCGGCGATGCTCCGGCGACGAGGAGGTGCGCCCGAGGTAGGTTGGGACTTGCTGATCACGATGGTGCAGTCGGCGAGGCAAGGGCGGCGTCGAAGGCGGCGTAATTCACCGGAGAAGAAGCTCGGCCGAAAACCCTAAAACTTGAAATGCGGCGGCTCTAGAGCGATCGGGGCGACGAGGGTGGCGGCTTTGGGTTGCGGAGGTCCGGGCGATGCTGAGGGGGTATTTATAGGCCCGGAGATGCCGAGATTTGGAAACCCCAAATCGGGTCCGAAACGGCCGCGATTTGAATTTCCGAGATTCGGGGATTGAGAGGGATCCGGGGTTTGATTCGGTTTGGAACGGATTAGAAATCAACAGAGCTACTATTTGGTGGGGTCGGCGCGAAGAATCAGCAACCAAATCGCTTTTGTCGGACGGAGCTCAAGCTCCAAAGAATGGCGCGAGCGAGCGAGGAAGAAGAAGGCTCCGGAGACGATTTATGATGGCGGTCCCACTTGGCAGAGAGAGCGAGGGCGAGTGGTTGCAGCGCCGTGCGATGGAAATCCAACGGCTGGAAGCGAGCGCGGGCGAGCGAGCGAGATCAGCGGACGAAGCCACGCGGCGAACATCCAACGGAGGAAGGCGGGGTTGAGCGCGTGCGTCCGATCGGAAGCGAGGGCACGCGTCAAGCATCCAACTGACGAGAGCGGCCGGGCGAGATGGGCTCACACGATGGAATAGTGTTGGGCTTGACCAAAGATTTATTCAAGGATTTTCTTTTGATTTTCTTTTAAATAAATCCAGAAAATACAATTAGCAATTAGAAAATACCAAATGACTTTGGAAAAATTCCAGAGAATTCTATAAAATATATCCAAGCATATAGAATCTAAATAAAATGGTTTTGACAATTGTTGATGTTGGGATTAAGCATATTAAAATAGTTTGTCCTTAAAGTCCATATTAAGCTTTTTAAATTAATATTCAAATAAATCCAAATGGTGAATTTTCTCCCTACCACTATTTACAAGATTTTTAAAGCTCTGAAAATTGGGATGTTACAGAGCTCTACATTTAGTGTCGCTGATTTATCACCTTTCTTTGGTGGTGACGATCCAGCATCGAGGAAGACACATTTTCAAGAGGGGGGATGATGAGGACATCTCTAGCTTTCCATCTTCACAAGAGCAAGATATTACTCTAGAATTGCCTAAGGGGCCAATTACTAGAGCATATGCCAAACAACTTCAATAAGAGGTTAACTCACTCCTAGCTGAGCATAATAATATTTTTGATGAGAATTTTATACTACCAAAAACTTATGTTTTATGTGTACTCAGATTTGAACATACAATGATGGACCCCAAGAGGGAGGCGTGGGAGGAAGGAAGCCCATGACAAGAGGATGATGAAACAACCATCATGGTCCATATGGAGGTCCAAGGAGTGAAGCCCACAAGGAGTAAAGCCCATCCACATGGTCAGGACCCAAGCAACATGCCACTAGCCCAAGGCATGGGAGAGGGCCTAATCGAAACCAAGAAGAAAGCATAAGACCAAGATGTGAATAGTGCATGGCATGAATAGTAGTTGTCATGAACAGTAAATCCAAATAGTACTTTTAGATTAGGAGTTTATGTCTATTTCCTTAAAACCGAATTGGAATAGCCGGCCCTAGGCCTTGCATGAGAGAGGTGGGGGCACCCTTAAATACCCCTGACACCCCACTTGTATCCATTAGACTATTTTATACATATAATTAAAACATAGCTATTGCTTGTTCTTTCGAAATCAGAATTCATGTGAGGACTTTGAGAGAGGACTAGACGATCCATTGATTCATTCTGCAATTAAAGGTCAAGCCATCGTTCCATTGGGAACTGGGAACTTAGCGTTCGTCGTTCGTGGTCTCATGACGAACAACTATCCGGTGTGTTTTGTGCGTTTTCCAAAGAGTTGAGGGTTCGTGCATGGGCATAAGTGTTTAGCGAGCGACATCATCTACTTCGCATCAACTATCCATGGTTCCTCACTGAGAAGATAGGGCCTTCCCTGTATCATGTGGTATCAGATTCTAGGTTTACTCGGTGAGAATTTCTTTACCTATAGCTAGATTCGTTTTCTATCCTATAGGCCATAAAACTGAAAAATTGCACACCAAAACCATAGTTTAATCTGTTATTTCTTGTGAGTTTAGTTAAGTTGTCGTCCATTAGAAATTTTGTTTACCGTGTTGATCTTGTGTTTCCTTTGCGTAGCTTCATCTTGTGTCCACATAAACCTTCAAAATACCAGATTGAACCCCTCAATTAGCACCCAAAAAGCGATAGCCAAATCCTTCTTTGGAGCATTGCTTGAGTTCGGCTCGGTTTTGCAAACCCTAGCCGCCACTTGCATTTTGTGCCGATCTGGCCGAGAGGAAGACATGGACCTGGCCAAATCACAACCCTAGCCACCCTTTTTGGCATGCGCCACTGTGGCTAAACCAATCTGGTCTTATCTCGCATTTGGAAACTATCTCATGGTTGTATCCGAATTGATCTCCACGATTTGTCCCTACCGAATTCCATTGGTAGGAGTCGAATCCGAACCCAACTGTAATCCTTGGCGTGTGATCTCATGGTTTGGCCAGTTCCAAACCCTAGCTGCCACCTTCGTGTCATGTCCTTGCTGAATTATTTTGGTTGGAGTCAAGTCCGATTCAAACTCCAATTCGAGTTCCTTATTGTTTCCTTATCCGAACTCCTTTGGTGGGAGTAGAGTCCCTTCCGAATCCTTTGGTGTTGTTTCCTTATCCAAATTCTTTTGGGGAAGTAGAGCTCAAATCAAACTCTTGGAGTTTCTTTCTGAATCCTCCAATTTTTAGTTTTGGTAGTGGTCTTTCGGTTGGATTGGGTTTCCACTTGCATGACCAAACCGAGAGGTGATCATAGCCGAACCATATTGCCTCCTTGAACATCATTTAAATCCTTTCATCTTGAAACTAGCTATTGAATATTGCCTTAAGCTTGCTCTTATATTCTTTGTTTACACTTTGCTGAACTTTGTGGATTGCGCAAATCAAAAGGGTAGAACTTTCGGCCAAACAAGAGAGAAAAGAAGAGCATAAGGCAGTCGCATAATAGCATAGAAAAGCCACAGCTTTGAAAAAGTGTATTAAGAAAACATAGAGCAAAAACACGATTTTTGAGAAAGAAAAGAGAGGAAGAGAAAATAAAAAATCTTTTGTCGATTGCTACAGTAACCACACATAATTTTCAGCTGCTACAGTTCTGATTCATATTTTTCAGATTGTGCTTTTTGATTTTCTTTCAGCAATCTTGTGCCCTACTGTATTTACTTGCAATTGACTAGCGTCTCTCCTAGTAATTAGTGCAAAGCGAGCTTGTTGCATCATAATTTCCTATTTTTTCTCACTAGCTCATTCCTTTGCTTGCATTAAGTTACTTTTATCTTTGTGTGTGCGTTCATACACTTCGCTTAAACCTATTGGATCAACACATAGGCAAAATATTCTTGCTTGACTCGTTTCTTGAATATCAGTTTGCATAGGCTACATAGTTACCTTTCCAAGCTCCACCTATACCCATTTTGTGTACTCCCTTGCTCTTGGTTACGCTCATACATTATCGAGTTGAGGTCGTTCGATATCACAAGTGTCGATTTGCCGTCCTTGATTCACTTTCGAACGGTAAACTTGTCTTGTGTTCTGGATAGTGAGTTGCGAGCGTAGAGAGAGATTTTTGTTTTACTAACCGGATATAATCTCGCTTGCTCTTTGTAAGTTGTTGCCATGTCAGGTCACGACGAGGATCCACCTCATCCAGAGGCACTGGTTACATGGACGGGATACACTCAGTTGCGCGAGATGCTGCAAAAACAACTTCATGATGGTGATAATGGTGTGCGCGATGAGCTCAGGGAAGTTCTGACTGGACTGAACTCCCTTGGGGAGGAGGTCACGCAGCTGCGTACGAACATCAACAATAACTTCCTGGAGTTGTGTGCCATGTTCACACAACACAATCTTCATGGAGGTGTGCAAGCTAACGACACGAGTGTGCATGGCCATCCGGCCGTTTTTCCTAATGAGACCGAGGAGGGGCATGATATTCGCGTGGATGAGAAGCGATGACAGCACCATGCGCATCGCATGGCAGTGCCACCACATGTTGGAGTGCCAGCCGTGGCACCCCCTCAGACACAGGGGCGTGGCCGAGACAACGACGGCCACAACAGGGCCCAGGGTGGGGGCACCACTGGGTGCCCAAGGAGGAGGTGTGCACAGTGCACCTCGTAGCTGGGTTGATGAGGCCGTGCCCTGGGGTGACGATAATTTCCCCGTCGACGACTATGATGGTCGACAGCCCCACCACCGCAACAACATGCATCGTCGCTGAGGATTTTATCGCTAAGCCCAAATTTAATCTTCCTGTATTTTCAGATGGTACAAATTTGGAAGAATACCTCACTTGGGAGCTAAAAATTGATGAGTTGTTTCGGATGAACAACGACTCCCATGAGAAGAAGCTCTTACTTGCGTCCAATTGTTTTATATGACTATACCACACATTGGTGGGAGCAGTTTGTTCGTAAGCGTATGGAGCGCCATGAGTTACTGATTATTACTTAGGAGCAGATGAAGCAGCATTTGCAGGTATGTTTTTTACCTCATCACTACAAGCGTTCTCTATTTGAAAAGTTGACAGGGTTGCAACAAGGTTTGAAATCAATTGATGAATATCATAAGGACATGCAGACCGTCATGATACAAGTAGATGTCCTCGATAATGAAGAGCAGATAATAGTGAGATTTCCAGCTGGCATGAATTATGCTGTCAAGCGCATTGTCAATCACCATCCCTACAATGATATGATCGAGTTGCTGCACCAATCCCGCGAAGCGGAGCACCAAGTGATTGAAGATGCATGTTTGCTTCCCGTTCACGTTCTTCAGCCAGTCTGGGACAACCATATAACAAAAGCCAGCCAAACAAGAGCACTTCGGCTGGGAGCAATTCAGCGATGCGCAGTTCCGCGTGTAAGAAGCCGGAGAGTACACCATCACCAGTGCGCCGACCAGCGGCGCCCACAGCTAGTGTGGCCTCTTATATGGGGTCGACCAGTCGTTCACGTGATATCATTTGCCACAAGTGCAAGGGCGTTGTCCATTTTCAGAGGAACTGCCCGGATGTCAGAACTATGCTTATCACAGAGGATGGCGGTTATGTATCGACTAGTGATGACGAGTCGCCTGATGCACAGCCAGTATTGCACACTGATGTCATAGAACAATGTGAGTTCGATCCAGAGTTTCCTAGCACTGAGCAGTATTTCATTGTTTGCACGCCCAAGGTGCTTAGTGTGATGCCATCACCATCACTCGAACTGCGATGCAATTGTTTCAGACTTGGGCAAAACTTGATAACGGTAAGGTGTGCAAAGTGATTATTGATAGCGGGAGTTGTCACAATTTGGCCAGCAAGGACATGTGTCATAAGTTGGGTTTGAAGTATTTGCCGCATCCACGCTGTTATCGTGTGCAATGGTTGAGCGACAAACAGGAAGTGAAGGTGAACTATATTGTGTGTATGACATTTTCTATTAGGAAGTACACCGATACTGTGGATTGCGATGTTGTGCCTATAACGATGTGTTACTTGCTGTTAGGACAGTCATGGCAATATGACCGTTCCGCTGTGCACGATGGGCGTACAAATCGCTACACTTTTTGATGGAACAATACGAAGATCATCCTGAAACCGCTTACACCACAACAGATTGTGTACTCTTCAATGCAAAAAATTGAGATGCACGTGGAGCGTGGGCAAAAGTGAGAAAACCATTCAAAGAAATGTGAGGGAGAGAAGAATTTGTTCAAGTTAGCCACCAAATCAGAGATGCGAGAATTCGGCGAGGATCCTAATTTGGTGCACTTTGTACTGCTGTACAAAGATACATTACTTCGACTAACGACTTAACTTCTCTTCCTAGTGGTATTGCTTGTGTTTTACAGGAATTCAGCAACGTCTTTTCGGAGGACGTACAAGCTGGGCTACTACCAATCCGCGGGATTGAACATAAGATCGACTTGATTCCAGGAGCGTCGCTGCTGAACCGACCACCATACCGCACCAACCCCGAAGAAACAAAATAAATTCAGAAATAAGTACAAGAGCTTCTATCCAAAGTGTACATTCGTGAAAGCTTAAACCCTTGTGCTATTCTTGTTATTTTAGTTCCTAAGAAAGATGGGTCATGGCATATGTGCATAAATTGTTGAGCGATTAATAATATCACTATTCGATTTCGTCATCCTATACCTTACTTAGATGATATTCTAGATGAATTGAGTAGTGATGTTATTTTCTCTAAAATAGATTTGCATAGTAGTTACCATCAAATTAGGATGCACAGAGGGGATGAGTGGAAAATAGCCTTTAAAATAAAATTTTGTTTGTATGAGTGGTTAGTCATGCCATTTGGTTTAACTAACGCACCTAGTACATTTATGTGCTTAATGAATCATATTTAAAGCATTTGATTGGTAAATTTGTGCTTGTGTACTTTGATGATATTCTGATTTACAGTCACGCTGAATCTGAACACATTGACCATATTAGACAAGTTCTACAAGTTTTACGTGATGCTAGGCTTTTTGGTAACTTAGAGAAGTGCACCTTTTGCAAAGATCGTGCTATTTTTTTAGGCTATGTTGTTTCTACACAAGGAGTTGAAGTAGATGAATCTAAAATTGAAGCGATTAGAAATTAGCCAACTCCTGTGAACGTAAGTCAGATTCGGAACTTTCATGGTCTCACTATTTTTTATTGGTGCCTTGTGAAGGATTTTAGCACCATCGCTGCCCCATTGAATGAACTTACTAAAAAAGGTGTTGAATTTGTGTGGAGGTAGCGCAAGAAAATGCTTGTGCCGAACTTAAGAAAGGCTTGACTGAAGCACTGTTGCTTGTTTTACTAGATTTCACTAAAAAAATTCAAAATTGAGTATGATGCTAGTGGACTGGGTATTGGCGGTGTTTTAATGCAAGAGGGTAGACCGGTAGCTTATTTTAGTGAGAAACTGAATCGTGCTCAATTGAATTATCCGGTCTATGACAAAGAGTTTTATGTGTTAGTGCGTGCTTTAGAAACTTGGCAACACTATTTATGGCCTAAAGAGTTTATTATTCATTATGATCATGAGGCATTGAAGTATTTAAATGGCCAATCAAACCTGAACCGTCGTTATGCCAAATGGGTTGAATTTATTGAGTCGTTTCCTTACATTGTGAAATATAAGAAGGGAAAGAGAAACGTGATAGATGATGCTCTTTCGAGGAAAAGTGTGCTTTTAACTCAATTAGGAGTGCAAGTTCCTGGTTTAGAGAGTTTGCGTGAATTATATGCTCATGACCATGAATTTTCTATTCCTTATGCACATTGCAAAGAGGGAAAATGCTAGGATAAATTTCACATCCATGATGAGTTTTTGTTTCGCGCTAACAAACTATGCATTCCATAATCCTCTGTGCGTTTGGTATTATTACAGAAATCACATGCAGGTGGATTGATGGGATATTTTGGACGTGAGAAGATGTTGTCTATGCTAAATGATCGTTTTTATTAGCCTAAGATGATGCGATACGTGGAGAGATATGCGCGGCGATGCATTACTTGCCGCAAAGCGAAATAGAAGTTGAATCCACACGGTTTGTATAACCCTCTACCTGCTCCCAATGCACCATGGGAGGATATTAATATGGATTTTGTTTTAGGATTGCCTAGAACTAAGAGGGGGAGATATTCTATTTTTATCGTTGTGGATTATTTTTTGAAGATGACACACTTTATTCCTTGCCACAAGAGCGATGATACGTCGCATATTGCTGACTTATTTTTCAGAGAGATCGTGAGGCTACATGGCGTACCGCGTGCCATCATGTCGGATCATGACGTGAAGTTCATGAGCTACTTCTGGAAGACGCTTTGCGGCAAACTGGGGATGAAGTTGTTATTCAACGCATTTTGTCATCCCCAAACTGATGGTCAAACGGACGTGGTGAACCATACACTTTTGATACTACTTCGGACCATGATCAAGAAGAATCTGCATGATTGGGAGTATTGTTTTGCCACACGTGGAATTCGCCTATAATTGAGCCGTACACTCCACTACACAGATGTGTCCTTTTGAGCTAGTGTATGGCTTCAAGCCCTTTACATTGCTTTATTTGCTGCCGCTTCCAAGTCAACACCGTGTTCATATGGAGACGTCCAAGCGAGCTGAATATGTGAAGAAATTGCATCTCAAAACAAAAGAAGAGATAGAGCACAAGGTCAAGTACTATGCTGAGAAGGTGAACAAGAAAAGGAAGAAGATGATTTTTCAACCAGGTGATTTGGTTTGGATACACTACAGCAAAGATCGCTTTCTAGAATGCTGCAAGTCCAAATAGCTGCCACGAGGCGATGGGCCTTTCAAGGTGCTTGCGAGGATAAACGACAATGCCTACAAGATAGAACTTCCTAGCAATGACTATGGCGTGGGCTCTACGTTCAATATCGCTGATTTATCACCTTTCTTTGGTGTGACGATCCAGCATCGAGGACGCCGCCTTTTCAAGAGGGGGGATGATGAAGGCATCTCTAGCTTTCCATCTTCACAAGAACAAGATATAACTCTAGGATTGCCTAAGGGGCCAATTACTAGAGCACGTGCCAAACAACTTTAACAAGAGGTGAACTCACTCCTAGCTGGGCATAATAATATTTTCAATGAGAATTTTATACTACCTAAAGTTTGTGTTCTATGTGTACTCATATTTGAAAAACATATAATAATGGACCCCAAGAGGGAGGTGTGGGAGGAAGGGAGTCTATCAAAAAGAGGATGATGAAACAACCATCATGGTCCATATGGAGGTGCAAGGAGTGAAGCCCATAAGGAGTAAAGCCCATCCAGATGGCCAAGACCCAAGCCACATGCCACTGGCTCAAGGCGTGGGAGCTGGCCCAATCGAAACCAAGAAGAAAACCCAAGACCAAGATGTGAGCAGTGCATGGTGTGAATAGTAGTCATCATGAATAGTAAATCCAAATAGTACTTTTATATTAGGAGTTTGTTTCGGTTTTCTTAAAACCGAATTGGAATAGCCGGCCCTAGGCCTTACGTGAGGGAGGTGGGGGCACCCTTAAATACCCCGGCACCCCACTTGTATCTATTAGACCAGTTTATGCATAAGATTGAAACATAACAATTGCTTGTTCTTAGTCTCGCGACGAACAACTATCCGGTGTGTTTTGGGAGTTTTCCAAAGAGTTAAAGAGTTTGTGCAAGAGCGCAAGTGTTCAGCTAACAATATCATTTACTTCGTATCAACTATCTAAGGTTCTTCACTGAGAAGATCGGACCTCCCCCAAATTAGTAAGCTTAGCACCTCAGTAACGTGACAGTGACACACATTTCTTAGCGTTTATACCGTTACAACACATGCCGCGGATGCCCTTTGTGCTCATAATAGGGTGCAATCTCGTGTGAATAGGACCCGGCTAATATATTATGATTTCCCGAGCTACAGATGCTTTGGACATCAACAATGACCGAGGACCGAGGAGATGCATCCATCAACAACTGAGCACGTACATATTTACTCCTGTGTAGCAAGCACTGTGCAAACGTGTAGATGCGAGCCCCAAGCCCTTAGCCCCATGACATGTACATATGCGATGCACGCTCGCGTGTCGCTTGTCTTGTCTGCAGCAGGCACACACCCACTCCAGCCGGATCGGTAGGGCGCAGGCAGCGTGGGAGCACCCCGGAATACGTACGTGCATGCGTCAAATTGTCGCCGCCGCCGACCTTTTTAGGCAGGCGCTCACTTCTTACCCAGAGTCCGTCACGCCTCTCCCTGCGTCCGTCGTCGTCGACGGCTTCCGCAAGTTCCGCCGCATCGCTGACGCCCGCCAGCTGCTCGACGAAATGCCGCGCCACGGTGTGAAGCTAAATGCGCTCTGCTGCAACTCGCTGGTTGACAGATACACGCGCGAGAAAGATGATGACCGGGTTGCGGAGGTGCTAAATGCGATGGAAAATGAAGGCATCGAGCCAACAGTTGGTATACAATCCTTGTGGGTGGATTGTCAACGGCTGGGGCTATCAACAAGGTTGAAAATGTGTTTGATGATATGAAGAGGAAGAATGTTGCCGGTGATGTGTACTTCTACACTGTGATCATCAACGCATACCGTCGTGCCGGGAATGTGCGGAGGGCGTCTGAGATGTTTGATGAATGCGTTGGCAATGGCATCCAGCCGAATGAGCGTACGTATGGGGCATTGATCAATGGGTTCTGCAAGATTGGGCAGATGGAGGCTGCAGAGATGCTGCTGGCGGATATGCAAGAACGAGGGGTAGAGCGTAACCAAATTGTTTTCAATACGATGATGGATGGTTATTGTCGTAAAGGTTTGGTGGACAAGGCTCTTGAGATAAAGGTAGTTATGGAGAAGATGGGCATCAAGCTGGATGCGTGTACGTACAATGCACTCGCATGAGGCCGAGCGGTTCAAAAAGGAGATGGAGAAGAAAGGGCTTGCCCCAGACATATACACTTATGCAGCGCTAGTCCATGGGCACTGTGTCAATGGGAAGGTGGATGTTGCACTGAGGCTGTTTGAAGAGATGAAGCAGAGGGGAACCAAACCTAATGTTGTGGCATATACAGCCCTGATATCAGGTCTGGCGAAGGAAGGGAGATCAGAGGAGGCCTTCCAGTTGTATGATGATACATTGGGAGCTGGATTGACTCCAGATGATTCTCTATATTCTGCGCTTGTAGGGAGCCTTCACATGGATAAAAGGAAAGATGTTTTGCCATGAACAAATTAGGGTTTGTCAGGCAGTACTGTTGCTAAGAGATGATATCATATGCTTGTGTAAGTTGCACTGGAAGAATTGAAGTCGGCATTCCAGAACGAGCCTCTAATGTAGTCAATTTTATGAGAGACAATCAAATACTAGATTCTTGCATTTCTCTGAAATGACATAACTTGGTCTCCCAGCGAGCTGGGGGATAAAAGCAGGAAAGGCATGTCTAGCGCAGAAGCTCTTACACATGGATGTGCAATGTTCAGTTTGGTAACAAATGACTTGATTCAAAGCATGCGTGGAACTAAATTGTTTGTGCAAACTTCATTTCGAAATATAAAGTACATGGAATTGTTACAAAACAAGCAGTTCTTGTACATGTAATATTTCACTCTCACAAGATTTTGAATTGTTGCACTTCAGTTTGCTGGTACTGGTATATAGATATATGCAATAGGAAACTTGCTAGTGTGCAAGAGAGTTTGGCAACTTCTGATTTAATGTAAGTATTACCAAAATCCATGTCCATGTATTTGCTAAACTTTTTTTTGTGTGATCCATAGCATGAAGCTGAACATCTACCAGCACAAGTTTGTTTATAGAAGGGGGCACCAATTCATGCCTGCATTGCAGTTTGATCTTCCATATGATCACCAGTATCAATCTTCAGTGCTTGGTCTTGTGTCTGTCGGGCTTGTTTTGTGCCGTCATTGCTCTACAACAGTAAGCAATCATTGCAGGTTCTGCTCCGACAACACTAGCTCTGTAGAGCATCGTCACACAAATATTTCTGCTATGAAACAAATGAAATGCTAACCTTCTCTGAATTTGCTAATTGAGCCGGTAAACCGCCCTTTTCTTCCTGGATTGCAGACTTAATATCCTTGATTTCCTTGAAGCAAATACCAGAACATGAATGACGACTCTAGGAGACAACTAGAAGGCTGAAAAGTTAACAGAAAGAGGACACACGAATTTCAGCTGCTCCACTTCAGAATTGAGTCCGTTCTTCAGCTCTAGCAGCTCCTACATGTAGCGCAATTGTCAGCACTGGATATCATGTGTGTACAGCATGAAATTAGCCATTGAAACAGAAAGCTGCATCTATAGGGGTTGCAAACTGGTCAGAAAGATGGTGCAGTACTCACATTCTGGCATGTCTTGACCTGTGCCTCGAGATTGGAGCGCCAGTTTTGCACCTCCTGAAACAGAGTTCCACCCATGCTCATGTATCTGATCATCAAACCAACAAATTTCCCAAATCCAATTCTATTTCCAAACGGTTCATGGATCATGCACGACTACACGAGCCCTAATCTGCATTTCGTTGGACAATCCATACCAGTTTGAGCTTCTGGATCCTGTCCAGCAACTCCCCCTGCGACGAGGTCAGCTCCTGCAATGCAAGCAAGCACGGAAATTAACCAACCACCAAACTAACTCAACCAAAAATTTTAACACAAGAACCAATGCGCTCTATAAATCACCTTGACGCGCGTGTCCAACTGCTCGAACCCCGACAAATTCTGCAGATCAAGAACAAGAAAAGGGCAAATATATATCAGGAGCGCACAAGCAAATTGAGCACCGATCGGAATTCTAAATTGAGGTTTCCATTGCTGAAGCGGCCGGCAATTGAGCGTACGTGTACGTACCGGACGAGGCGCCGGCGCCGGCGCCGGAGCAGGAGGGCACGGCGCCGGGGCTGTCTCCGCCATCTTGGGGTTTGATCAGTGGGAGGCTAGGAGTGGGGCCAGATCGAGCACGATTTTTTTTAGAGTAGATCGAGCACGACTTGGCTGGCTCTGTACTTCGAGAGGTTATTATTAGTTTCAAACGTAAGCAAAGTTGTTGGGGTGGTTGCGTGGTAACTCTCGGCATTGTTTTGCTTTCTCGCTTGCAAATTAAAGCGCCAATGTGGGCAGTTGTTTCCCGCCTTCGAAAGAATGTTATGTGACAATTTTTCCTTACGCCCTTTTCCGTTCAAGAACATGTGATCCATCGCTGGGAATGCAAATATACGTTGATCGTGTTCGATTTGTTTGTAGTAGTTGAGCTTGAGCAAAAACCAAAGGTGCCCCAATCCACTCCTGAACTTATCTAGGGTGGCCAATTTAATACTCAATACCTATATGTAATTACTAAATAACAATTTGCGCTATTAGGAATTCTTAAGGGTCCGTTCGGAATGCAAGAATTTGAATTTCGCAGGAAATTTAACAATTCAATTCCCATACAAATCTAGAAAAATTCCCTTGTTCCAAAGGGAAAATTCCATCAACACCACTGACAAACACTTCAATCAATGATTTGCCATCGACAAACTCGTTATTCCCTACATTAGGGATGAAAATGGATCGGATAGTTTATGACCGATCCAGACGGAAACAGATTCGGATTGTCTCGGATCGGATTTTTCTCGGATAATTTTCGGATCGAAAACGGATTCGGATATTTTTGTCAGAAACGGAAATGAATATGGTAGGCATGTTATCCGGCGGATACGGATACGGATTATCCGGATAAGACCAAGTCCGGATATCTGGATTTCGGCACAAAAGAAGAGGATTTCAGCCCAAAAGAGAAAATATGATTTTAATTGATTTTTGAATTTCAGAAAATGCAACAAATCAAATAGCTTTTTAGAAAATAGCAAATAGAGTTAAAAAAAATTCTAGAAAATATCAACAAAAATTCTTGAATTATTTTGAACTTAATAAAATTAAGTCCAAGTTAAAGTTGGTTTTTATTTTTGCACATAAATTATTTTTAATTCCTGAAAAATAGGAAAAACCTTTTTAAAATTCAGAAAATTCAAGAAATTAATTATTATTTTTTCATTTTCACTTTAGATCCAATAAAATCCTAGAAATATCAATAAATTTTATTTTTGACATTGAAAACTAGGAAATTAAATAATTGACTTTATTTTATTATTATTTTCTTTTTAACCAAGAAAACTCTTTTAAATATCAGAAAATCCAATAAAATAATAACTTTATTAATTTTATTTTTGGTTACATACTTTAGGATGTTATAGTCATTTGTGTATAGATTAACCATCTAGCCTGATCAATGTTAGTGTGAACTGAGTTTTATGTGTGTGATGAACTAAGTGTGAATGTGTGATGATTTATGACTTTGTGAGTTATGATTATAAGCTAAATATGGTAAACTAAGTGTTATATTTGTGATGAACTAGTTAATGCAATTTGCTAGTGCCAATGTTATGTGTGGTTGCTGAAAATATGAACAATTCATGAATGTTTGCATCAAATAAACTAGTTATATGTTTTGTTAATTTCGCATACAATTTAAGTTAATTTCGGCATACAATTTAAGGGTTTTCATGTTCGAAAAATATCCGCGACCGTATTAGTTTCAATTCGTATTCACTCAAGATTCGTATTCGATATTATTCAGATCCGAGTATTCATATTCGTATCGGATCAGGAAAAAATATGAAAACAAATATGGCGAGCCATTATGCGTCTCAGATCGATCCGTTTTCACCCTACCCTACATGCCATCGACTAGCGAAAGTGATCCTTCCATGCCACCGCCACCACCAAATGTCCATTAAGTTCAAGTCAACGGTCTATATTTCGTTGTATTGCCCAAAAACCCTCCTCCCAAGCACGGCATGGCTCAACACGCCTAGATCGATGAAGATAGAGCGTTCGGGAGGCACCTTGGTCTAGTCACTTTCCACATGTTGTGTTCTACCCTATGCTCACCTTGCCCTTGCCGGAGACCCACTATAACGCGTCATCATCATCGACCTTCGCTCCCACCCTCTCTCTTTTGCCCAACCTCAAAACTCGCTGCCTCCATCCAATCTCTTCTGAAATTGATGCTTCCACTACCTCCTCCACTTTCTTGCGAACACGTTGCTTCCCTCCTTCTCCATGGTCAAGAACTTTCTGCCGGTGAGCCACGCCATGGCCGTCCCACACTGGGCCGCTCTGCTTGCCAATTCATCATCTCGGTGCACCTTAGTTTGAGCCACCCACATCGCAATCTCCATGCCTTCAGCCTAAAGCTCTCAAAACCCTTTCCGGAGCCGCCCCGCTTGCTGATCTGCCATCTCGATGCACCTTAGTTTGAGCCAACAACGTCACAATCAACGTGCCTTCACCCTGAAGCTCTCAAAACCCTTTCACAAGCCGCACACCACCGCGATGCCATGGGCCGCCATTGCTATCTCTCCTCAGGGCATCTCCAGCCAAGACAATGCCACAGATTATTTCCCCTCATAGACGCCATGATCGCACACCCACGCCCTGGTCAAAAAGTCGCCGAAATTCGCCTTTGGCGAACTTTTCCTCTCGGCGACCGTTTGCGCACAGCTCAATCCAGGCAAAAGAGCTATGCAGATCGCCGTCGTCGTGAGTTGAGCTTTGAGCCTAATGACTTTGTTTATCTCAAAGTCTCTCCTTTAAAGGGGCATCAACGTTTCGGCGTCAAGGGCAAGTTAGATCCACGATATGTCGGTCCCTACCATATTATCGAGAGGAAGGGAGCTGTTGCCTATAAGTTGGAGTTGCCAGCTGCACTTGAGGGGGTACATGATATTTTCCATGTGTCTTAGCTAAAGAAGTGCCTCCGTGTTCCAACTGAGAAAGCTCCATTGGAAACTCTCGATGTTCAGGAAGATTTGACCTATCGCGAGCACCCTGTTCGCATACTCGATGAGGCTGAACGAAGAACAAGGAATAGAACCATCAAATTCCTTAAAGTTCAGTGGTCGAACTATTCTGAGGATGAGGCTACTTGGGAAAGGGAAGATCGTCTCCATGCAGACTATCCATCTTTCTTTACCGAGTGAGCCAAATCTCGGGACGAGATTTTTGTATGGGGGGCGGGGGGGTTTGTAACATCACAATTCTAAGTCCTTGCTTCTAATGTAAGAAAATAAGTAAAAATAAAGACTTTTCTTACATCTTGAAGTCCTTGAGCATTTCTGTAGTTCTTGTAAAGGAATTATGGAAATCAAAAATCAAAATCCTCAAATAACTCTAGTCAAAAACCTCCTTGGCAAAGATCTTATGCCAAACCCATGTACATATTTTTCCTGAGCTCTAGGGATGACTTGTAACACCTCTAAATTATTTCATGATTTTTAGAAATTATTTGATAATTTTTGGAGGCAAGTCAAACAAAGTCAAACCTTGTTCAAACCCTAACTCTAACCTCCTGGAAATTTCTTGAGAAGAATGCAGTACATGGAAATCTCTGGAAATTTTATATAAGGTTAATCCTAAAGTCAGCAACATCCAGTTAAAATTTCATAATTTTTGGAGCTAGTTTGCTACCTCAAGCAAATCCTCTAAAAATCATCTGTTTAATTCAAACCCTAGTTGGTTTTCACTATTCCTTGGGCGCGAGTCAGACTCGGGCTCGAGCCAAGTGACTTGGTTCAATCAACTAATCGCACCGCTTGTGATCGTCCGAACGTCTCGCGCAGTGTGAGCCGTAGGATCTAAATCAACGGCCTGGATTGAAGTGAACGTTTGGACCGTCGATCGTCCCGTTCATTTGAACCGTCCGATTTGGAGATAACGGCCTGGATTGAAATGAACGTTCGGACCGGCCGATCGTCCCATTCATTTGAACCGTTCGATTTTGATCCAACGGTGGCCGCGTCGTCTCCTTCCTCGCATCTAAGCGAACGTTGCAGCTGTGACAGAGCCATGGCGTGTGCAGGACACGGAGGCAGAGGGTCACCTCGGTGATCACCTTTAAACGGCTCCTTCTGCTCGCATTAAATGCCCGTGGTGCACCGCCCTCAAATGTCCATAGCTCAACTGCTCCCATCACTCTCAGAGCTCTCATGGCAAGTTTGACCCTAGGGGGATTATTGCCGTTGATCTCTGCCATTTCTCTATTTAAGCTCCCTTGTTTCCTCTCTTGGCTTCCTTTAGCATTTCCACAGCTCCAGGTAGCCACCTCGGTGCTTGTTTGAGCTTGATTCACCCGAAGCACTTCTGCTGTCATTGCCGCACCTCGGGTACTTTGGTTAAGGCGGTACCATAGTGGCTCTCCCTTTTCAATTCTTGCTCTCTCTTTACTCTCTTGAGCTTAACCCTCGCTCAATTTCACTTATCTTTCTCAGGGTTTGGCTGAATATGGATTTTCTCTGTTTCAGCCGAAGTTCATCCCCTTTCTTCTTCCTCAGCGCCGGAGCAGCTCCAACCTTTCTCTGTGTCTCTCCCATGCTCAGGTAGCTCCACTTTAGTCCCTAGATACTTGGCACTCTCTTACTTGGACCACAGCGAAGCTTCTTTGCATTTTTTGTTTTTCGGCCATTTTTGTCACCTCTGTAAACTTCGACTTGCCGGTGTTCTAGACCGCCGCAGCCGTAGTGAATGGTCCCATTGTGTGCGCAAAACTATTGCGGACCCGTATTGGGCCTTATCTCGCGCCGCCGTGACCAGAGTCGCCGGCGGTGAGCCTCCCTTCGCCGTCGAGTTTTGTCGGGCGAACTGTGCGCAAGCGTTTGAACGTAGTTCTCTGTGGACCGTCGATCTTTAGATCAACGGCTCAGGATCGTGTGAACGTTCGGACCATCCGAACGCGTCGATCCATGTGTACCGTCGATCTCTAGATCAACGGCTCAGATTCGAGTGAGCGTTCGGACCGTCCGAACGTTTCGATCAACGTGGATCGTTGGATCCAAGATCAACGACCCACGTGCGTGTGAACGTTAGAACCATCCGAACGTTTCTATCAACGTGGACCATTGAATCTAAATCCAACAATGGGGTTTGTGAGCCGTGTGCGCGTGCACCTTGTCCCGTGGCATTGGACCGTTGGATCCAAGATCAACGATCCAAGTTCGTCCACATCGTTTTAATGTCGGATTTTCCCGATGAGAATTATTTGTTAACTGAAAAATACAATTAACTTGTAAAATGCATAACTTTTTCATTTTAATTCCTTTTCGATTGATTCAAATTTTGTAAGTTATATTTGTAACTAAACTTTAATCTAAAATGGTTCTAACCTCATTTTAGCTCCAGAAATTTTTACGAAGATTTTAGTTGAAATGAATAGTAGCATTTGGGATTTATAAGGCTGAGCAGATTTGTTTTGCTCATATCTTTTGCAATAAGAATCCAAATCAATTGGTTCTTATTGCTAAATTCCTTATAAATCATGCTCTTGCTGCTGTAAAATTTTCAAAGCTTTCGGAGAAATTTTGCTGTTGAGTCTTTGTGTTTTCTTCGTTCTTATCGGTTCTTTTTTGCTTTCTCGTTAGGTTTCGAAGAGCACATTTATAACCTAAGTGATCCTCAGCAACATATTAAATAGCAGCAACCATGCAAAAAGTTTGATCATGTTAATCCCAGTATTTTCAAGTTTAATATATTGATTTCAACGTGTATGTATGCATTGCTATTTTGTTGTTAAATTATGGTTAGTATCCTGTAGTTGCATAATCTGTAGGAATTGATTATCCTCTACTACCTGAGCCTAGGTTATTTGCTGTGATTGGAGTTCGTTGGATGAGCTCTTGTCACTTAGTAGTTTGCGACTTGAAATTGCTTAGAAATGCTTAGTTTCGGTAGTAATGGGCGATCATCGATTTAGTCGATAATCTTGATCACACAAATCTAATTATTATTCCATTATGTCCAGCACTTGTGCTTTGTTACCTTGTAAAGTAAAAAACTGAAAATAAAATTGTTTTAGACTTGGGCACAATGGTATATTGGTGTGATCTGTTGGTGTGAATGGAATGGTGCCTAAGTCATCAAGGACCGAGTTACTTGTATCACTAAGCCAAGCGCTTTTGTGTGCTAACCACACGAGAAGGATATGGGACCTCTCTTGATTGAGTACTTTGGCGTGTGTTAGCTCCGAGTCTCAGGAGGAGGGTTGTGTGTGTTGTGTGAAAAAGGATCTGTGTTTTTGTGTTGGGTGTGCGGTGGTGGAGATTCCAGGTAGGTTCTCCACCTCGAGGGGCATCGTAGTTGTCCAAGGTTTTACCCGTGAGGGGTAGTTGACCGAGGCTTTACGATGACTCCGACACAACGTATGGGTTTCTATCCATACGGGCGACTCGCAGTTAATGCATAATATTGGAAATGTCTCATAGGACTTAGCCGTCTTAAGCATACCTAAGGAAGTGTGCTTAATAGCTTGGCAAAAAGGCGGTCTGGCGTGTGGGTACATTGGTACACCCCTGCAGGGATAAAACTATTCGAATAGTCTCGTCCTAGGTTATGGACATGCTTGGTAAGGCCGTGCAAGAACTAGACTACAACATTTCTTTTAATTAAAACTTGACATGGGTGGTGTGAATGGGTAATTCATGCTATTGTTGTGGTGACTATTGGGATAGTCACTTCCAGGATGTTGTTCTCATCTAATTACTGTTATACTGTTGTCTTGTTCGGCTATTTAAAAATAAAAACAGATTGTAAACTTGCTTTCAAATGTACTACATTATTGCAAATAAAGATTGCTTTGTGCCGAAAATAAAACATACAGCCTCCACTCAAATAAGCTTGCATGTAGCATATGTATAGGTCTGTTACTCTACACGTAAGTCTTGCGGAGTACAATTTTTGTACTCATTTGCTTTGCTTAACAATTTGTTGCAGAGGAGGAAGGTGAGCCCCATGGGCCTCACTTTTGTGAAATGTGCTGTGGGTTCGACGACTAGCTTGGCGGTCCGGTCGGTTGCCTTGTGGGGGTAAAGGCACACTGATTGGCTCTTTTGTTTATCGTCATCTTATGGCATTTCGCTTCCGCTGTTTAATTAGTATTTGGATGTTATTTGGCCGGTCGGCCTCTCTTTTGTAATAACTATCCTTTATTTATATTAACTTCTGGTTTGTTGCTTTTGCTGGTTCTATGTGTTTGAATGGATTTGATATATACTGTTGTAAAGGGGTGTGTATACTGCATTCCTGGGAAGTATACATATCTCGAGTCTTGGTTTATTTGATTTGTGATGCTAGGACCGAGTGGATGGTTAAGCATTACAAGCCTGATAAACCGGGGTCTCACAAAATGTGACATATGTTTCAAGGGCATATTGTCCCTAAAGAATTTCCACCATTATTATTCATCTGTGGTTCAAATGTGAAAGGGCAAAATTGGTCACAGGACACTGATATTTTGTGGCATTTGCTTCAGGACACCAATTTTTTTGTGACTTTGTTGAAACACACTTCAACATCGTGGCTATTTGTTAGAAGACACTAGAGCAATTAAAATAATATATTTGGCTAAGAGACAAGAGAGAAGGTGGGGAAAAAGTCTATTTTGCCCCTTTTAGTCGGTATTGTGCAGCGCGACTAGTTCGGTGTTACTAGGTGATGTAGACTCGGTGGTGAAAGAGGACAACAAGAACAAGACGTTGACAGTGCTACCGAGTGTGGAGGTGACAAGCATGGCGGCGGCGAACTCCGATAGCGAGGGAAGGCGGTTTAGCCACCATCGGGCGAGCTTGACCACCATCCTCCGAGAGAGGTACCCTAACGCGACTCAGAACCCGCCCATCGCCATTGATGCAGATCCTGAGCTCTTCTAACGCTGGTGAGGCCTTCCCCTACCTTTCCCCTTCCTCATCTGCTACCTACGACATTGTCCCCGTTGATCTCGTCGTTCTGTTGATTAGATTCGCCAATGTCGCGTCTTCTCGATCGTCTCCTTCATTTTGCGCCGCCACGGGTCCACGCTAGTGACTGTTGTCCTACATCGGTACGCCATATTCACTAGAGTTGGAACAGCCGCTTTGTCTTCCACTAGAGCGGCTTCGCCTTACGCACCGCCTTGATCTTGTAGGAGTAGGAACAAGAGAAGGGCAATTTGGTCATATTTCATATTTTCTCTCTCGACTCATAGGAAAATGATATTTTAATGGCTCTAGTGTCTTCTGACAAATAGCCACGATTTTTTAGTGTGTTTGTCCAAGCTAGAAAAAATCGGGTGTCTGGAGCAAATATCATAAAATTTCAATTGTCATGTAGTTAATTTTATGGGAAAGTCATTGTATCCTTACTCAACGAAGATATATATATATATATATATATATATATATATATATATATATATATATATATATATATATATATATATATATATATGGGAACGTATCTAGTGCTAATGGGTAATTCGGTGCTAAGGTGCTAATACCAATCTTAACCGTTGGATCTGAATTGAACAACTAAGATTAGTGCGGGCTCCCACCTCTAAACCATTTAATCACTTTGCATGCTCCCACCTTCAATGCACCTTCATTAATGCATCTTCATTAAACACCATGCATGCTCCCACCTCCAACAGTCAAGATCCAGATCCAACGGTCAAGTTTGGTATTAGCACCTTAGCATTGAATTACCCATTAGCACTTGATACGTTCCTATATATATATATATATATATATATATATATATATATATATATATATAGGAAAATGGTATGGTACTCTAGGAGTACTCTCACTTCTCATATACCAATTAAATCGTATGATGATACATCTTTATCTATTTGAACATACTCAATAATAATTATAAGATACCCCAAAGTGAGTTCCATGAAAAATTTCATGAAAGTCCACTTTTTATAGCAAAATTTATGTATATACTTCTTTTATATATGAAAAAGGGTATATAACAAAAATAAAAGGGCTCCAATGGAAAACTGAATCAAGTCACATTGAAGTATCGTATAATTAGTATTTAAGTATAATGAAAAGTGAGAAAGAAGTATAATATATTTGTTTAAGTGGTATATTGGAAGTGATAGTATGTACTCCCAGTAGTACACTTGTAATGTATGTGAAAGTAATTGTGATGCCCATTCTACTGCCTTATCATTTCTCAGCGGCCACGAACCCACAACCCCCCCCCCCCCCCGGCCGCGTGATGTCACATCTAACCGTAACCTCATAATATATGTGAAGTATTTTTGTTTGAAACCCTTTTTTACTGCCACATCATCTCTCAACGGAATGCTTTTTTTTTTTGCCACAAACCCACAACCCCCTCTCTACGCACGAAGTCACATCCGACAGTAACCCTCGTAATATATGTGAAGTATTTGTGATACCCATTTTACTGTTGTAACATCTCTTAGTGTTTTTTAACAATTTTTTTAGAAATCCTTGAGGGTGGGGGCCACGGACCATGTGCGCTAAAACGGATGTGCCAGTAAAGTCTAACGAGTCGTACAATAAATTAACTAGTACTACAAAAGCAGCTCATTTGGCAGTAAATGATAATATATGTGGAAGTAAAATCAACTTAATTTGGCAGTAAATTGGGAGAGGGGGGGTTGCATTTTACCGCTACGGGTGTGATGTTTGGGTTCTCTGCTCTTGTCCCTACATGTTCCTCTATCCCCGGGGCTGGGGGCCACGGACATGTGCACTACAACAGATGTGATAGTAAGTCTATCGACGCCTATAGTAAATTAGTAAGTACAAACGTTTGGAGTAAATTTGTTATTACAATAATCTCTAATGAGTCATCCAATAAATTTGTTATTACCGTAAAAGCAACTTCCTATAGCGGTAAATTTGAATGTATATGGAAGTAAACATGTTATCCAGTTTTTACTGACGCGCATCTCACATCTATTTTATTTTTTACGAATTATTTTCAAAAACGCGAGTGGGGGTGGGGAAAGTTGCATTTTTTACTGGCTGGGGTATGCTAGTAAGAGGCGCCCAATAAATTTTGGGTAATATACATTAAATTAGAAGGCGAAATGTCTTCTTGATTATATTTTCGTCCAAATAGGGTGGCCAATCCAATTTTACAAAAGACCATATATTTACATCACACATGATAAAAAAATAAAAAAAGGTAAAATAAGAAGTTTATAGTGACCAAGGTAGGATCCAAACGTCTGTACTTACTAATTACTATAGGCTTTATAGTGGCCAAGGTAGAATTTGTAAGCTTTCTCGTCGACTTCGGTGGTGACAGGATCAGTGATGGTCTGATCAAATGCCTCCATCTGTTTTCTTACTCACTCGACTTGCGCTTCTAGCAGGTTAGACTCTGTAGGACCGTAAAGGCGACTAGGGGGTGAATAGGCGCTTTCTTAAATTTCTCGCCTTAATCAAATTCAACACGAACTTTACTCCTTTAGCTATGAAAGCTAAGAAGATCAGTAAGCGCACAGAGGAAGCCTTGTGCTGAATTCGATAACCCTCTCAACCACACGACACAAAAGTGGAGAATTGAACTCACTGTTTTGGACTGGGTACTGGCGGTCAGACCGGCTAGAGATTGGCGGTCGGACTGACGGTTAACGAGCGGTCGGACCGGCTACTAACTGGCGGTCGGACCGTTGGATATCGGTTCGACCCGCCAGTATTGAGCGGTCTGAAAAGCGGGCGGTCGGACCACCGTTGTAAAACCGGTCAGACCGATTTAGTCCAGTACTGAAAAACAATGCCCAAATCCAAAACGAAATTTGGTCCAACTTTTGATTCAACCAATGAAACTTGACCAAATTTGGAACACACCTCCCTAAGGATATTAGAGACCTATTTCTAGCGATGATCCTTTAGATCCACTGTGTAGAATCGATCTCTCAAGGTTTTACCAAAGAAGTGCATAAACCCTAGAAATATGAAAATCTTGATTCAAGACTTGCTTGTGGGGGTTGATGATCTAGAAGATTCTAGGAGAATTCCCACACATCAAAGCAAGGTAAAGTAGGTCAAGAGACCAAGCATAAACACATGAATCAAGGAAGCACCAAATTCATCCAAAAGAGAGAAGAACACAAAGGAGACAAATGATCTCCCAAGCAAGCATCACAAGATTGATTGATCTCACAAGATGCTTACAAGCCACTCCAACAAGGAGGACAAGAGCTCACACAAGGAGCACACACAATCTCTCCAAACCCTAGCTTCTCCTCTCCTCTCCTCCAAACCCTAGAAAAAGATGAAGGGGGGCCAAATGAGTGCTTACGGGGTTTTACATCTCCCCCTTTCTATTTATAGGAGAGGCCTAGGGTTTCACATTTGGGACCCACACACACATGGGACCCACACACATATAACTGTTGAAGCAATCTCCTGCTTCACCACGTGTAGGTTGATCAGCGGCTCTCATCACGTCGCCAAGTCTCTCCCGTCCGAATCCCATCGGAACCTCCCAGAGACTCGCACCGACTTCCGCACCGCCTGATCCAACCAAATTGCATCAACTACCTGCTCGATCCATCTTGCCCATTCTGCACCATGCTTGAGTCACACGACCTCACCCGGTATCCATGATCGTTCTGGACCTCAGCTCTCCAAGCGTACTCCCGATCCACATCACCGTTGACGTCGTTGACCTACAATCCACCTGCACAGCAATAGACAAACAAATCGTTTCCGGGAACAAGTTCTTCACAACTTGACCCACGTTAGTTCCACAATGCAATATGCAACAATAAGGCATTGAAGTTCATACAATAAAACCAATCAATACACATCAATGCCAAGAAGGCTCACCTTCAAGTGATCGACGGTCTGACCGCCCCACATCACCGGTCCGACCGATTTCAGGCCGGTCGGACCGATTCCACAACGGCGGTCGGACCGCCCGAAAAGACTTAGCCAAAATTCTATCTTGAAAATACGAAACCTTCTGGAATTTTCAACTCAATAGAACTTTTGACTGGGAGCTCCAAAAATGATGTGACCACATCCAGGAGACTCCCCTCAGTTGCCTACACAACATATTTTTGGATCAGCTCCAAAAGCCACCTTTAGGCAATACCGGTCGGACCGGCCACCAGCGCCGGTCGGACCTCTCCACGGGCGGTCTGACCGCCCAACATCGCCGGCCGATCACCGTGATCCGACAGATCAAGCAAACCCCAAACGCGAGATTTTGCAAACCAACAAAGCCATTGCCAATTGACTCATCATCACGAGATCGTGCACATATCCTCACGATATCCACAATCTCCCCTTGATGAACACATTGGCAATTTCCGTAAAATGTGGTTTTTCGATTGAAAAGTAAAAATTCGCGTTTTAGATAAAGGCACAACTTGGTCCATAAGCAAGAAAAAGCCTAGGAAACGACCAAGCTGGCTTCAGAATAGTATAAGCAAGTGAGCTAAGGCAATGAAAGCACGAAAGGATTCAATATCTATAAAGTAGCCAAAAGTCTCACTTAGGTCCATATGAAAGACAAATGTTCCATTTGACCTTTGATCATTGTGAGTCTTCTTCAAATGCAAATATAATCAGAAAAAGGTAATAAAACCCAGAGACTCAACTCACTATGATCATAAATTTTCAAAAGGTTTATTTTTTTTATTTTATGTAGTTCTTTTATATGAAACCAAAAGCTCCAAAACAACATTTTTCACAATTCTTCTCCCCCTTTGACAATGAATTCATCAAGATGCATGGGAAAAGAAGGAGTATGATGAAATGACTTTATTTTTGAAATTTAATAAAAAGGAGCCATGACCATTATCTATGTAGACAGTACAAGGATTATACCAAGCCATATAAAGAGTAGAAGCTATATTCAATCATGGCAAAACATGTACTGCAAAGCTGAGACCAAAATAGCAGTAATCCGAGATTAAAAGAATTAAAACCATGAAAGATTGCTCAATATCATAGTTTCACTAAAAGCAACCAAAAATGAGTCAAGCCATGTCTATAAGTAAAAAGAGACTCAAAACTGGAACTGAGGCATTTTGAGCATTTAGAGTTCAAATATGAAGCAAAATTCAAGCACTTAGCATTTTGAGCATTTTCCTAAAAAAGATTTTTTTTCATTGTGCTAGATCTCACGCCTTGCCGTGACCATCTCAAGCGATAAGCTTAAAAGAGTGGTCTAGGTCATCCAAAACTCCCACTGAGTTCATGCCTAGTGCAATGGCAAGCCGTCTCATGAGAAAGGATTGGTGAGATCAGTTTTTTCGCACAGAAAATCTCATTCTTCATTTGCTTGACTTAATAGATTAAAAAGCTCATTTTCATCTCAAAATAAGTTCAAGACTCAATTTAACCTATATGACATGGCATGAATCATAGGAGGATCACTAGAGCAAAACTAGTCACAAGATCCAACAAGACATGATTTGATTCAATTTGCTCACAGATATAAAGCTAGTAAGGCAAAAGCTAAGCTAAACACGAAGAGCCATAAAAGAAGTCTAGCTGACTATCACTTGACATGACAAGGTATAGAGTATGAAATCGAGCCATACAAGGATAATAATCAAAGCTCCACAAGTTTTATTATACAATGCAAGACAATTGAAATGAAACATGCATTATAATACAATGAATGCAAAAAGAGCAAATTCCCTCAAAACATCCATGCCTCCGTACTGGGATTTGAGATAAAAGATCTAGTAGTCCAGTACTGAGATGCACGATGCCTGGGAATAGCAGAAGAAGCAGCAGAAAAATGATCAGGAACAAAATCATAAGAATGCATACGAGCACCACCTGGACCTCTCCAAAATGATCTACCAAAAGACCGATACTCCCCCTGTCTAGGTGCTACCCGTGGTCTCTCCTCACGATATCCTAACCCAAACTGCTGCCTGGACCCACCAAAAGAGTCAACAAAGTTCTCTACAAACCTAGGCCTATATGTGGTACGATGAATAAGCTGCCTGGCCCTAGAGACTACAGCTGGTGAAAAGACTCCTCTGATGGATCTCAAAGTGCTCATCCTCTCTTTTCTCTCAATCTTTGCTCTCCGGAAGCAAAACTCAACAGTGTGGCCCTCTTTCTTGCAGAAAGTGCAATGGTACTTGACCTTTTGAGGGATCTGTACAGGTAAGACAGAAGCACCTTTCTTGCTAGAAGGAGTTTGAGCAGAACCTGCAGATTTAAAAGCAACCTTTGAAGTCTTAGGAGGTTCTTACTCAAACAGACCACTTTTCATAACTCTAGCAATCTTTGGTGGGTGATTCTTGGAATGCTCTAGGAATAAAACCTAGGCCACTGTTTTTCACACTCACCTTGGATTGGTCTAGAATCAAGTTGAGTTTCTTTTTCCCACTAGAAAACTTCTCAAGAGTCATTTTGAGGTAATCATTCTCTTTTGCCAAAACTCCATAATTAGAGCACTTTTTAGAATTGATTGCCTCAACATGTTTGCTCTTAAGAAGGGCCACTTCCACTTTGAAGGCCTCACAAGACACACAATAGGACTCCCCGATCCTATTTAACTGCTCCTTAAATTTGACTCTAAAAGCCTCTTGTATCTTACCAACAATAGTTTCAACTTCAGCATGTAACATACAAGAGGAAGAATCAATGACTTTCTTGGAAGCAGTGAGAGACATGGATTTTTCAATTTTAGCTTTCTCTTCTAAAGTCTTGTTTAAAGCTTCAATCTCAATTGTAAGCTTAGGGCAAATTTCACAAGAGACAGCTCTAGAATAAACAACCATTTCAGTCATCTCTTGCATTTTAATCCGATTATTCTTACAATGAGAGCAAGTGTGACTAACATCAAATTTTTGTAATTCTTTTAAAGAGCTATCCAGTTTTAATTCTAGCAAAGCACAATTTGAGCAAGTTAACGGAATAGCGTCTAAAGCAGTCACATCAAGCGGAATGGCATCCATGCAAGCAGAACTAGACTTGAGAGATTCTAGTTCGACAAGAGCATTTTTCAATTGTTTTTCAACAGAGGAATGAGCATTATTTAAGCTTGACAATTCATTAAGCAAGCTAGAGCATGAATCACAGAAATCACCAGGATTAATGTATTTGAGCCTAACAACTTCTAGGTTCAAATTATCAATCATAGTATCCTGTTTCTTAATCAGTTTAGCTTGCTTATGCAGTTTTTGTTCAGCAAGTACCAAAGCCCTTTTCATATCAGGAAGTGAAGGGCATACCTCATCGGGATCACTAAAAGGATCCTCGTTGTTGGTGGAGTGCCGTGGTCGTTTTAGCCATGAAACACATGCCCGTAAAATCACGAGCCTTCTTCTTGCCACGGCAGTCACTCTTGTCGTCCTCCACCTCCGAGTCCACATCGCTCATGCTCACATCCTCTAGAGCTTCAAGGACCCGGCTGACAAACTTGCGATAGTTTGTCTTCTTGGATTTAGCATCCCTCGCTTGAGGATGCCTATGTGACTCCTTCTCCTCCTTGCCTTTCAGCTTGGGGCACCTAGAGCGAATGTGGTTTGGCTCACCACACTCGAAGCAAGTGATAGGTCCACCTCTCCTCCTATTTCTCACATTGTTGTAAGCTCGTGAATTTTGTGGATAGGAGGGCTAAATCATCTTCAGGTAGTCTCTCAAGTTGCTCATCGCTCAAAGAATGCAAAGCAGACAAAGAAAAACCAGATGAGCTAACATCAAAAGAATCAGAATATCTACCCTTAGATTGGTCGACCACTAAAGCCATCGACTCTGTCGTGGGGAGACGCGAGATAAAATCAATCTCGTGCGTCTTCAATCTCGAGTAAAGCTTATCCATGGTAAGCTCACTCATGCCAGTGTTGTCATTTATGGCAGTGATCTTCATCCCCCAGACCTTCACATCAAGTGCACCCAACAGCTGGCGTGCATTTTCAGACTCAGTGAAAATAAGATCAACAGCGCGGAGATCATGAAGAATCTTGGAAAATCTTTCCCACAACTCATCTAAAGATTCACCAGGCCTTTGCTCGATCTTAGAGTATGCTTTCTTCAGCTGGTTCTGTCTCACTTCCTTGATCGCAGTGGACCCCTCGTGATAATCACAAAGAGTCCGTCAGATCTCATGAGCAGACAGCAAATGAGCAACACGCTCAAACTCAGATCGACTAAGACCTTGAATCAAAAAATTTCGAGCCCTGCTGTTGTTCTCCACATCTGGAGTCATCAAATTGTCATCGGCTGGCACGACATAAGGGTTTTTCACCTTAAGCCAAATTGCATGCCCTTGAGCCTCGATGAAGGCCTGCATTCGGGCCTTCCAATAAGCAAAATCAACTCCTTCAAAAATATATGGCCTGAGTGTATACCTGTCAGTCGCCATGGCTCCAAAGACCGGTTAAGATCTATGAGAAGAGCTAACCGGCTCTGATACCACTTGTAGAACCGTAAAGGCGACTACGGGGGTGAATAGGAGCTTTCTCAAATTTCTCACCTTAATCAAATTCAACACGAACTTTACTCCTTTAGCTATGAAAGCTAAGAAGATCAGTAAGCGCACAGAGGAAGCCTTGTGCTGAATTCGATAACCCTCTCAACCACACGACACAAAAGTGGAGAATTGAACTCACTGCTCGACGGGCATCTTGGTCGACGGGCCGAGATTGGCGATCGGACCGACGGTTAACGAGCGGTCGGACGGCGATTAATCGCGGTCGGACCGTTGGATATCGGTTCGACCCGCCAAGATCTTGAGCGGTTCGAAAGCGGCGGTCGGACCGCCGTCGTAAAACCGGTCAGACCGATTTAGTCCAGTACTGAAAAACAATGCCCAAATCCAAAACGAAATTTGGTCTAACTTTTGATTCAACCAATGAAACTTGACCAAATTTGGAGCACACCTCCCTAAGGATATTAGAGACCTATTTCTAGCGATGATCCTTCAGATCCACTGCATAGAATCAATCTCTCAAGGTTTTACCAAAGAAGTGCACAAACCCTAGAAATATGAAAATCTTGATTCAAGACTTGCTTGTGGGGGTTGATGATCTAGAAGATTCTAGGAGAATTCCCACACATCAAAGCAAGGTAAAGTAGGTCAAGAGACCAAGCATAAACACATAAATCAAGGAAGCACCAAATTCATCCAAAAGAGAGAAGAACACAAAGGAGACAAATGATCTCTCAAGCAAGCATCACAAGATTGATTGATCTCACAAGATGCTTACAAAGCCACTCCGACAAGGAGGACAAGAGCTCACACAAGGAGCACACACAATCTCTCCAAGCCCTAGCTTCTCCTCTCCTCTCCTCCAAACCCTAGAAAAAGATGAAGGGGGGCCAAATGAATGCTTAGGGGGTTTTACATCTCCCCCCTTTCTATTTATAGGAGAGGCTTAGGGTTTCACATTTGAGACCCACACACACATGGGACCCACTCACACATAACTGTTGAAGCAATCTCCTGCTTCACCACGTGTAGGTTGATCAGCAGCTCTCATCACGTCGCCAAGTCTCTCCCGTCCGAATCTCATCGGAACCTCCCAGAGACTCGCACCGACTCCGCGACCGCCGATCCAACCAAATGCATCAACTACCTGCTCGATCCATCTTGCCCATTCGCACCATGCTTGAGTCACACGACTCACCCGCATCCATGATCGCTCGGACCTCGGCTCTCCAAGCGTAGTCCCGATCCACATCACCGTTGACGTCGTTGACCTACAAGCCACCTGCACAGCAATAGACAAACAAATCGTTTTCGGGAACAAGTTCTTCACAACTTGACCCACGTTAGTTCCACAATGCAATATCCAACAATAAGGCATTGAAGTTCATACAATAAAACCAATCAATACACATCAATGCCAAGAAGGCTCACCTTCAAGTGATCGGCGGTCTGACCGCCCCACATCACCGGTCCGACCGATTTTAGGCCGGTCCGACCGATTCCACAACGGCGGTCGGACTGCCCGAAAATACTTAGCCAAAATTTCATCTTGAAAATCCGAAACCTTCTGGAATTTTCAACTCAATAGAACTTTTGACTGAGAGCTCCAAAAATGATGTGACCACATCCAGGAGACTCCCCTCACTTGCCTACACAACCTATTTTTGGATCAGCTCCAAAATCCACCTTTAGGCAATACCGGTCGGACCGGCTACCAGCACCGGTCGGACCGGCTACCAGCACCGGTCGGACCTCTCCACGGGCGGTCTGACCGCCCAACATCGCCGGTCAGACCGCCTGTGGTCTGACAGACTGAAGCAAACCCCAAAAACGCGAGATTTTGCAAACCAACAAAGCCATTGCCAATTGACTCATCATCCTGAGATCGTGCACATATCCTCACGATATCCACAGACTCCAAAGCTAAATTCATGATAGAAAAAAAGGATATCAAGCTTGGCATCTTCTGATTCGACATGGTCGACTCGCTCTCCATGCACCCGAATGATGTTCTCGACCCTTCGGGCTACATCCTAGGTTTTGGACGAAGTAGTTCCACAAGACGGTCTCCAAGACGAGGTTTACCCATCGAAGGCTGGAGATCGTTGCATTCGTCTGTCTGAAGAGGATCTCTTGCCGGCGAATGATGGCCACTATGCTCTCCGATAGATCGGAGGGTCAAGAATGAAGGACCTCTCACACTGAAGGCTGGTCAACAACATGGGCCAAATTGCAGCCAGATAGGTCTACGTAAACAAGAGAAATGTAGGCCAACACAGCCAGCATTAGAGGAGATATTGGCACTGGAGAGGAAGAAGAGGGAGAAGCCATTTGGAGTCACGGAGAGAGGGGAAGAAGGGAAAAAAAATTGACCAATGAAGTTTGAAGAAAGAGGAGGCTTGTGAGAAATCCCTTGCGGAAGTAGATGTCTATTTACAAAAAAATATTAAAGCCAGTGTGGGAGACGAAGAGATACATTAGAAGCCAAAGCCACACTGGTGCATTTTAACGAGCAACCGGATTACGTCGTATCGGATACACATAATCTTTAGCCAGAATTCGCTAGACAGAAATTAAAAATATATATATAGGACCCGGTCGCCAATTGAACTGACAAAATTGTCCTGTCGGTAGTTCAATTGGCTACATAAACCTCTCCGAACTGTTCGAATTGGCGACATACACCTTTTTTTGTTATTTTTGTTTCGATTATTTATTTTTGTAATTATCTTTTAAATTAATATTATTTTAAAAAAATTCGCTACCATACAGTGGAATAACATAACGCACGAAGACTCAACTGTTGCAAGATTTTTACTGTTTCTGGCGACAATACAAAGCTTTATATGTGTTTATAGTGCAACAAAACGCACTAGCTAGCTGGTTTACTTGAAGCGCCGCTCGATGTTCTTGTTAAGAACCGCCCAGACTCGAGAGTCTCTGCCTCAAGACGGCCCAGACCGGAGAGTCCTGGTCCAGTTGAACTCCTCATCCCGTAGTCTATAAATAGAGGGTCACCCCCTCTCATTGTAACCCCGATTGTTCCGAAGGAATAAAGCGCACTCAAGTCCCGAATATCTCGTGTTCATTCTATTGTTGTGTTCTTGTGTTCTTCATCGTTCTTACGATTCTCGATCATTGTATACGAGGTACCGCTCGATTTCGACTCGCCAAATACTGCTACTCAACACGTTATCGCGACGATCGACTCTCCTCGTGATCGAAGGTAACCGCCGAGAACGACACTCGTAGATTGAATCGTATTTTCTAGATTGCTTTCAATTCCGCAAATTTGCTTTCTAGATTATTTTTCTACGTGCAAATCGTTCTAATCTACCGCGGTGACTTGAAGTCGCCGACACAATGTCGACGGTAGATTACATGAAAAATCTGATGTCGATTGTACCGTAGATTGAAATTGCAAATTCACCGCGAACCGACTCAAGTCGCCAATCGGTACGAAAATTACATGGCATCAACACGTCATCACATGAACACTACTCGTTACATGAACAAGACACAAAGAATTTTTCTTCTTCTTTCCCACGCATGGCGATCGGCGAAGCCGCATCGCGTAGCGCGGCACGAAGCCACGACGCTAAGCATGAAGAAGATCGAGCTCGGCGCCGCGTGCTAGCTATGAAGCAAAGATCAAGCCGCGCTTCGCACAAAGACGGCGCCGCCCGGCCGCCCAAAGATGGCACCGCCCGCCGCCACACCGCATCACAGAAAAGAGGAAGGGAGATGGAGCGGCCCAACCATCGCGGGCATCCGCAAAGCGCGCGCCGCTGGCCTGCCGACGCCCTCTGCGCTAGCGGCGCGCCACGGCCACCTCGGCCAGCCTCGCGACGGCACCTCCGCCGCGGCCCTCCCGCCGCACGCGGTGCGCATGAGCTCGCCGCCACGCCACAAGATAACGGGGAGGGGAGGAACGGCGCCATCAGATGGCGCCCACCACACACAGACGGCGCCTCCGCCTCGGCGCCGCCCCCACGCTGCCCCGCGGAAGCGCGCCGCTCGGCGCGCCTCCTCCGACCCGCCTCGCAAAGCGTGCGGCAAGGTGGCGCCGCCGCAAGCCCGCCCGCCACCGCCACGAGAAGAGCACGGCGCCGCCGCTGCTGAAGAGCGCGGCTCCCACGAAGGAGCGCCGCCGTGCCGAAGAAGAGCGCGGCTTCGAGGCGCGCGCCGCTGGAAGAAGAGCTCAGCTTCGAGCGCCGCCCGCTGAAGACGCGGCTCCCACCAGGAGCCGCCGCCGCAAGAGAGCGCGCTCTATGAAGGAGCCGCCGCCGCCGAGAGTAACTCGGGGTAGGGAAACCTACTCGAGTCCTCCCGCCGGCTTCTTGCGTGGAACAATGGCACCAAAAGGCCTACCGTATAATCGAGAAAAAAAGAAAGAAAGAAAATGAAAAAGGCTGTTTTACAAAAAGGCCCTCTGATTTTCCAGAATTACGCTGTAAAAATTTCTCGAATTGAAATTTTCACGCTTTAGCCTCGAAATTGCAGACCATAAAATTCATATTCCAATGTAAAAGGCCTCTGAATTCAAATTTTGAATCGGTTTTGCATTTGAAACATATTTTACCTTGTTATTATTATTTCTTTGCAATTTATTTATCAGATTTATCGCTTTTGATTATTTGTGATTATTAATATTGCTTTTAATCACCAAAATAGCGAAGAATCATGTAAATGCATGGAAAATATTTAATCACGAACCGGGAGTTCAAGAGCATTATGAGAATTTTGCAACCATTTTATGTAAATTACCAAAGAAGAACCCTATGAACTTTTTGCATGAATATGAAAAAATGATCGCATCACGAACCGTGGTTCGAAAGAGTTGGCCCAAAGATGGCGGTAATTTGTACGATCTTTCACTGCGTGATAAGGTAATCACGGATGAGCGGAAGATTGACAAGACCCTCTCTACCTTCACCCGAATGCGGTAATCCGCACGCAATTATTGTCAAAATGGCTACAAGAAGTATGCCGCATTAATTGACACCGTGAAAATTGCGAAAGCACAAGATGATGTTCTAAGGAAGAATTACATCTCACAGCCACCTAGTAGCAATGTTGGCCATGAAGCCAATACTAGTAGCTACAAGGTAATGAAGCCTCTCACGAAGGAGAGGGGCAAGAAGGGTAAAGTTGTGAGTCGCACGTAATTGGTGTTTTTACAGTCTAAGAAAAGGGGCAAAGGATAGCATGAGTCACACCTCACCATTGCAAGCACTAAGATCCACACCCATTAGTTGCACTTATGGATGTGGACAAACCTAGTAGTGACCCCATCATGCCTCCTTTGGACATAGCAGCCGCCACAAACTGTAATTGCCCAAGAGGAGAAGATCGCCATGTAGCAGATTAAGGCGTAAGTTTCAATACTACGATTCGATCTAGTGCACGATTGCACTTAGATCCTTTTACTGATCACTTGCATTTTGTGATTATGATGAAACTTTGAATAATGGTTGTAGGCTCTAGAAGAGCAAAGCATTAAATTCTTATGATGAGTCTGCAAGACTTATATTTCCGTATTTATGATAGCAAGTTATGTTCTAATATCTGAAGTATTTTTATTTTATGTGTTGCTGGATTTCTGCTACATATTAATAAAGTACATTATATTAGATCGCATGTAGCGCCCTATGGAGGAAGTGTGCTTAGCAGGTAGCGGCACAATGAATACCACCTTGAGAGAGATGGAATTTTTCAACAATCGCAGGCAGCGATACATGTATAATAGGCTTAGGAAGGGCCACAATTATACTCCGACGGACACAACTTTGGTCATTAAAGAAGCCTTGTTGTGCCCATAATCGACTAGAACTCTCAAGGATATTCGCGCTAACAGTTTCCACGCAGAGACTGAAGAAGAGCATGGTAAGGAATACCTGCTCATTACAGAGCGTGACGAAAAAAAATTGGTATTAGAATGACTTCCTTCATTTGAAAATGGGCTATACTACACTAATATTAAGGCATTTGCACTTATCTACGCCTCAAAACTATATTTAGAAGCTCTAAACCTCTTCTATCTCTCGCATGATAGATTATGTCACTTAGGTCTTAGGATGATGAGAAATATAATTAACAATTCACAGGACATAGTGTCAATTTAAAGAACTTCCGAACTGAAGATTTTGTGTGCCTGCATGTACCATCGGAAACCGACTACTAGACCTCTACTCAAAGTAAAGGACGAATCTCGCATTCCTCGGACCGTATCCAGGAGTCTTTTATGGTCCTAAACAGCCCCTGTAAGGGTTATTTAGGTATTTTATGGTGCTTATCGATGCTTCCTCGAAACGGTCGCACGTTTGTTTAATGTCTACGAGAAACCCCGCTTCTGCAAAGCTAATCTCGTAGATAATTAACATTAAAAATAATTTCCCTTATCATCATGTGAAGTCCACCAGAATGGACAACGCCGGAGAATTTATTTCAAAGGCATATGATGATTATTGTGTGAAAATGAGAATTAAAATTGAGCATCCCGTACCGCATGTCCACACCCAGAATGGACTAGCAGAATTGTTATTTACCAACTACATGTTGGGGACACGCAGTCCTGCACGCAGCAACTCTCATCAATTTTAGACCACCGACATATAACATCCATTCACCTAGCGCAAGGGTCAACACTGAAAATTTCTCATCTTTGAAGGTTTGGTTGCAAGGTTTATGTACCTATACCACCACCACAGCAAACTGAAATGGACACTCTCTAAAAGTCTGGGATATACGTTGGTTATGAGACAGCATCCATAATCAGGTATTTGGACCCCACGACTAGAGATTTGCATGCGGCATTACGATAGCATATTAGATGAGAATTATTTCGTCATTAGGGGAGGAAATCAACCATTGATGTAAAATGTCGAGAAATAGAGAAGTCCAGAAGACAATTGAAGTCTAGAAGATATTTGAAATCCATGCATATGACCCGCGCACTAGTGAAGCAAATAGAGAAGTTTAGAAGACAATTGAAGTCTAGAAGACAATTGCAGTCCAGAAGATAATTGATTTGCAAGCATTAGCGAATCAACTGCCTAACCACTTTAGTGATTTGAAGAGCGTGACCAAGTCGCATATGCCTGTACGCAATGCACCGGAGAGGGTTGAAATACCGATGAAGGTATCCCTAATCCCGCCCTAAGGCCTCGAAGGACGAGAACTCCCCCTCGAACCGAAATAACCGGGACGCTGGTGAAAAAGGATAAGAAGGACTTGACACAGCCGATCACCAAAGTACCCCAGAATCAGAAGGGGAGCCAGTTGAGACCTGGCACCGGTATGGAACCTTCATAAAAGGCATACTAGAATTGAACATCCCCATGAAGGGAGACATCAGCATGGATGTGTGCGCACACATCGGAGCTGAAAAACTAAAGGGACTTGCCCCGCAATTGAAAGTAGCGGTAAGCAAATAGAAGCATTAGAAATATCGCCCCTTGAAGACATAGCTATAAACTTTATGATCTTGGGAGAATCTATGAATAAACCAATGACCAATGTTGCAAAGAAAATTGTCACAATCATCAATCTTGATCCAGAGCCTGCATCGCTCGTTGAATATAAGAAAAGGTCATATTAAGAAGATTGGAAGAAGGCAATAGAAACTGAATCGTTCTCTTTGAATAAAAGAGAGGTGTTTGGGCCTGTAAGCTGCACACCTCCCCATGTGCACCCTGTAGGGCATAAGTGGGTATTTGTTCGAAAGAGAAATGAAAGAAGCAAGGCTCGTTGCACAAGGTTTCACTCAACGTCCAGAGATGTTATGAAGAAACCTATTCCCTGGCCATGGGCGGAATTACCTTATTTATCTCAATGGCGACAAACTTGGAAGTTAGAAGTGAAATTGATGGATGTGGTAATCGCATACCTTTATGGAAATTTGAATTGGACATTTATATGAAGATACCGAATGTACCTGTCCCAACCAAGATAGAGCGAATAGAAATCTATACAAATGTGCAACCTCGTAAAGTCACCGTATGGATCAAGCAATCAGTGCGAATGTGGTATAATCGCTCAAGCGACTTTCTATGCAAGAAAGGTTACACGAACAATAAGAATTATCCTCGTATTTATACGACGATCCTGTGATGGATTTTGTATAAATCTCGGTGTATAAAGATGATCTGAATATCATTGGAACCTTAGAAGGTATTAAGAAAGCAAGCTCTTACACGAGTCGAGTTCAAATAAAAGATTTGGATCAAACCAACATCGCCTAGGCTTGCGGCTTGAGCATATCCCGGAAGAGATTCTAGTACATCACCAACCTACGCTCGTAAAGTGTTGAAAAGGTTCGGCTTTGAAAAGGCATATCCTTCGAAAGTGCCGATGGTGGAGATCCTTGCAAAGCAAGACAAGGACCGTCATGAGATCTAAAGAAGAGGGGAGGAAGTCACGGGACCAAAATTCCCATACCGAGTGCGATAGGAGCACTTATGTTTTAGCAAACCAGACTAGATCGGGCATTGCATTTGCCGTAAACCTATTAGTAAGGTATAGTACGTAACCTACCAAAGGCATTGGCGAGGAAATAATGGACATCTTCCGTTACCTCCAAGAAAGCAAAGAACTTAGTCTATTCTACGTAAAGAACTAAGACTTGTGTATGAATGACTATGCAGATGTTGGGTTCTGTCGGACCCACATACAACCAAGTCATAAGCAGGCTATGTATTCCTATGTGGTGGAACTGTAATTCCGTGAAAATCGCCTAAGCAAAGTCTTGTATCGACTTGACTAACCACTCAAAAAACATAGCGTTGTACGAGGCCTCACAAGAATGTGCTTGGCTTGGCGGATGATTCACCACATCCAAAGAATCATGTGGATTGAATACTGTGCAAACCCCACTATTATCTCTCAAGATAATGCGACTTGCGTCGCACAAGAGTAAATGGGTTATGTGAAGAGTCCCTTACAAAGCATATCAATCCCAAGTTCTTCTATGCTCACGAAATGCAAAAGATGGACGAAATTAAAGCATCGCATACTAAGTCATGTGAAAATCTTGCAGATTTATTCACTAAGTCACTTTCAAAGGTCTAGTTTTGAAAGATGCATCGTGGAATTGGAATGATAAGACTTAGACAAGTGCAGAGTCGGGGAGAATCTTCACGAACTCATTATTGAATCTTGATCACGAAGATCAAGTACCCAAAGAATAAATCACGGAGATTAAATAAAGCAGGTGGATTGTACTTTTTTCCCTTGACGAGTTTTCCGAAGTTTCTCGGCTAAGGTTTTAATGAGGCAATTAGTGCAACACAACAGTGACGCATGACATGTACTCTTTCTCCAAATTTTTCCCCTTTGGGTTTTATGGAGTTTTAACGAGACATGAACATGTTGGATGAGTGTTCAAGGGGAGTGTTAAGCGGGCCGGGACTGCGGAGAGTCTGGCCCAAGACTGAGCCAGGACCCGAGAGTCTCGCCAGTTGAACTCCTCATCCCGTAGTCTATAAATAGAGGGTCACCCCCTCTCATTGTAACCCCGATTGTTCCGAAGGAATAAAGCAGACCCTGAAGTCCCGAATATCTCTGTGTTCATTCTATTGTTGTGTTCTTGTGTTCTTCATCGTTCTTACGATTCTGATCATTGTATACGAGGTACCCGTTCGGACTGGACTCGCCAGCGACGGTTACTCAACAGTTCTCAGTTCGAACCTTCAAGGCGCCGATCCTATTCCTTTTGCGGGAGCCGACAGCGCCAGGATGCGCGGTAGGCACGTGGTTCGGACAGGCGGGCGCATCTCCGATAGGGCCAAGAGGGCATGCGCTGCTGGGTACCGTGGCTCGGGAGGTGGACGTGTGTAGTTGTGTTCGCATGTGACCGTGTGGGTAGGAGGGAGGATGATGTAGAATAGTTATTCTAAAAAGGGGGTGTATAATATATATATATATATATATATATATATAGTTATAGCGCGAATTATATCTACACTAAACTAGATATGATTGGTATCCAATTCGGTGTCTTTCTGAATTCATATCCGTGTCATGTCATATTATGTGATATAGTTCAGCCAACACGGAACTTGGTCCTTGCATGATATATTCTATCCATATTTGTATCAGAATATTTTCCCAAGTTAGTGGACCTATCCAGAGGCTAGCTTGCCGCCAACCCATTAAGGGTTTGTTCGGATAAGGACAGATTAGACCCAATATCTTTGGATTGAAAGTTATTTTAGTCCAAATTTTATATCAAACCGAAGGAATTGAGTCGGTTCACAATGTATTCAAACAAGCCCTAATGTATTAACGCAGTGGTAGTCAACAAAGTAAAATTCAGCACACTAGCCTGACTCATTTTTCATAAGTTCATAATTGCGCGCTTGTAAATATTCCATCTACTAATATATGCATAAATCGTTTATGAAAAAAGTATTGATAGGAGTAAAGATGATCTGATCCTGGGTGGTTGATTAGGATAATGTGCAGAGGTCATTAAATCAGGTCAAGGAATTGAGTTAAGCCCACTTTTACGCACACACGAGTACGTTTTCATAAAAAACAATTGTGAGGTTCTTAGATTTATCCTCGGTATCCGTCTATTTAGAGAGTGCTAAGAACATACACTCGCATGTGTATGCGTGTAGTGTGCATGTGCATCTTCCTCGTAATCAGAAAAAAAAAATCAGGTCAAAGATAGACACTGCAAGCGTTAGAAGAGCATAAGCAGCTAGGACTTTCTGACAGAGTAACGCTGCATCCAGTTGGCGCACCTTTGTTCCGGTTTTAGGTATGGCTGCTAATTGAGAATCTATACCAGTAGCTTTTTGCTCCTGGTTTCTGGCCTATTTTTTTGCTCGGAAGAGAATCCTTGGTTTTGTTGGGTGCTATGCACTGGTCTTTCCCCCTAAAATTAATCTAGTTCCGGAGGTGAGATCTCCTGATATCTATTTGCTTATGTGGGATTCCTATCCTCTACCATTACATTTCAATAGTATTCGCGCCACTACTTCTCTGATCCATCGGATAGAAAAGTACAGCAATTTTTCGGCTGGTACTAATATAGTTTTAAAAAAAATGTAGCACTTGATTTTGACTTTTGATCTCTAATCTTACGCTTGGAGGTGAAAGAATGGTATGTCACTATTTACCTCTAAACACCCAATACCTTCACAACAAATGCGAGACTTTGGATAGGTTTCATACGACTGCGTGCATGCGGCAGCCACGATTACTGTAGCTAGCGAACCACAGTTAATTATGTTGGAATTGTGTTTATACGTGCAAAGGTTTATTTATTCTTAAAATTTTAAAACATACAAAGTCTTAGACCAGTGATCTTAGATCAGGGCGGTCGAAGTCTTAGACCGGTGTGGTAGAAATAATATGGTCGAAACCACAGACCATTGTGGTCGAAGGTATAGACCTGTGTGATCGAAAAATAGTGATCGGATCCTTAGACCAGTGTGGTCCTAATACATCGGTCGAAATCAGAGACCGCTGGTCAAGTCAGACCAAATGTACAATCAAGATCAATAAATAGTGCTTAATGACCAATAATTGGTTTTGAATTAGCACTTACTAGTAGTTTAACTATGCAGTTACTAGAGAGTAATTGTCTAGACCTTGAAATGATCTGGAGACGTCCAAACCAAAAGATCGATTCATTCTATTTTTCCATCTTCCTCTCTGGTCAACTGTGCTGAGGAATTGAGTTGTCGAACAAAGTCGTCCTTTCTCCTCAGCGTGCACCGGGAAGGAGGGTGAGCGGATATCTCCAAACCATTGTCGTAGAGTTCACCTGCACGGGGCAGCAATGAGGTTTTTGGACAGCACATCTGCGCGACCTCTCTCTGCACTGCTTCGAGTCCTACAACTACTCGTTTCACCGCGATATCTACGATCTGCACTGCTTCGACCACTGCATCAAGTCTGCACTGCTTCCTGTTCATCATGATGTCCGACTATAAGTTGATCGTACGACCAGTTTTTTTCTGCTGTAATCATTCTGTTGAGTATGTGTTAGAAGTGCAATGAGTTGCCTGTTGTTAGTATCGATTTATGTATCTCTAATTATTTGTGATCTTTGCCTCATAATCAAATCTAGAATAAAACTATTGTCCACTTTTCTAACAATCCAGAAATCTTGTTGCGGATATTTTTATGATTCAGCAATGGTTGGTGCTTCTGATGCAATGAAACATGAGAGGTTTTCTTGTCAGAACTTTCATAGATGACAGATAAGGGTCAAGTTTTGGCTCATGTCTTTAGGGCTGTGGTGGGTGATCCGACCACAGTATCTATTTACAATTGAACATACCATGAAGTTCAACACAGATAATAACACCACCCTTGGATGCATACTGACCATACTAGCTGACCAGCTCTATGATGTGTATATGGACTTCAAGTCCGCCACAGAGTTGTGGGATGCACTCGAGCACAAATATGCCGAAGCTGAGGTTGGTTGTTGGCTCTATATGTGCGAGCAATTCTTCGACTACAACATAGAAGATGCTAAGTCGATAGTTGCACAGACTCATGAGCTACAATTACTGGTCGGAGAGATTGCGCATCTGGGTTGTGTTTTGCCTCCTAAGTTTGCGGCTACGGGCATTGTTGCCAAACTTCCCGCATCATGGCGCGATTTCGCCGCTGGCTTAAAGCACAAGTACCCTTGATGTGGAAGAAAATGCAAGAGCAAAAGATGCACCAAACACTTCTAGTCAAAACAATCAGATCAATGCAAATGTCTGAGAGACCATGTGAGAGGTCCTCCACTCTGAGTGATGAGTATTTGACAAGTGTGTTGATTAGATTGAGAGTTGAGGTTTTCGGTTTGGACTGTTTCTGGGCTGAGTCAGGGAAATCGGAACTACCGCTGTGTATGGAGCGGAACTTCCGATTAATCGGAACTACCGGTGTTGAAATAGGAACTTCCGATTTATCTGGGTTTTGCTCTCGGCTGAAGGAAATCGGAACTTCCGCACAAGGGGTAGCGGAGTGTCCGATAATACTGACATTGAGTGTTCTCTGAGAATTTAAATCGGAATTAAATATCTGGAAAGTCGGTTGTTCCGGATATCGGAAGTACCGCAGTGTTGAGCGCGGAACTTCCGATATTCCTGACAAGTGCGGATGTTCCGGAAATCGGAACTTCCGCTGTGGTAAGTGCGGAACTTCCGATTGTGTCCAGAACTGTGCAGAGAAGGTTAAATTGTGATTTTGATTTTGTATGAGTTTGAGTCTTATACAAATATTGATGCTATGATATTGTGCAATGCTATGTGATGTGTTTTTGTCTGTGTTGACTGCAGGGCATCAAGATGGAGTCGTGGCGAGACACGTGGACCGGACTAGGCGCAGGAGGCGTTGAGGTCGAACGGTTGGGATGTGTCAAGACGGCGCGAATCTTGAAGCGGTTAAGTAGTCGTGCACAACAAGGTGTACGGAGGCTTCGGAAGGTGCAAGGGGCGAAAGGGTCTTTTCGCAAAGCGGCAAAAGTGGAGGCGGTTCCGTTCGGTGTAGCGGGCTTAATGGGTTGGAGGCCCATTAGCAAAGGCTATAAATAGGGAGAACCCCGGAGTTAGGGTTAGACTTTTGGGAGAAAGAAAATTAGGGTTAGCCTTAGCAAAAGGTTTGTTTTGCTTTGAGAGTTTGTTGAGAGGAATGAATCAAAATCTTGTAATCATTCCTCTGTGGTTCCTTGTAATCTTTTGATTTCTCTTAATGAATCTCTCGAGGTTTTGATTACTTGCCTATGCCTTTTCTATTCCCTTCTCGCTCATGTTGAATATTTAAGGTTTTGATGTATCTTTTGATTCGTCGTATGAAATAGCATGAAACTTGATATCTAGAGTCGCTTTGCTATTGCTAATGGATTCCCAAAGTCTCATGAACTAAGAATCGAGAATCGTGTCTATTTTGGGTTTTGGTCTTTCTTTCCCTTCTTCAAGAAATCCATATTTAGCTTGATTATTGGATCTTTGTTTGCGATTCTTCTCCATAAGGTCAAGATGGTGTTTAGGATGATGTCCTGTGAACCTTGACCGAGAAGAGCACTCAAGATTTCGATTTTGGATTTTTGGGAAAACCCGAGCGATCGTTCTTCTTCCAGACAATCGAACTTCCGATTGTCCATGGCGAACTATACCGCAGCGGAACTTCCAGATCAACCCCGAACTTCCGGAGTGCGGAACTATCACGTAAAATCGAACGTCCGATTTCTCGAGCAACACCAAACTTCGTTCTTGTTCTCTCGATTTTGCTTCACTCTTCTTGAGATATCCAGAGGACTTTGTAGGTCTTATTTAATTACAGCAAAGGGGAGTTATTAATTTTAAAGCACCATTCACCCCCTCTGCTGCCATTTCGGTCCTTCAATTGGTATCGTGAGCCGGTTAGCTCTTCTTTATAGATCTTAACCGGCCTCTTGAGCCATGGCAACGGACAAGTATTCCACCAAGCCTCCGGTCTTTGATGGTGCGGATTACCCTTCCGAAGAGCCGAATGGAAACGTATATCCGTGCTCGTGGGTATGCCATCCGGAGAAAGGTGAAGGTCAGTTTCTTTGCTCTCGCCGATGAGAACATCAATGTAGGAAATATGGTGATGTTGAGGCAAATGCTAAGGCAAGGAACATTATCATTCGTGGTTTGAGCGTATGAGTTTGATCGTATTTTCATTTGATTTACGCTATGACATCCGGGTGACCTCGATGCATACCATGAGGGCACCACTCGATTAAGACGGCTCGACAAGACCAGTTCAAGCGAGAATATAGTAAATTTGAGATGCTTGTCGGTGAATCTCTTGACGAGTGCTTTTCGCTTTCATAAGATTTTGAGCAACCTCCGAGCGGTCGGTCTTACATACCCCGACTCGGATAACGCCGACAGATGCTTTCGCGACTCGATCTTCGTGTTTGGGAGATGAAAGTGACTACCATCAAGGATAGCACGGACCTCTCGACTCGACTCTTGATGCGCTTTACTCGCCTCAAGACTCACGAGATTGACATTGTCTCTCGAAGGTCGAAGTCACAATCGATGGCCTTAGTCACCGATCCCACCTCCGGATCTTCTTCTCGAAGTCGATACGTGGGTTCTCCCTAGTCGCTCTCGTGACATAAGCGATGATCGTTAGAGCGACTTGAGGATGAATAACTAGCCCTCCTAGCTCGGAAGTTTTCTCATGCTTACAAGAGGAGGAGGGATGGTAAAAGAGGAGGTCTGTGATTTGTTTCGAGTGTGGTGGCCCCAACCACATCCGAGCAAACCGTCCCAAGCTTGGGAAGGGCAAAGGTGACTATAGCGGTCCAAGCAAGAACGACTACATCGACAAGAACCGCAACACGAAGCCCTCAAAGACTGACAAAGGCAAGAAGAAGTTCCGCAACTTTGGGAAGGCTAAGAAGGCATTCCATCGCGTCCTCACCGCCTCGACGAGCTGGACACCGGCGAGGTGGAGGGGTGGAGGACGATGATGGGAAGGACGATCATGATCCCAAGGACGACGGCAACTTCTCGGCATGTGCTTCATGGCCCTCGGCGAATCGAGCGACAATGAGCAGACTCCGACTCGATGAGGTTAGTCCCACTTATGACCAGCTTAATGATGCTTTTCTTAAGCTAGGTAGATTTCATGCTAAGTCTAGGGCTAAGTGTTCCGTGTTGGAGAAGGAAGTAGTTAGACTATCACGGAGCTCACTTTACTTACATCCGCTCCCTCCCGTGATGAATGTGACACATGCCGTGCTTTGATTGATGATATGGAAAGACTAAGGACCTTACATGATAGTGTGTCCTCCGAACTTGACATGATTAAGGTAGAGAACATTAGCCTTCTTGTGAATTAGAGATGAGTAGGATAGCACCTTCTTCATCCACTACCGTTGAGGCTCGCTTGCACCTCATGTGAGGTTAAGGACAATTCGCTTAGAGGTCTTTATACCATGTTGCTTGATCCGCTGAAACTTGTGAAAATTGTAATAATCTCAAGATGAACCTAAAGCAGGCAGATCACAAAATTGTTGAATTTCAAGTCGCGCTTACTAGAGCCTATTGTTTCTTGTTTAAACTGTCCTAAGTTAATCTTGAACTAGAATCAGATCTAAGCGGTTTCAAGAAATGATTGATCACAAGAATAAATTGGCTCAAGATGCTTCTAAGGACCTTGTTAGCTCACCTTGCAATCATTGTAATAAACTAAAATGTGATTTGGTTGCATTGGATGAAAAATGTGTGAAGCTAACTAAGGACCTTCTAGAGACACAATCATCGCTTGTATTGTGTGTCTTTGGGAAGGAGTCTAAGGGTTTGGTAGAGACGCCTAGTAACGTGAACCAATCTGCTAGCGAGAGGACTGTCCCCCAAAGTCGGTTGTGCGTGCACAAGCCAATCTTTCCTCGTTGTTGGTTCTTCTTACGCTCCCTTACCTTCTGTGTCCTTCTTCCCCCGCTCTTCTTGCACCTCTCTCTTCGGAGTGTCGGATCTTATGAACACTCTCGAGAGGTTTGTAGGAGGCAAGAAGAAGCTCAATCTCATTCTAGACAAATCTAAAATTTGCAGATTTAATCGTGGTCTAGGATATGATATCCAGGAGGATATGAGGAAGCATCCACCGTCGTGCTCAAAACCATAGCACTGTGTGATCAAAACTAAGCCCAGGATCGAGAAAGTCAATTTTAAGTCCGGTTTTGTTCAAAGGATTTCGGCGACAAGGTGATCCCACCGCAGCCTTCGCCCCTCGAGAAGCTAAGTATCATTGCACCTTTCATCGTAAAGATGGACATTTAGTTGATCATTGCTTCAGCGCGCCAAGATCGCGAAGAGATCGTGTTGAGTCTCTTAGGAACATCTGTGGTCACCTGGATCTTGAGTGCACCTAAGACCAACACGAGGTCTAGATTTGTTCCATCGATGATTTTGGGCAAGATCGAGGACTTGGTTTTTCCGAGTTTTCGATTTTCGTCCTCATGCTCCCTTTGGTCGTAATCTCCGCCGCCCCGAGGGTAGATCTCGTTTTCCTTTCGAGATAGCTACATGGCGAGATCAAGATGTTATCGACCTTCGACTTGCTCCTCCATAGCAATCGGATCCAAAGAACAGTCGAGATCTTTGACTTGTTGAGTGACAGAGAGCGAGGGTAGATAGAGGTCATCTTGCTTGACTACTTCATCTGCTCGTGTTACTCAAGATTGGGTGCCAAAATCACTCTGATTCACCCCAAGATCGAGACTTTACTGCTTGACTCGTGGTCGCGGGCCGAAGGGAAAGGTCCGGATTGTAGACTCGGTTGTTCACGTCATATGACCGTGAGTCTCGTTGGTTTTCTTCCTAGCCGCGCTCCGTGTGATGAGACGATCACCTTCGAGATGCTTCATTTGGGCGCGCCATCGCTAAAGGTACCGTGGAGCATTAATGATTCTTTTATTTTAAAAGATGTTGCCTTAGTAAGTAAGCTGCAAAGATAATCGCCGCCTCTCACCACCGATGACGGTTTCGAGGTGAGCTTTAAGAAAACAATTGCAAAATTCTTGATTCTTCTGTAGTCTAGTTTATGGATTTCTCGTTATGGGAGGATTTTTCGTGCTGATTTTTCTCGATCTTCCGTGATCCTCTCCGATGTTTAATTGCTTCAATCCGTGATTTGACTTTCTCGCATAGGAGACTTGGTCATATAGGATTTGATCATCGACCGAGTTAGCGCCACGATCTCATTCGTGGTTTGCCAAACTCAAAATGGTCAAGGATCTTGTTTGTGCTCCTTGCCGCACGGCAAAATGGTTGCCGCTTCACATCCTCCGCATAAAGATGACTATGACAGATGCACTGTGTCAATCGCCCATATGGACACGAGGACCACTAGAGTGCATCAAGAGGAGGAAGTGGTACGTACTTGTCGTGGTCGATGACTTCTCGAGGTATTCTTGGGTGTTCTTCTTAGCCTCAAGGATGAGACGTTTACTCTTTTCGTGGTCTTTTGGTAGGCTTTCGTTGAGCTCCCGTGTGCATTACGAGCAATTCGACCGATAATGGCACCGAGTTCAAGAATTCCTACTTTGAGAGTTTTGTGGTGAGACAGTGTAGAGCACCGCCTGCCTCCATACGCCCCCAACAAAATGGCGTTGTGGAGAGGAAGAACCGCACCTTGGTCGAGATGGCGTGACGATGCTTGATGAGTACTCTACACCTAGGAAGTTTTGGGCTGAGGCAATTGCTACTGCTTGTCATGTTTCTAACAGAGTTTTTCTTCGGGCACTCTTGCATCGCACTTCTTATGAGTTGAGATATGGGCGAAAACCCAGTGTCTCGCATTTTCGTGTGTTTGGTTGCAAGTGTTTTATTCTGAAGTCTGGGAACCTAGATAAGTTCGAGTCACGATCTTGTGATGGGATCTTTCTGGGTTACTCGACTTCTTCTCGTGCCTATAGAGTCCAGGAATCGCGAGTCTAGTAAATTGTTAGAGACTCAGGAGGTGACCTTCGATGAGGCCAGTCCGGGGACTAGGCCTGACATCTCAGGTTCTTTAGAGCAGTCTGAGTCCATCTTTGTGGACGATGAGGAGGATGGAGATGAGGGTTGTTTACCCGATCCAGTTCCTTCTCCTCCTCTTGAGGTGCCTTCTTCCACCGCACCTCGAGGAGATCACCTTACCTACTGCTTCTTCAAGCTAGTGGCTCTGTCCCTATCTCGTCTGCTAATGAGGTAGAGGCCACTTCTTCATCTCACCCTCGACCTCCAAGACACATTCAAAAGGACCATCCTTCAGAGCAGATCATTGGAGACCTCTTTGAGCGTGTCACACGATCAAAAGTCGGCTTATCTCTCTTCTCGTCTCCATTACGCCTTTGTTCGCTTCATTTGAGCCTAAAGATGTTTGTCATGCTCTATCCGATGAGTCTTGGACAAACGCTATGCATGAGGAGTTGGAAAACTTTCAAAGGAACAAGGTCCGTCCCTTGTTGAGCCCCCTCAAGGTCACAATATCATTGGGACCAAATGGGTGTTCAAGAACAAGCAAAGTGAAGATGGGTTAGTCATTCAAACAAGGCTAGGCCGGTAGCTCTGTGGGTACTCTCAAGTTGAGGGTCTAGATTTCAAGAGACCTTTGCCCTCGTAGCTAGACTTGAAGCCATTAGAATCTCGCTTGCCTTTGCAAACTTCTAAGGGTTTCAAGCTTTACCAGATGGATGTCAAGAGTGCCTTTCTCAATGGCCTTATTGAGGAAGAAGTCTATGTCGATGACCTCCGGTTTCGAGAACCCCAAATACCCTAACCATGTCTACAGCTTTCCAAAGCTTTGTATGGACTCAAGCAGCTCCCGTGAGCTTGGTATGAAAGGCTTAAGTCCTATCTCACGAGCCATGGTTTTGAGATGGGTAAAATTGACAAGACCTTGTTCATCCGCCGCCTAGGCACCGATCTTCCGCTCGTCCGCATTTATGTGGATGACATTATCTTTGGCGGCTCCTCGCGTGCTCGCTTTCTCGCTTTTCCGATGTCATGAGCTCTGAGTTTGAAATGAGCATGATGGGCGAGTTGAGCTTCTTCCTTGGCTTCCAAATCAAACAGACTCGGAGGGTACCTTTCTACATCAAGGCAAATACACTCGAGACCTCCAAGCGCTTTTGACATGAATGATGGAAAGCCAAGATCAACTCCAATGGCATCTACATTGCTCGATCCGTATGAAGACGGCGAACTGTTGACCAAAAGGATTTTAGGAGCATGATTGGCTCTCTCTTGTACCTCACACCTCGAGACCGGATATACACTTCTCTCAGGTGTCTTTGTGCTCGATTTCGTGCTTCTCTCGCGATCTCACCGTCAAAGCGGTGAAGCGCATCTTCGTACCTTCGAGCTACTATTGACTATGGTATCCGTACTCTTCCTCTTCTTGTCTATCTCTTAGAGCCTTCTCCGATGCGATTTTGTCGGGTCAGAGGATAGATAGGAAGAGCACTCGCACTTGCCAATTCATTGGCACTTCTCTCGCCTCCGGTCGCCGAGGAAGCAATCCGGTGTTGCGCATCCACCGCAGAGGCCGAGTACGTTGTCGCAGCCGATTCTGTCGTAGTCAAGTGCTTTGATGGTCTCGACCGCAGGATTTCGGCTATCTATCGATCGCTCCATTCTTCTCGTGATAACACGCCTGCGATTTGCATTGCCAAGAACCCAAAGGCAACATTCTCGGACCAAGCATATTGATATCGATATCACTTTCTTCGAGACCATGTAGAGAAGGGTGACATTGTGCTCCAGTTTGTGGAGAGTGAGCACCAGCCATGCGATATCTTCACTAAGCCTCCGGATCTCGGTTTGCCAACTCTGCGGGAGAGCTTGGGGTGGTTTGTCCTTACGGATCACTGTGAGGGGGAGCGTTGTGCTACCATTGTATTATATTATATTATATTATATTATACGCTTACTCTTTCTCGTTTCATTTCTTTTATCATTTGGTCAAGTCCTTCCAAAGATAGGTTAGAGTGTTTCTCTTGCCACATTGCTTTGACTGCTACTTCTTGTCTTGTGCTTCTAGGATGTCGCTTATTAGTTGCTTCTTCCTCTCTAAGTAGAGCTTACTCACTTCTTATAGGTTCTAGCAGGGTCGGGCCACCCTTGGGTAGACAGGGATGTTGTTTGCTCCTTAGTGTTTGTGTAGACCATTGATAGTCCTAGAATCATATGGGGTAGATAAGAGTCATGTCGAGCGATAGTTTTCTATATCTTTCTATGCTCTAAAGGACCGCTTTTCTCGGTTTACTTATCGATTCTCGTTTTTGTTCCTTTGGTTCAGGGGGAGTTATTCTTGGTTATTCCATATTCTTAATGGTGTCATAACTCAACCTGAATTAAAAGATGCATCTCATTCTGAAGGGAATCTGGATTTTTGTGTATTTCATCAAGCATTGCATAATAATCAAATGGAGCCTTGTTTATTATCCCTTATGATCTATTTTCACTTTTTACATCTTGCCATGATTTATGCTAAACTGCTAGATCTATCATGACTTTTTATGTGTAGTTTAGTCTTTGCCATGTTAAAGTATTTAAACATGCTAAACTTGAATTAAAATCTTGTCATGATAGCTCTTGAGACTAGTCTGGTTAAAACTATCCTTTTATGATTTTCGCCATGTCAAGTAGGCTGAGTTGAGTCCTGAATGTCTTTTGAACTTTTGAGTAAGTTCGGTTTGGTAAGAAACATGACTTATCTCTAATCACTGGTCTAAAAACTTCAAAAGCAAAAATGATCTCTTTGTGCGAAAAACCGATCTCACCAAATCTTTCTCATGAGACGGCTTGCCATTGCACTAGGCATGAACTCGGGGAGCCTTGATGACCTAAGATCACCTCCTTAAGTCTGTTGCTTGGAGTGGTCGCATAAGGCTTGAGATCTAGCACATAGTTTAAAATAAAAAAAAATGGTTGAAGCTTAGGAAGCAGTTGTGGATGGCACCTAGTCCAGAGCTTGCTTTACTAAGATAAAACCATAAAAAGTGTTCAGAAAAAGAAACTTGTGCTAAAAATGCTTATCTCTAAAGAGACCAAGTCCTGGATAAAATGAGTCCTTCTTCAACTGGTAGCACTCTAAACTGTTCAGTATGAGTTCTTGGTTCAACTTAGATTATTTGACATGGCTTGCATCATCCTTGGATATCTTTAGCTAGATTTCAATCTTGACTTATTTGACTTGCTAAAGAACTGGATCATTAATCAGATTGTCTTAGCTCTTCTATACATCGATTGTCATGATCTTGATAGCATTCTTCTGTGTTATGGCTTGGTGTAATACTCTAATAGTCATTTTGGATAATCTACATGGCTCCTAATGCTTAAAATGAACATCATATAGTCTTTTCCTCCCTTTTCTACATATTGATGATTTTATTGCCAAAGGGGGAGAATATTTGTGAGAAAAAGCCTTCTGAAGAAAAGCCTTGAGTTTTTGTGCAAAAATTGCTCTTTCATATCATCTCAAGTCTTTCTCTTTTTTGTCAACATTGGTCTTGAGCTTAATTACTCCTGTTTAGACCTTGGTTGACTGTAATCTCAAACTCATCTTATGCTTTTTCGGTAATTGTCAATATACTCATCAAGGGGGAGATTGAGAGACCATGTGAGAGGTCCTCCACTCTGAGTGATGAGTATTTGACAAGTGTGTTGATTAGATTGAGAGTTGAGGTTTTCGGTTTGGACTGTTTCTGGGCTGAGTCAGGGAAATCGGAACTACCGCTGTGTATGGAGCGGAACTTCCGATTAATCGGAACTACCGGTGTTGAAATAGGAACTTCCGATTTATCTGGGTTTTGCTCTCGGCTGAAGGAAATCGGAACTTCCGCACAAGGGGTAGCGGAGTGTCCGATAATACTGACATTGAGTGTTCTCTGAGAATTTAAATCGGAATTAAATATCTGGAAAGTCGGTTTGTTCGGATATCGGAAGTACCGCAGTGTTGAGCGCGGAACTTCCGATATTCCTGACAAGTGCGGATGTTCCGGAAATCGGAACTTCCGCTGTGGTAAGTGCGGAACTTCCGATTGTGTCCAGAACTGTGCAGAGAAGGTTAAATTGTGATTTTGATTTTGTATGAGTTTGAGTCTTATACAAATATTGATGCTATGATATTGTGCAATGCTATGTGATGTGTTTTTGTCTGTGTTGACTGCAGGGCATCAAGATGGAGTCGTGGCGAGACACGTGGACCGGACTAGGCGCAGGAAGCGTTGAGGTCAGAACGGTTGGGATGTGTCGAAGACGGCGCGAATCTTGAAGCGGTTAAGTAGTCGCACAACAAGGTGTACGGAGGCTTCGTAAGGTGCGCAAGGGGCGAAAGGGTCTTTTCGCAAAGCGGCAAAAGTGGAGGCGGTTCCGTTCGGGTGTAGCGGGCTTAATGGGTTGGAGGCCCATTAGCAAAGGCTATAAATAGGGGAGAACCCTGGAGTTAGGGTTAGACTTTTGGGAGAAAGAAAATTAGGGTTAGCCTTAGCAAAAAGGTTTGTTTTGCTTTGAGAGTTTGTTGAGAGGGAATGAACTGAAAATCTTGTAATCATTCCTCCGTGGTTCCTTGTAATCTTTTGATTTCTCTTAATGAATCTCTCGAGGTTTTGATTACTTGCCTATGCCTTTCTCTATTCCCTTCTCGCTCATGTTGAATATTTAAGGTTTTGATGTATCTTTTGATTCGTCAGATGAAATAGCATGAAACTTGATATCTAGAGTCGCTTTGCTATTGCTAATGGATTCCCAAAGTCTCATGAACTAAGAATCTGAGAATCGTGTCTATTTTGGGTTTTGGTCTTTCTTTCCCCTTCTTCAAGAAATCCATATTTAGCTTGATTATTGGATCTTTGTTTGCGATTCTTCTCCATAAGGTCAAGATGGTGTTTAGGATGATGTCCTGTGAACCTTGACCTGAGAAGAGCACTCAAGATTTCGCATTTTGGATTTTTGGGAAAAACCCGAGCGATCGTTTTCTTCCAGACAATCGAACTTCCGATTGTCCATGGCGAACTATCGCAGCGGAACTTCCAGACCAACCCCGAACTTCCGGAGTGCGGAACTCATCACGTAAAATCGAACGTCCGATTTCTCCGACAAATCTGAAACTTCGCTCTTGTTCTCTCGATTTTGCTTCACTCTTCTTGAGATATCCAGAGGACTTTGTAGGTCTTATTTAATTACAGCAAAGGGGAGTTATTAATTTTAAAGCACCATTCACCCCCCCCCCTCTGTTGCCATTTCGGTCCTTCAATGTCATAGAGAAGAGATATGAAAAGAATAACAAATGCTTTAAACCAAACAAGACAACTAGCTTCAAGAAGAAAACTGAGAAGAAGAATATGAGGAACATCACCTACTTTGTGTGTGGGGAAAACGGTCATATGGCAAAAGACTGTCATTTCCGCAAGAGCAAGGATGGTGTACAGCCAAAGAAAAAGGTTGTCAACGTGATCATAGGCGAGGCCTCAACAGGAGGGTATGGTAATTCACCTGTTGTATTTTCAGTATGTCAATCCACTGATTGGTGGGTTGATACTAGAGCTAATGTTTTACATATGTTCTGATATTTTCTTAGTTTCTTCTTATCAGGCAGGCAGGGCTTCCTCCATTCTAATGGAGAACGGATCGCATGCTTTTGTTCTTGGTGTTGGCACGGTGGATCTGAGGCTTACTTCAGGGAAGATTGTCCACTTAAAGACTATGCAGCGTACGCCAACAATAAATAAGAACCTCGTTAGTGGTTCTCTCCTATGCAGGGATGGTTATAGGCTAGTATTTGAGTCAAGTAAAGTTGTATTGTCTAAGTTTGGCAACTTTGTTGGTAAAGGTTATGAGAGCGGAGGCTTATTCCGTATGAGTACTTTAGAGTATAATCTGAATGTTGCAACTGGTTTGAATAAATATGAGGCCAATATATAGCATTCTTGGTTTTATCATATTGGTTTTGATAGTATTGCTAGAATATCCTGATTAGATTTAATTCCAAAATGTGAAATTATCAAAGGATCAAAGTGCCAAACTTGTGTGCAAGCAAAACAATATTGAAAACCCTTTAAGGGGTTATAAGAGGAAAACAACTTGACACCTTTAGATCTTGTCCATTCTGACTTGTGTGAGATGAAAGGATTGTTTACCAAAGGAGGCAAAAGATATTTTCTAACTCTTATTGATGATGCATCTCGATATTGTTATGTGTATCTATTGAAAACAAAAGATGAAGCTTTAAATTACTTTAAAATTTAAAAGGCTGGGGTTGAGAACCAACTCGAAAAGAAAATTAAAAGACTAAGGTCTGATCGTGGAGGAGAGTATATCTCTCATGAATTCTCTCAATTCTCTTTTGAACATGGAATAATCCATAATTTACAGTACCGTACTCACCCCAATCAAACGGAGTGGTTGAGAGGAAAAACCGGAGACTAACAGACTTGGTGAATGCCATATTGGAGAGAGTCAGATGCCTAAGATGTGGTGGGATGAAGCTACATTAACAACAACTTTTATCCTAAACAGAGTAATCACTAAAAGGTATGAGATTACTTCATATGAGGGATGGAAGGGGAGAAAACCCAATGTTAACTTTCTACGAACTTGGAGGTGTTTAGCAAAAGTCAATATACCATTGCAGAAAAAGAGAAAGCTTGGACCTAAAACAGTCAATTGTGTCTTACCGAGATAAGCTCATAACAGCACGGCCTATATATTTTTAGTAGTAAAAACAAAAAACTCCTGAGGTTATTGTTAACACAACAATGGAGTCTAGAGATGCTTCATTTTTTGAGGATATTTATCCTATGAGAACTCCAGGCAAGATTTCTAACCGAGGATAATCAAACTATGAATAATAGTAATTTTGAACCTACCACCATCTCTGAACCAATAAGTGATATACCACCAGTTTATGATAATCCTGATAACAATTTAGTCGAAGAGGCTCCTCGCAGGAGCAAGCGACAATGGGTTGAGAAAACATTTGGCGAAGACTATATTGTATATCTCTTGGATGATGTGCTAAATACTCTTTTAGAGGCTTATGCATTACCTAATGCTAAGTATTGGAAAGAGGTATTACACAGCGAGATGGATTCCATCATAGCTAATGAGACTTGGGAGATCATTGATCGTCCTATTGGGTGCAAACCTGTTGGATGTAAGTGGATATTTAAAAAGAAAATGAGGCATGATGGTACTATTGATAAGTACAAGGCAAGACATATGGCCAAGGGTTATACCCAGTGTTGGAATTGGGCACATATGTGTAAAGACTCATTCATTCCTAAAATTCTAAAGCATGTAAAGCCTTAAACCAATGATCTTAGATCAGGGTGGTCAAAGTCTTAGACCAAGATAGTCGAAGCCTTAGACCAGTGTGATCGAAGGCATAGACCAGTGTGCTCAAACCGTTAGATCAGTGTGGTCAAAAATATAGACTAGTGTGGCCATAGTAATGTGGTCAAGGCGTGAGACTAATGTGGTCAAGGTATGGACCAAAGGTTGTCGAATTCTAAGACCCGGTGTGGTAGTAATAATATGGTTGAAGGTATAGACCGGTGTGGTCAAGACTTAGACTAGTGTAGTAGAAATAATATAGTCGTAGCTATAGACCATTATGGTCGAAGGTATAGATCAGTGTGGTCAAAAAATAGTGATCGGATCCTTAGACCAAGATGGTCGTAATACACCGGTCAAGATGTAGACCAATGTATAATCAGGATCAATAAACACTGCTTAATGACTATTAATTGGTTTTGAATTAGCAGTTACCAATGGTTTAAGTATGCAGTTACTAGAGAGTAATTGTCTCAACCTTAAAATGATCTGGAGACATCCAAACCAAAAAATCAATTTGTGGATATCGTGGGGATATGTGCATGATCTTAGAGTGATGAGTCAATTGGCAATGACGTTGTTGGTCTGTCAAATCTCGCGTTTCGTAAACTTCGCGTCCGTCGGTCGTTGGGGTCCGACCGGCTATGTCGCATATCATTTTCTGAGAGACCATGTTGAGAAGGGTGATGTTGTGCTTCACTTTGTAGAGTCGAGCAACAAACTTATGATATTTTCACTAAAGCACTTGACTCTCTGTTTTGCTACATATGCGGGGAGAATTAGCTGTTATTGGTCCTCTTGGGCTGTTTTGAGAGGGAGGTTTGCTCTTTTTGCATTCATTGTATCATAATGTATTTTTAATTTGAATTTCTTGCATTGTATTATAATCTTGTGGAGCTTTGTTTATTATCCTTGTATGACATGTTTTCTTACTTTATACCTTGCCATGTCCTGTGATAGTCTGCTGGACTTCTTTTATGGTTTTTCTTGTTTAGCTTAGCTTTTGCCTTGCTAGCTTTATATCTGTGAGCAAAGTTGAATAAAATCAAGTTTTGTTGGATCTTGTGACTAGCTTTACTTTAGTAATCCTCTCATGATTCTTGCCATGTCATATAGGTTAAATTGAGCCTTGAACTGAGTTTGAGCTGGAAAATGATCTTTGTTAATTCTCAAGCCAAGCAAATAAAAAATGAGTTTTTATGTGCGAAAAAACTGATCTCACCAATTCCTTCTCATGAGACTACTTGCCATTGCACTAGGCATGAACTCAGGGGGAGTTTTGGATGACCTAGACCATTCTTTTAAGCTTCTTGCTTGAGATGGTCGCGGCAAGGCTTGAGATCTAGCACATTGCTATAATATATATATATATATATACTTCATTTTCAGCAAAATACTCAAAATGCTAAGTGCTTGATTAAATTGCTTCATCTTTGAACTCCTAATGCTCAAAATGCCTCAGTTTCTGATTTCTGGTCTTCATTTACATATAGACATGGCTTGACTCATTTTTGGAAACCTTGGTGAAACTATGATATTGAGCAACTTATCATGGTATCAATTCATTTAATCTCAGATTATTGCTATGTTGGTCTTAGCTTTGCAGTACATGATTTACCATGATTGAATATAGCTTCTTCTCTTTATATGGTTTGGTGTAATACTTGTACTGTCTTCTTGGATAATCTTCATGGCTCCTTTTTGCTAAAAGTTCAAAAATAAAAAATTAGCCATTCCTTCATGCTCTAACTTTTTCCTTGCATCTTGATGAATTCATTGTCAAAGGGGGAGAAAGATTAGAGAAAATGTGGTTTTTAGACCTTTTTAGAGTCTTAAAGGGAAATTGTATTTTCTGGAAATTGGTTATCATTGTGAGTGGATTCTCTTGGTTTTATTGCCTTTTCTGATTATGTTTGCAAATCAAGAAGACTCACAATGATCAAAGGTCAAATAGAACATTTGTTCTTTCATATGGACCGAAGTGAGATTTTTGGCTACTTTCTGGAAATTAAAAATATTTGTGCTCTCTTTGCCTTATCTCGCTTGCCTATACTATTCTGAAGCCAGCTTGGTCGTTTCCTAAACTTTCTTTTGCTTATGGACCAAGTTGTGCCTTTGTGCGAAAACTGCGAGTTTTTACTTTTCAAACCACTTAACTTCATTTTCTGGGAAATTGCCAATGTGTTCATCAAGAGGGAGATTGTGGATATCGTGGGGATATGTGCATGATCTTAGAGTGATGATTCAATTGGCAATGGCGTTGTTGGTTTGTCAAATCTCGCGTTTTCGGCAAACTTCTGTGCTATCAGGTCTTTGGCGATCCGATCGGCTATGTCGCCGGTCAGACCGGCCGTGTGGCAGTCCGACCGGCGATGCTTGTCGGTCCAACCGGCCACAATTTTTGAGGGAGTTTGGGGCTAGGCCAAAAATAGGTTGTGTAGGCTTGAGAGGGGAGTCTACTGGATGTGGTCACATATTTTTTGGAGCTCCCAGTCAAAAGTTCTATTCAAAAGAAAATTCTAGAGAAGGTGCGAATTTCCGAGTTAAAATTTGGCTAAGTCTTTTGGGGTGGTCAGACCGCCGTTGTGGAATCGGTCCGACCGACTTGGTAGGGCGGTCAGACCGGCTTCCACTTGGACTTCGGCCATTTTGGCATTGTTGTGTTTTCATTATGTTTAATGCATGAGTTTCAATGCTTTATTATTGCATATTGCATTGTTGCGCTAACGTGGGTCAAGTTGTGAAGAACTTGTTCCCGTAGACGATTTCTTTGTCTATTGTTGTGCGGTGGCTTGCAGGTCAACGACGTCAGCGAAGAAGGTGGATCGACTACGCTTGGAGAGCCGAGGTCCGTAACGATCATGGATGCCGGTGAGGTCATGTGACTCAAGCATGGTGCGTAATGGACAAGATGGATCGAACGGCGATTCGTTGCGGTAGTTGGATCTAGCGGCGCGGGGGTCGGTGCAAGTGCCTTGGAGGTTCCGATGGGATTCAGACGGGAGAGACTTGCCGACATGATGAGTGCCGCTGATCAACCTACACGTGGTGAAGTAGGCGATTGCTTTAACAGACTGGTGTGTGTGGGTCTCATTTATGTTGGGCCTTAATGGGAGTCCATGATAGAAACCCTAGCCTCTCCTATAAATAGGAAGGGGGGAGATGAAAAACCCCCAAGCACTTAAGCCCTCATTTGCAAAAAAAAAACTATTTCTAGGGTTAGGGTTTGGAGAGGAGAGGAAAGGAGATTTGAGTGTGCTCTTGGATTGAGCTCTTGTCCTCCTTGAGGGAGTGGCTTTGTAAGCAACATATTGAATCAATCAATCTATTGATGTTTGCTTAAGGGTGAAGTATGTTTTGTGTTCTTCTCTCTTTTGATGATTTTGGTGCTTCCTTGATCCAAGTGTTCATGCTTGGTCTCTTGACCGATTTTACCTTGCTATGTTGTGTGGGAATACTCCTAGAATCATCTAGATCATCAATCCCCCACAAGCAAGTCTTGGATCAAGATTTTTATATTTCTAGGTTTTGGAACACTTCTTTGGTAAAACCTTAAGAGATCAATTCTTTGAAATGGATCCGGACGATCGTCACTAGAAATAGGTCTTAGATATCCTTAGGGAGGTGTGCTCCAAATTTGGTCAAGTTTCATTGGTTGAATCAAAAGTTGGACCAATTTTCATTTTGGATTTGGGCATTGTGAGTTGCCTCTGGACTAAATCGGTCTGACCGATTTTACACCGCCGGTCCGACCGCCCGACAATCAGACTGCCAATTGAGGTCGGTCCGACCGCCAGGCAGTCAAACCGCCAACAGTACACCGGTCCGACCGCCCAGTGAGATCAATTCTCCATATTTGTGTTTAGTGGTTAAGGGGGTAATTCAATTCAGCACAAGGCTTCCATTGCATGCAAGCATCGATCTTCTTAGCTTTCATAGCTAAAGAAGAAAAGTCCGTGTTGAGATTTGATTAAAGCGAAAAACAGAGAAAGCGCCTATCCACCCCCCTCTAGTCGCCTTTACGGTCCTACACAATTTGATTTTATTTTTCTAGCTTCCTCTCTGATCAACTGTGCTGAGGAATTGAGCTGTCAAACCAAGTTGTCATTTCTCCTTGGCATGCACCGGGAAGAAGAGTGAGCAGATATCTCCGAACCATTGTCGCAGAGTTCACCTACACAGGGTGGCAATAAGGTTTCTGGATGGCACACTATGCGACCACTCTCTGCACTGCTTTGACCACTGCTTTGAGTCCTATGACTACTAGCTTTAGTGTGACATCTACGATCTGCACTACTTCGATCACTGCATCAAGTCTGCACTGCTTCCTATTCATCATCACACCAGACTGTAAGTTGATCGTACAACTAGTTTTTTCTGCTATAATCATTCTATCGAGTATGTTTAGAAGTGCAATGAGTTGCCTGTTGTTAGTATCGATTTATGTATCTGTAGTTATTTATGATCTTTGCCTCATAATCAAATCTAGAATTAAAATATTGTCCACTTGTCCAACACCTAGAAAGAAGGTGCGGATTATTTTGATACTTACTCTTTTGTCGCCAAATTGGCCACCATTCGAGTGCTCATTGCATTAACTTCTTCCTATAGTCTACACATTCATTACATAGATGTGGAGACATCTTTCTTAATGGAGAGTTAGAGGAAGAAATCTATATGGAGCAACTGGATGGTTGTGTGATTTCTAGACAGGAAAGTAAGGTATGCAAATTAATCAAATCCGTATATGGTGTAAAGTAAGCACCTAAACAATGGCACGAGAAATTTGATAAAACTTTAACTTCTACTGGTTTTGCTGTGAATGAGGCAGATAAGTGTGTGTATTATCGTTATGGTGGGGGTTAAGGAGTGATTTTGTGTTTGTATGTCGATGACATACTTATATTTTGGACAAACACTGATGTTATTGACGAGGCCAAATATTTCTTATCTATATGCTTTGATATGAAAGACCTAGGAGAGGCAGATATTATTTTGAATATTAAATTGATCAAAAATGAGAATGAGATCACTTTGAATCAATCCCCATTATGCTGAGAAAATCTTGAGCCGGTTCGGTTTTGAGAATTGCAAGATTTCCCTAACTCCTTATGATGCTAGTGTTAAGCTTCCAAAGAATAAGGGATTAGTAAAAGATCAATTGAGATATTCACAAATTATTGGGTCCCTTATGTATCTATCTGGTGCCACAAGACCAGACATATCATTTGCTGTGAGCAAATTAAGTCGATTTATTTCTAACCCAGAAGATGATCACTTGGGTGCACTTGAGAGGGTGTTGCGCTACTTGAGAGGCACAACCTCATATAGAATTCACTATACTGGGTATCCATCTGTATTAGAAGGATATAGTGATTCAAATTGGATCTATGATGCAGATGAGATCAAAGCTAGAAGTGGGTATGTGTTTACCCTTGTAGGTGCTGTAGTTTCATGGAGGTCCTGTAAATAGATTGATACGGATCAACGTGTGTTGATGCGTAATGTGGCCCAATCTTTCACGGTACTTGTATTTTAATTCTGATTTAAGCAAAACTCTCGCTTTCCTCTTTCTTGATTCAGTAAAATGGAAGAACAAGTGTATCTCCAAAGCAAGTAATACTTGGTTGATGTTGAATCAATCCGAAGAGAGAAACAAAATCAAACCGAAAGAACAACACCAAACCGTAAGCAATTGAGGATGCTACGAATTGGTGAGATGATCCACAAGGAATCACGTATCTTGGAAGAACAACCTCCCTCCAATATTCACGCAATCACAAAACCCTAGATGGGAATTTCCGAAACGTATGTATTCATTTTGCTCCACATAAACCTGTGACTTTTCTGTATTTTCTTCAACTCTTCCTTGCTTATAATGGGGCTCTACCCTTAAATATACAGCCTATGAACAATAATCCGAAATGTATCAGAGCAATAAGCAGTAATTGCCTTGGGTATCGTAGTAATGAACAAGACTCGACTCGCCACTTAGCATGAAGCATTGCGAAAGGTATTCTTATTGCAAACTCCTTTAATTCAAAATTTAAACTACTCTAATTGCTAAAAATAGATTAAACTATCCTATTACAAGTAATTTATAATTAACTTCTTTTAAAGAATGATCCGAATTGGAATTGCACCAATCCAAACCCATTTTGGATTCTTAGGCTGAAAATGTATTGATTTCGGAATAGAATTTGAATTTGGTTCTTTTGTCTTTTCTTGGCCGAATTATCTTGTAAACTTTGCAACATGCAAAGCCCTTTGTTCTTGTGTCTTCCCATGTCTGCTAAAGCTCCCCGGTCGGCCTTCCTCTCTCTCCTAGCTCTTTTGCCGAACCTAGTTCTTGTTTCTTTCTCTATTGATGCATAATAGGCTCAACTTGAGGCTTAATACACACTTGCAGCTTAGGGATATGGACTGTCATAGTAGATGCACCTAGGGCCTCATCACAAATCATATTGACGAGGTCAACCATAAAAGTGGAACTTGTAGCACTAGACACAGCTACTGTTAAGGCTGAATGGCTTAGAGATCTTTTGTTGGACTTAAGACTAGTTGAGAAACTATGTGGATATCGTGAGGATATGTGCACGATCTCAGGATGATGAGTCAATTGGCAATGGCGTTGTTGGTTTGCAAAATCTCGCGTTTTCGGGTTTGCTCCAGGTTGTCGGACCACAAAGCGGTCCGGCCGGTGGTGTCAGCGTCGATCGCGTGGAGGAGTCCGGCCGCCATGGTGGCCGGTCCGACCGCCAAAAATGAAAATGAGTTTTTGGGGCTAATCCAAAAATAGGTTGTGTAAGCAAGTGAGGGGAGTCTCCTGGATGTGGTCCCATCATTTTTGGAGCTCCCAGTCAAAAGTTCTATTCGTTTGAAATTTCCAGAAGGTTTCGGAATTTCTCGCTTGAATTTTGGCTAAGTCCTTTGGACCGGTCCGACCGCCGTTGTGGGAGCGGTCCGACCGGCATGAAATCGGTCGGACCGGCCCTGTGGGGCGGTCAGACCGGCAGTCACTTGGAGGTGAGCCAAGTGTTGCATTGAGTTTGTTCTGAGTGTGTTATTATATGAACTTCAATGCTTTATTGTTGTATATTGCATTGCGGAACTAACGTGGGTCAAGTTGTGAAGAACTTGTTCCCGGAAACGGTTTGTTTGTCTATTGCTGTGCAGGTGGCTTGCAGGTCAACGACGTCAACGGTGAGTGGATCGGGACTACGCTTGGAGAGCTGAGGTCCAGAACGATCAGGGATACCGGGTGAGGTCGTGTGACTCAAGCAGGTGCAGAATGGGCAAGACGGATCGAACGGGTGGTTCGATACAGCTGGTTGGATCAGGCGGTGCGGATATCGGTGCGAGTCTCTGGGAGGTTCCGATGGGATTCGGACAACAGAGGCTTGGCGACGCGATGAGAACCGCTGATCAACCTACACGTGGTGAAGCAGGCGATTGCTTCAAGAGTTATTTGTGTGTGGGTCCCATGTGTAAGTGACCCCAAATAGGAAACCCTAGCTCTCTAGTATAAATAGGAAGGGGGAGATGGAAAACATGGTCAAGCATTTATTTAGCCCCCTTCTTCCTTTTTCTAGGGTTTGGAGGAGAGGAGAGGAGAACTAGGGTTTGGAGTGTGCTCCTTGTTGAGCTTTTGCCCTCCTTGGTGGAGAGGCTTTGTAAGCATCTATTGTGAGTGAATAATCTTGTGATGCTTAATTGAAAGATCAATTGCTCCCTTTGTGCTCTTCTCTCTTTTGAATGTTTTTGGTGCTTCCTTGATTCAAAGGTTCATGCTTGGTCTCTGGCCTACTTTATCTTGCTTTGATGTGTGGGATTACTCCTAGAGTCATCTAGTTCATCAAACCCCCACAAGCAAGTCTTGAATCAAGATTTTCACATTTCTAGGGTTTGTGCACTTCTTTGGTAAAATCTCGAGAGATCGATTCTGCGAAGTGGATCTGACGGATCGTCGCTAGAAATAGGTCTCCAATATCTTTAGGGAGGTGTGCTACAAATTTGGTCAAATTTTATTGGTTGAATCAAAAGTTGGATCGAATTTCGTTTTGGATTTGGGTGGAGTTTTTCAAGATCGACTCTCACCGGTCCGATCAAACCTTTCAACGGCGGTTCGACCGCCGTGTATTCAGACATTGGTTTGTCGGGTCGAAACCGTGCATCCACCGGTCCGACCGCTAGTTAGTTGTCGGTCGGATCATTGGTTGACCGTCGGTCCGATCACTCGTGGTAGCCGGTCAGACCGCCAGTACCCAGTGAAGAACAGTGAGTTCTTTTCTCCATTTGTGTCGTGTGGTTGAGGGGTTGATCAAATCCAACACAAGGCTTCCGTTGTGTGCTTACTGATCTTCTTAGCTTTCATAGCTAAAGGAGTAAAGTTCGTGTTGTTTTTGATTTAGGCGAAAAAGTTTTGAAAGCGCCTATTCACCCCCTAGTCGCCTTCCGGTCCTACAAGTGGTATCGAGCGGTTAGCTCTTCTCATAGATCTTAACAGGTCTTTGGAGCCATGGCGATCGACAAGTACTCAACCAAGCCACACATTTTGAAGGAGTTGACTTTGCATACCGAAGGCTCGTATGCAAGCATATATCGAGGCTCAAGGGCACGCTATTTGGTTAAAGGTGAAAAATCCTTATGTCGTGCCAGCCGATGACGATACGATCACTCCGGATGTGGAGGCCAACAAAGAAGGCTCGGAATTATTTGATCTAAGGCCTTAGTCGATCTGAGTTTGAGCGTGTTGCTCACTTACGGTCTGCTCACGAGATCTGACGGACTCTTTGTGACTATCATGAAGGGTCCATCGCGATCAAGGAAGTGAGACAGAACCAGCTCAAGAAAGTATACTCAAAGATCGAACAAAGGCCCGTGAGTCTTTGGATGAGTATGGGAAGATTCTCTAAGATTCTTCATGATCTCCGCATTTGTTGACTGGTATTTCGAGTGCGAGAATGCACGCCACTTCGGGTGCTCTTGATGTGAAGGTCTGGGTATGAGGATCACTTCCATCAATGACAACATCATGAGTGAGCTTACCATGGATAAGCTTTACTCGAGGTTGAAGACGCATGAGATTGACTTTATCTCGCGTCTCCCAAGACACAGTCGATGGCATTAGTGGTCGACAAGTCCAAGGGTTGTTCTTCGAGTCTCTTGATTGTAGCTCATCCGGTTTTCATTATCCGCTTACATTCTTTAAGTGATGAGCAACTAGAGAAAGCGCCTGAGGATGACTTAGCCCTCCTTTCCACCAAATTCACAAGAGCGTATAACAAGGTGAGGAATAGGAGGAGAAGTGGACCTATCACATGCTTCAATGTGGTGAGCCAAACCACATTCGCTCCAGTGCCCAAGCTAAAGGGCAAGGAGGAGAAGGAGACACGAAGACATCCCGTGAGAGGATGTTAAACCCAAGAAGACAAACTATCGAAAGTTTGTCGGTAGGGTCCTGCCGCTCTTGAGAATGTAAATATGAGCGATGTGGACTCGGAAACGGAGGATGACGAGAGTGACTCTCGTGGCAAGAAGAAGGCGCATGACTTCACCGGCATGTGTTTCATGGCCAAGAACAGCCACGACAGCGACTCCTCCAACAATGAGGATCCTTTTAGTGATCCTGATGAGGTATGCCCTTCCATTGCTGACATGAAAAGGGCGTTGGTGCTTCTGAATGTAAATTGCATAAGCAAGTAAAATGATTAAGAAGCAGGACATTATGATTGATAATTTGAACCTAGAAGTGGTTAGGCTAAAATCTATTAATCCTGATGATTTTTGTGAATCCTGCACTAGCTTGCTTAATGACTTGACAAGCTTGAAATCTGCTCATTCCTCTGTCACTAATCAACTTAAGGATGCTCTCGATGAACTAGAATCTCTCAAGTCTAGTTCTGCTTGCTTAGATGCCATTTCACTTGATGTGACTGCCATAGAAGCTATCCCTTTAACTTGCTCAAATTGTGCTTTGCTTGAATTAAAACTGGATAGCTCCTTAAAAGAATTGCAAAAATTTGATGCTAGTCACACATGCTCTCATTGTAAGAATAATAAGATTAAGATGCAAGAGATGAAAGAAATGCTAGTTTACTCTAGAGTTGCATCTTGTGAAAATTGTCCCAAGCTTACAATTGAGATTGAAGCCTTAAACAAGACCCTTGAAGAAAAGGCTAAAATTGAAAGATCCATGTCTTTTACTGCTTCTAAGAAAGTTATTGATTCTAACTCTTGTGCTTTAAATGCTGAAGTTGAAACCATGATTAATCAGATTCAAGAGGCATTTAGAGTCAAATTTAAGGAGCAGTTGAATAGGATTAGAGAATCCTATTGTGTGTCTTGTGAGGCCTTCAAGGTGGAAGTGGCCCTTCTTAAGAGTAAGAACAATGAGGTAATCAAGTCTAGCAAGTGCACTAGATGTGAGGGTTTAATGAAAGAAAATGATTACCTCAAGGTGACTCTTGAGAAGTTTTCAAGTGGGAAAAAGAAACTCAACATGATTCTTGATCAATCCAAAGTGAGTGTGAAAAATAGTGGTCTAGGTTTTAATCCCCTAGAGCATTCCAAGAAAAACCCACCTAGGATTGCTAGAGTTGTGAAGAATGGTTTGTTTGAGCTAGAACCTCCTAAGCCATCAGGGTTGTTTTCAAACCATTGGTTTTGCTCAAACTCTTTACGGCAAGAAAGGTGCTTTCACTCATCTTGCATGTGCCTCTCAAAAGGTTCAGCACCATTGCACCTTCTCGCAAGAAAGAAGGCCATCTTGTTGAGTTACGCTTCAGAGAGCAAAACTTGAGAGAAAAGAGAGGATGAGCATCCTAAGATCCATTAGAGGAGTCCCTTCTCCAGCTGTAGTCTCTAGAGCTAGGCAGCCTGCTTATCGCACCACACATAGGCCTAGATTTGTAGAGAACTTTGTAGACTCTTTTGGTGGGTCTAGGCAGCATGTTGGATTAGGACATCGTGAGGAGAGACCACGGGTAGCACCTAGACAGGGGGAGTATCGATCTTTTGGTAGATCGTTTCGGAGAGGTCTAGGTGGTTCTCATGTGCATTCTTGTGATTTTATTCCCGATCATGCTTCGCTACTTTCTCTTTGCTCCTAGACATCGTGCTTCTCAAGATCTTTGGATCCTCGATCATTTATCACTAACCCCGATCTCGAGGCACGGATGTTTTTCGATTGTGCTTTTTAGGTCCGTCGTGCGAGGAAGGAGGACATATGGCTTGTTGACTCGGGTGTTCTCGACATATGACCGAGATTCTAGATGGTTCTCCTCCTCACACGTGCATCCGGCAATGAATTGATTACATTTGGGGATGCTTCTACCGGACCGTGATCGCAAAGGGCACCGTTGGCGTCAACGACAAGTTCATGCTAAAAGACGCCGCTTTGGTAAGTAAGTCGAGGTATAATCTTCTATCTGCTTTCACCGCTTGATGAGGGTCTAGAAGTGAGGTTTAAGAGAGGTGAGTGCAGAGTTCTAGATTCCTCAGGTGAGCTTGTTTTTGAGATCTCAGATTTGAGAAGATCTTACGTGCAAATTTGAGATTTCTTGTTTTTCAGCTTCTAGGTGTCTTGTAGCCTCTGATTCTCATGACCTTGTTTTGTGGCATCGTAGACTTGGGCATATAGGTTTTGATCATTTGTCTAGAGTCAGTTGCAAGGACTTGATTAGAGGTTTGCCTAGGTTGAAGGCTGTTAGAGATCTTGTGTGCTCACCCTGTAGACATGGTAAGATGGTGTCTGCTTCCCACCCACCTCTTACTTTGGTAATGACTGATGGACCTGGACAGCTTCTTCACTTAGATACAGTTGGTCCTTCTAGAGTTCAGTCAGCTGGTGGGAAATGGTATGTGCTGGTGGTTGTGGATGATTACTCCAGGTATTCATGGGTTTATTTTCTTGCTTCTAAGGACGAAGCATTTGGATTCTTTAGAGATTTGGTCCTTAGAATTGCTGTTGATATACCTGGAGCTTTGAGAGCCATTAGGAGTGACAATGGGACAGAGTTCAAGAATTCTTCTTTTTCTACCTTCTGCACTGATAGGGGAATTGAGCATCAGTTTTCTTCTCCTAGAGTTCCTCAGCAGAATGGTGTTGTAGAAAGGAAGAACATAACCCTTGTAGAAATGGCTCGGACCATGCTAGATGAGCACTCTACTCCTAGGAGATTTTAATGAGGCGATCTCTACTGCTTGTTATATTTCCAATAGGGTTTTCTTGAGATCTGTGGTTGGAAAGACTTCTTATGAGCTTAGATTTGGTCATTCTCCCAAAGTCTCTCATTTCAAGATTTTTGGTTGCAAGTGCTTCATTCTTAAACATGGCAATCTTGATAAATTTGAGTCTAGATGTTTTGATGGCATATTTCTTGGTTATCCTGCTCATTCTCGTGGCTATCGTGTTTTTAATGTTGACACTAACAAAATTGTTGAGACTTGCGAAGTCACTTTTGATGAGGCTAGTCCTAGTACTAGACCCGATGCTTGGTACACAGTTCCGAAATTCAAGAAAGCATTTTAAATCGATGATGATTCGAGGATGAAGAACCAAATCATCCTCCGCTTGCTTCGAGAGGGTGGAGAGCACGCTACTACTACGTCGCCAAATTGAGCGACCTCCTCCTATCCCCACCGACGATCCGAGTGGCTCTGCTCCTACCTCCACAACTCATGAGGTAGAGGCCACGTCTCGCACCAGAGCACCACTTGCATACAATGACAACATCCACTGAGCAGATGATTGGGGATCTTCAAGAGCGAGTCACTCTCTCCGAGTTTATGTCTCCGATTCTCATGCACATTCGCTTTTGTCGCTTCTTTGAACCCCGAGATATCACCCATGCTTTATCGATGCCTCTTGGGTCAATGCCATGCATGAAGAGCTTGAAAATTTCGAAAGAAACAAAGTCCGTTTTTAGTTGAGCGACCTTCCGATTCTCATGTTATTGGAACAAAATGGGTTTTAAAAATAAGCAAAGTGAGGATGGATTGGTTGTTCGCAATAAGGCTAGACTTGTTGCTCAAGGTTATTCTGTGTAGAGGGCTTAGACTTTGAGGAGACCTTTGCTCCAGTAGCTAGATTGGAAGCCATTCGCATTCTTTTAGCATTCGCAACATCCAAGGGTTTCAAGCTTTTTCAAATGGATGTTAAAAGTGCTTTCTTGAATGGCTTCATAGAAGAAGAGGTCTTTGTCAAGCAACCTTCTGGTTTTGAAAATCAAAAATTCCCAAATCATGTTTTTAAACTCTCTAAAGCCCTGTATGGATTGAAACAAGCTCCTAGAGCTTGGTATGACAGGCTTAAGAGTTTCTTACTTGAAAATAATTTTAAAATGGGAATGGTAGATAAAACCTTGTTTACTCTCAGGCATGGCAGTGATTTCTTGTTGGTTCAAATATATGTGGATGATATTATTTTCGGTGGTTCTTCTCATGCTTTGGTGTCTAGATTTTCAGATTCTATGAGCAGTGAATTCGAGATGAGCATGATGGGAGAGCTGACATTCTTCCTTGGTCTTCAAATCAAACAACTGAAAGAAGGCACTTTCGTTCACCAGAGTAAGTATACAAAGGACCTTCTTCGGCGCTTCAATATGGGAAGCAGTAGGCCAATGTCTACTCCCATTGCTACAACCACCGTCTTTGGACCACGATGAGGATGGAGAGTCTGGACCGGAAGAGTACCGCAGATATGATTGGCTCCTCCTCTATCTTACGTGTCGAGGTAGGACATACAATTCGCCGTATGTCCAGGCGCTCGATTTCGAGCTTCCTCGTGCTTCTCATCGTCAAGCGATGCGCGCATCTTGTGTATCTTCAAGATACGCTTAAGTTTGGACTCGTATTCTTCTTCTTGGCTCTTTCAATTCGAGCATTTTCGATCTTGATTTCACGGGTGTAGAGTTGATAGGAAGAGTACTTCGGCACTTGTCATTTCTTGGGCACATCTCTTGTTTCTTGGTCTTCTAGAAAAGCAGGTCTTACATTGCCATACCGAGGCCGAGTATGTAGCTGCCGCCGATGGTCGCTCTCGAGTTCTCTGGATTTTGTCCACGTTGCGAGACTATGGGTTATCTTTGGGAAGTGTTCCTCTTTCTCGTGACAACACTTCGCAATTAATATTGCCAAAACCCAGATGCAACATTCCAGGACTAAACACATTGACATTCGATTTCATTTTACGAGAGACCATGTTGAGAAAGGTGATGTTGTGCTTCACTTTGTAAGTCTGAGCAACAGCTTGCAGATATTTTCACTAAGGCTCTTGACTCTTCGCTTTGTCGCTGCGGGGAGAGTTAGGGTTATTAGTCCTATTGGGCTGTTTTGAGGGGAAGTTGCTCTTTTGCACTCATTGTATCATAATGCATGTTTCAATTCATTTGTCTTGCATTGTATAATAAAATTAGTGGAGCTTTGATTATTATCCTTGTATGACTTAATTTCATCTTCCATACCTTGTCATATCAAGTGATAGTCTGCTAGACTTCTTTTATGGCTCTTCGTGTTTGGCTTAGCCTTTGCCTTGCTAGCTTTGTATCTGTGAGAAATTTGAATCAAATCATGTCCTGTTGGATCTTGTGACTAGTTTTGCTCTAGTGATCCTCCTATGATTCTCGCCATGTCTTACAAAGTTGAATTGAGTCTTGAACTTATTACGAGTTGAAAAATGAGCTTTTTATCTTATTAAGTCAAGCATATGAAAATGAGATTTTCATGCGAAAAACCGATCTCACCAATCCTTTCTCATGAGACGGCTTGCCATTGCACTAGGCATGAACTCAGGGGGAGTTTTGGATGACCTAGATCATTCTCTTAAGCTTATCGCTTGAGATGGTCGTGGCAAGGCTTGAGATCTAGCACAGCAAAAAAAAGGAAAAACGATTTGCCCAAAAAGGGGCTAAGTGCTTGAGTTTTGCTTCAAAAGAATTCTCTTAATGCTCAAAATGCCTCAATTCTTGTTTTGAGTCTCTTTCTACTTATAGACATGGCTTGACTCATTTTTGGTTGCTTGGAGTGAATCTATGATATTGAGCAACCTTTCATGATTTTAATTCTGTTAATCTCAGATTGCTGCTATCTTGGTTTTAGCTTTGCAGCACATGGTTTGCCATGATTGAATATAGCGTCTACTCTTTATATGGCTTGGTATATTACTTGTGCTGCATCTTGATGAATTCATTGTCAAAGGGGGAGAAAGATTGTGAAGAAAATGATGTTGGAGCTTTTGGTTTCATGTTTCATACTCAAGGTTAAATATAAAAGAACTTCATAAAATAAAATTTTGAACCTTTTGAAAATTTGTGATCATAGTGAGTTAAGTCTTGTGGTTCTATTGCCTTTTTCCTGATTTCATTTGCAATTGAAAAATACTCACAATGATCAAAGGTCAAATAGAAAATTTGCCTTTCATTTGGACCTAAGTGAGATTTTTGGCTACTTTCTGGAAATTGAATCCTTTGGTGCTTTAATTGCCTTATCTCATTTGCCTATACTATTCTGAAGCCAGCTTGGTCGGTTCCTAAGCTTTTTCTTGCTTATGGACCAAGTTGTGCCTTTATGCGAAAACGGCGAATTTTTACTTTTCATTTCGGAAAACCACATTTTCTTGAAAATTGCCAATGTGTTCATCAAGGGGGAGATTGTGGATATCGTGAGGATATGTGCACGATCTCAGGATGATGAGTCAATTGGCAATGGCGTTGTTGGTTTGCAAAATCTCGCGTTTTCGGGTTTGCTCAAGGTCGCTGCACCACCAGCGGTGATCGATCGGTGGTGTCAGCGGTCGATCGCCAGTGGAGGAGTCCGACCGCCATGGTGGCGGTCCGACCGCCAAAATGAAAATGAGTTTTGGGGCTAATCCAAAATAGGTTGTGTAGGCAAGTGAGGAGTCTCGGATGTGGTCCCATCATTTTGGAGCTCCCAACAAAAGTTCTATTCGCTTGAAATTTCCGTAAGGTTTGAATTTCTCGCTTGAATTTTGGCTAAGTCCTTTGGACCGTCCGACCGCCGTTGTGGGAGCGGTCCGACCAAGCATGAATCGGTCGGACCGCCTCGTAAGGCCAGACCGCGATCACTTGGAGGTGAGCCAAGTGTTGCTTTGAGTTTGTTTCGAGTGTGTTATTATATGAACTTCAATGCTTTATTGTTGTATATTGCATTGCGGAACTAACGTGGGTCAAGTTGTGAAGAACTTGTTCCGAAACGGTTTGTTTGTCTATTGTCGCGTGTGGCTTGCGTGTCAACGACGCCAACGGTGAGTGGATCGACTACGCTTGGAGAGCCGAGGTCCGAACGATCGGGGATACCGGGAGGTCGTGTGACTCAAGCAGTGCGAGAATGGGCAAGACGGATCGAACGGGTGGTTCGACATATTTGGTTGGATCAGCGGTGCGGATATCGGTGCGAGTCTCGGGAGGTTCCATGGGATTCGGACAACAGAGGCTTGGCGACGCGATGAGAACCGTGATCAACCTACACGTGGTGAAGCGTGCGATTGCTTCAAGAGTTATTTGTGTGTGGGTCCCATGTGTAAGTGACCCCAAATAGGAAACCCTAGCTCTCTAGTATAAATAGGAAGGGGGAGATGGAAAACATGGTCAAGCATTCATTTAGCCCCCTTCTTCCTTTTTCTAGGGTTTGGAGGAGAGGAGAGGAGAACTAGGGTTTGGAGTGTGCTCCTTGTTGAGCTTTTGCCCTCCTTGGTGGAGAGGCTTTGTAAGCATCTATTGTGAGTGAATAATCTTGTGATGCTTAATTGAAAGATCAATTGCTCCTTTGTGCTCTCTCTCTCTTTGAATGTTTTTGGTGCTTCCTTGATTCAAAGGTTCATGCTTGGTCTCTTGGCCTACTTTATCTTGCTTTGATGTGTGGGATTACTCCTAGAGTCATCTAGTTCATCAAACCCCCACAAGCAAGTCTTGAATCAAGATTTTCACATTTCTAGGGTTTGTGCACTTCTTTGGTAAAATCTCGAGAGATCGATTCTGCGAAGTGGATCTGACAGATCGTCGCTAGAAATAGGTCTCCAATATCTCTAGGGAGGTGTGCTAGAAATTTGGTCAAATTTTATTGGTTGAATCAAAAGTTGGATCGAATTTCGTTTTGGATTTGGGTGGAGTTTTTCAGTACTGGACTCTACCGGTCCGACCGGCCTTTCAACGGCGGTTCGATCGCCCGTGTATTCAGACCGCTGGTTTGCCGGGTCGAACCGCTATCCACCGGTCCGACCGCTAGTTAGTTGCCGGTCAGACCGCTGGTTGACCGTCGGTCCGACCGCCGTGGTAGCCTGGTCCGACCGCCAGATCTGCCGATGAAGAACAAAGTGAGTTCTTTTCTCCATTTGTGTCGTGTGGTTGAGGGGTTGATCAAATCCAACACAAGGCTTCCGTTGTGTGCTTACTGATATTCTTAGCTTTCATAGCTAAAGGAGTAAAGTTCGTGTTGTTTTTGATTTAGGCGAAAAAGTTTTGAAAGCGCCTATTCACCCCTAGTCGCCTTCCGGTCCTACAAACTATCACCTAAGCAATCCTAACGTCATCGTGATAATCAAACAATGTTGATTAAGGTTACAAGTACTAAGGATAACATGAAGTCCTCTAGACATGTGAAGCGTAGGCTTAAATCTGTCAGAAAACTAAGGAACTCCAGAGTGATTAATGTGAGTTATATTTGCACTGAGAAAAATCTGGCATACCCTTTCACAAAGGGGCTAGCACGGAAGGTGATTTTCGTTGCATCTATGGACATGGGAATGCAGCCTATTAGAGTTACAACTCAACAGTAACTCAATACTTTTTTATCAGAGATCCCGTGACTTAGGCAATGGGAAAAATAAGTTGATGTTTGAACAAGAGAGTACATTATAATAATATGTACCCATATCCTAATAGACAAAGTACTATCAATTATATGGAAGGATGGCTAAAAGACTTAATGTATTCTAGTGTCCAATGAGGGAAAAAAAAATGTATTAGCCTACAGAATACCTAAAATGAATACACCTACTTAAGCTTAACTGTGAGGTCGCAGTTCATGAGAATGGGACTTTCTGTAGAAATCTCATGAGCAGATAAGGGAGCATGACCAAATAATGCTCTGTTTATGCATGGATTTTTGACAATCTAGTATCAGTTGAAATTTCAAGTGAAATATAATCACGAAAGACTGTGAATTCAAGGCATAGTCTATTCATCAGTTTTGAGAAGATGGAATTGGTGGGGGATTGTTGGAATTAGCCCCATATTTATAAAGGCCCATTCATTTCTAAAATTTCAAAGCATGCAAAGCCTTAGACCAGTGGTCTTAGAACATGGTGGTCGAAATCTTAGACCAGGGTGGTACATAGACCAGGGTGGTCGTAATAATATGGTTGAAGGTATAGACCAGTGTGGTCGAAGGCATAAACTAGTGTGGTCGAAGATATAGACCAATGTGGCCGAAGGCATAGACCAGTGTGGTCGAAGACGTAGACCAGTGTGGTCGTAATAATATAGTCGAAGGCATAGACTAGTGTGGTCGAAGCCTTATACCAGTGTGGTCGAAGACTTAGACCATTGTGGTGGAAGGTATAGACTAGTGTGGTCGAAAAATAGGGATCGGATCCTTAGACCAGTTTGGTCTTAATACACTGGTCGAACCTGTAGACCAGTGTATAATCATGATCAATAAACACTGCTGAATGACCATTAATTGGTTTTGAATTAGCAGTTACCAGTGGTTTAAGTATGCAGTTACTAGAGAGTAATTCATTATTACAGAGAGAGTCATCACAAACGGCTCCAAACCGTCACAGACGGTTTTTGAACCGTCTGAATCTATGTGTCTGTGATAACAGGCGGTTATCACAGACGGTTTGTGAGCCATTTATGAAAAGTCACAACACAGACGGTTTTTTATTTAAACCGTCTATGAAGATCTCCTATCACAGACGGTTTCCATCCAAAACAGTCTGTGATATCCTACATATCACAGACGGTTATTTTTACTAACCATCTGTGTTTGGGGACATAACACATACGGTTAGTAAAAATAACCGTCACTGGTATCATAAAATATCACAGACAATTTTTGATAGTAGTCGTCTGTGTTATCTGACATATCACAGACGGTTGTTGATGGTAGCCGTCTGTGATTGGATATATATTACAAATGGGTGTTAGTAGTAGCCTTCTGTGATTGGATATATATCGTAGATGATTGTTAGTAGTAGTCATCCATAATTGCATATATATCATAGACGATTAGTAAAAATAGCCGTCTGTGATAGTATGCATTCACAGACGGTTTATTTCACAAACCATCTATGATAGTTCATTCTATACCTAAATATTTTGGTTTTTGGCCTACATCAGGTAATGCTAGCCATACCCTCTGAAAACAAGCAAGCAAAAAATTGATATATCACAATTGATTTGATATAGAACAACTCAAAGTGATTTACAAACTCAATATCAATTACAAAGTGATTTGATTACAACTCAAAGTGAATTACAATAAATCAGTGTCGTCGGGGTGGAATTCTCCATTCTGTTTAATGATCTCCCCGGTGATGAAGGCGGCGAGCAGTCCTCGAACGTTCGCGAGCAAGTCCAGATGGAAGGCACTTTCTAGTATTTTCATACTCTGTTGCTAGCAAGAGTAAAGTAGTAAGCATATATATTTAAATTCATAATTATGAAATAATTATTGCGAGATTGACTGACAAACCTCAAGATCCTTCGTCTTAGCACTCGTGATTTCCAGCATATGATGACAAATGTAGAATGCATATACATTGCCTTGTTGTAGTTGTTGGTGGCACTTCAAAAAATAGAAGTGTGATATAGGATATAGGTATAGTCAGTTCGAGAGGCCAGGTTACAAAGTGTGATATAAGATTATTTTGTTATAGCGGGTACCGGAAATCGCATCCTGTGTCGTAGTGTGGCACCTGGTTCCTTGTGTGTCCCTCCCCCGATAACATAGGTGCTAAACAACCTACATGATTCTAAAAAGTTATCCTCGGACATTTCAAATGAAGAAAGACAACAATAGAGTTACGTATGGAGGAAATGAGGATACATGTCGAGTTCTTTTTGCACAAGGGTGAAGTCGTGATTCTTATTGACTAGGGAATCAATGTATATTACCTTATTCCACTTTGGTACAATGACTAAAAGGATCCAGAAACCGAAGTTCGTGGTTATGCATAAAGAACAAATGAAATTCGTATAGCAAGTAGTGAAGCACTTATTGAAGGGATACAGGTAGGATATGCCAGCTGACAATTAAAAAATTCTACTACGTAAACCAGGATGCCATTCAAGCAGGTGATCACATATCGTTACCACCAGACGTGCAGTGCAGCAGAAGGAGAGTTAGAGCAGCCTGGTCCAATGAAGAGCGCGTCAAAGTAGTGGTCGTAGTCGATCTTCCACTGTGGTCGATCGTCCAGCGTAGTCGATCGTCCTCGTAGTCGATTGTACTCGTAGTCGATCGTCCTCGTAGTTGATCGTCTCCAACAACTAATTGAGTTCCTCGCTAAGGTCGCGGATCGTCCTTTAGTGCAACAGCAACTACATTAGCGCCTCTACGGTATCCACACGTCCAGGGAAGGAACGACTCTACGTCGGAGCGCTAGCACCAACTCGTACGGTAGGGCTCCCAAGAAGATGGCGGCTAGGGTTTATAGCAACTCACGACAATTCTTGTCATGTGTCTCGTGTATCGTCTACCTTCTCCCATCAGCCTCAAGCATCACCTTATATTGTGCCCATGACGAATCCTATCCGAACACGTTTGACGAATAATATTTGTACTGGTTTGTTCCACCCCGTTAAGTGTGTGACCCTGTAGGTTCATGCGTAATCGGTTGTGACTTGGAAACTTCTATTCGATCATGAGTCGTCAACGACTCCTAGCAGAACATAATGATTCCCGAATACAAATGAATTATATCAGACGAATCTTAATGCAATATGATCTACGACCAGGTCCTTATCACTTACGACCAGCTCGTATCTCTATACGACCAGTTTATAGTTGGTCTCGGTCAGTTCGTAACTCATTATGACTAGGTTTCCGACCACTTAGTGATCATGTTCGACTAGCCTACGACTAGCTCGTATCTCCATACGACTAGTCCGTACTTGATCGAACTGGAAGACCAGCTCGTGTATTCTCTCTTTGCCTCACAATATCTGGTTGAACTCCAGGTGAGATGTTGTGTCATTCATAGTCTGTTCAATACTTTATCGATCGAGTATCGGATAACTTCATGTGGTCGAACTCTTCGACCACTAGTGGCATGGCCATGCACTTTCTTTATACGACCATAATGAGGAGCCCAAAGAGATCTCTCCTGTTATGTTAGGAGGGGCAAATCCCATATCCGACCAGCCACATTCCTCCGCATGTTTCACAGCATACCTGAAAGCTACCTTTATAACTACCCAGATACGGAGTAGCATTTGCCAACCCCAGAGTGTACTCTTACACATGTAGTAAACCATGCTGATCTCAAGTCTAAGGATTATACATCATCATTTCTTGAGACCAACTAATGACAAATAAAATCATAACAATCTCAGCAGTGTCTCAAGTTGGGTCAATCCAACACCATGTTCTCTAACATGTGTTCACATTATTGATTCTATATACCTATATCTATGACCGGTAAAACATGGTCATCAATCAATACATGTGTTGGTCAATAGGATCACTGGTGTTCCGACTAGGGATACATTTAGAATGACATCATATAAGTTAAAAGAGCTTCACCAACAAGTCACATACTTGTTAATATTTATAACAGATGATTCATTCAAGGAACAGAATAACACTTGTTCAATAACTCATAAACATAGATGTGATACAATCATCTCTATAATTGCCTCTAGGGCATATCACCAACAGCCGGCTCTGGGGCGCGTTAGGTGAAAGAAATACTGTAGAATTTCAAGTCTATTTGTAGATCTGCTATTTATTTTTGGTGATCTAATATTAGTATTCATTTGTCTCTTATGCGGCTGCATTGAAGAAGACGGTGAGCACGCCTAATAAAGCAACCAAGCCCACCACGAAGCATAATATTTTTTTGAGGGGGGGGTGTCATCCACGCAGCATGACATACTTCATCGAACCTACAAGTTCAAGACATTCCTCCAGACACAATTGCAGGCCTCAGATGTGCCACGCAGCATGTAGAATCCTCCTTCTCATGCTGCTTGGGCACATCCGAGGCCTGAAGTTTTGTCTGGAAGAATGCAAGCAAAAGAGCCTCCTCATGCGCTCTCCTAGCAGCCATACTTCTTGAACTTGCAGGCTCGATGAGGTTGGTCGTGGCTGCTGTCTCATCCTCCTCATACTGCGTGGACACCCCGAAAAGAAATCATGCTTCATGGTGGGCTTGATTGCTTTCTTAGGCATACAATCCGTCTTCTTCAAAGCAGCCGCGCTTATTAGAGACGGTTCTTGTTAATAACCGTCTATGATACACATCACCGACGGTTCCAATTATAAACCATCTGTGATAAATAAACATCACAGACAGTTCTTGTTAATAACCATCTGTGATAATTATATCTATAGCCAAAAAATGTTCGCACGCCAGCATAAGTATGGCCAATCCTGGATTTTTTTTATTTGCCCCCCTTCTTCCTGTGGTCATGGAGCGTGGGAGGTCGTGGTCGTCGATCGTGGAGTGCAGGAGGTCGTGGTCATGGAGCGCAGGAGGTCGTGGTCGTGGAGCGTGGTCGTTGAGCACAGGGGGTCGTAGAAGGTCGTGGTCGTGGAGCGTAAGAGGTTGTGGTCGTGAAGTAGCTGGTTTTTTGTAGTTGTATGCAAAATAGACTTTGTTCATATCACAGATGGTTCCAACAACAAACCGTCTGTGATACAAAATTATCACAGACCGTTCTTGTTAAGAACCGTCTGTGAATTATCACAGAAAGTTATGGTTAAAACCCATCTGTGATATTTATTAATATCGTAGACGGTTATTGTTAAGAACGACCTATGATATTTCATGGACGGTTTTCAACATGAATCGTCTATGATATTACATCTTCACAGACGGTTTTTACGGTAGCCAGTAACACAGACGTGCGCTAAACCAAAACCGTATATGATTGTATTTAATACTGACGGTTTTGGGGAACCATCTGTGATGAGCCGTCTAGTATAGCCCCTTTTGTAGTAGTGATTGTCTCGACCTTAAAATCATCTGGAGATTGATGAGGACATCCCTCCTTCGTATACACGCACGACACAAGACCCTCCAGATCTGGGTGCTGAACTACACGGTCCTATGACAAGAGCTAGAGCACGTCACTTAATCGATCAGGTAAAGTCGTTTCTAGGGCTGAGTGTATTATTTGAGAACTCTATGATGCTGCCTAATGGAGATGATTTACTTGTACTCAGGAATCTAGGACTACGACCAGTTCAAGAAGGTCTACGACCACTGCAAGAAGATCTACGACCACTACAAGAAGACCAACGACTAGTTGATTCGATTGGAGCAATCTACGACCGGAAAAGCGATCACAGTACTCGTTGGACACAATCTACGACCAAAGATAGCATGGACTCCTCAAGACCACCCTAGGACCAGTCCTACGACGGATCTTCGACCAAAAATACGCAACACAAGGTCTTTGCGTCACCGTTTTGGAAACTAATAAGACTTTGTAAACGTAACGAGGTCGGAGTCCAGGTTGTGTACGCTTCATCCCACGGCCGCACAACCCTAGGTCGACCTCCTCACGTTCCCCTATATATATACAGTAGCCGCCATAGTTTAGAGGTAGGTTTTTCTTAGATTATTCTGCCAAATGCAGTTTCGCCGATTATCGGTTTGAGGAACCCCACTTGTAAACTTCATCCATATCCGCAATACAATTCAGATTGCATCTACCTTGTTCTTGTGAGTTGCTTCGATTGCTTGCAGGAACAATAACCTTCGTGGTAAGGTCGATCGCGTGCAAGCGTGGTCGATAACGACAGGCGTGCGGGTGTAGCGAATTGCGAGGTGACGATCTGTTGGTCGGAAGCCTCAAAGCGTCAACGTCCTCACGACGAACCAAATCGAACCTATCGGAAGATCGGGCCGCCGTGACTCATCAGAGATGTCCAAATAAAAAGATCGATCGATTCATTCTATTTTTCCATCTTCCTCTCTGAGCAACTGTACTGAGGAATTGAGTTGTCGAACCAAGCCGTTCTTTCTCCTCGGCGTGCACCGGGAAGGAGAGTGAGTGGATATCTCCGAACTATTATCGCAGAGTTCACCTACACAGGGTAACAATAAGGTTTCTGGGCAGCGCATCTGTACGACCACTCTCTGCGACTGCTTCGAGTCCTACGACTACTCGCTTCACTGCGACATCTATGATCTGCACTGCTTCGACCACTGCATCAAGTCTGCACTATTTCTTGTTCATCATCATGTCTGACTGTAAGTTGATCGTACGACCAGCTTTTTCTGCTGTAATCATTCTGTTGAGCATGTTTAGAAGTGCAATGAATTGCTTGCTATTAGTATCGATTTATGTATGTCTAGTTATTTGTCATCTTTGCCGCATAATCAAATCTGGTATAAAACTATTGTCTACTTTTCCAACAAATTATGCAATGGAATTTAACAAACATGTACAAGCAAATAGATGCTTCACACGCTACATTCGCATGCAGTACAGTCGACGGTCGATTGTAAATAACACGGCATTTCATATAATTTCACACAAAAGAAAATTAGATACAATATACAGGACATTAGTACAGAGCTCACTCCACACCACACGTACGGTACCGTACAGTCGTACACCGTTACATTACATGACAGTATCTCACAAGACATTAATTATTAAGCTAGCCGAACAGCATGACGCCGAGCTGCTAGCTCGCACACCGACCGACCGACCACGCGATATACCTGAGTATGCCAAATGCAATTATTGTACTATACATATGCATGTGTGGCGTGAAGCTATATCTAGTAGGATCGATCTAGCTAGGAATAAGCTAGCTAGACGTCGATGACCTTGAAGTGGTCGCGGTTCTTGACGACGATGTCGTACATGTGGGTGGAGCGGAATCCGGCGAAGTCGCGTGGGATGGAGATGAGGTCGACGCTGCCGTCGCGCTTGTGGAGCTGCACGATGGCGCGGTCCTCGTAGTAGCGCTCCCACCCCAGCGTCCCCAGCCGCCGCTCCAGCGCCTCCATCGACCGCACCACCTCGTTCGTCGGCACGTACACCAGCGCCTTCCGGTTCGACGGCTGCTCCAGCTCCATCACGCCGTTCCGGAACACCCACACCCCTGCGCCCGCCATGCCTGCTCCTGATCAGATCTCCTAGCTACACTTGGAACTATAGCACTGGCACTATCTACAGGCTAGCTAGACTCGCAGGCCAGGTCAGTTGTCAATCTCTAGCTACTTGCAGACTTGCAGCTAAGCTAGCTACCTGGAGGCTCTAGCGTTGCACTTGCACTTGCACCTGATTTGCTGCTGCTGCTGCGTGCGTGATGCGTATATATAGGCGGCGGATGGCACTGGCGCACACTTCAAGTGAGCTGAATGCGATGGAAAGCCATGCAGAGAGGGACGCCTGAGCCTGAGAATAGATCGATATGCCTTCGACGTCGTTGGTTAACACTACAGTCTACTGTCAGATTCTTCTGTCGGTCATTGTTAGCTAATGCCTACTTGCACCAGCAAGGGCTTCCCTATCTAGCTAGCTCGGTTCATATGATTGATGCATGTTTCATGTGTCGTCTGTAATAGGTATCATCCGCTGATCGTTGGGTTAATTAAAGAGTGTTGTAACTGGAAGATGATCGGTACTAATTCAGAATTACCACACCACCTGAACGACAAAAATTTGTTCGATTTTCGATATGATTTAAAGATTTAATTTGCTCTTTTTTTTTAAAAAAAAGGAATGAGATTTAATTTTACTTTGAGCCCCCCTTATTGCTTGGCCAAGCTTTAGTGGCACACATAAACATTGGATAAACTAATTTAGACTGTAACGCTGCAAAGACGTAGAAATTGGAAATAACATCCGACTAGAGTTGTACCAATATCAAAGCACTTGGGAGGGGTAAGTAATCACCGTCCACCCTTGAATGTTGCTTCAAAAGTTGTGCAATTCACTGTTGGGAGAAGCATATAGAAGCACCTCGCTTGTTTTGAAGGAACTAATTGTTACCGAACAATTTGCCACTTATATCTATGTTCCTTCTATTTGACAGCAACATTTGTCCTGCAGATTCGGTACATATTATGCTTTCATGTTATGAATCTGCTTTAGACAACTAGTTAGGCTACTACATCAGCAACTTTAAGGATGCGGAAAGCTAGCGACCTTTCTCAGTGAGTTACAGTGTTCAGAATTTCGGCTGAAAATCTGAAATTTCGGCCATACTGGTGGGGTTGGTAAGCATACAAATCGGTCCCAAAAAAATCGGTTTGGATGAATTTTGTTCGTAAAATCGACTTTGCTTGAATTTTGCCCGAATTGGAATTTTCTTATTTAAAATCCGAAAATTTCATATTTTGATTTGAAAATTCCGGACGAAATTTTCCAAACCCCCTGTTAAAAAAAAATGTTTCCGGTACCCAAAACCCTGGTGAGTTATTCCCCATCTCGCGCTTATATTAGAAATTATGCCTAGTTAATTGATTGTCCGCTTATGGTTAATTTCTCATGTAGATCATTTCTTCATAAAATGGAACAGAGGCCATATTTAATCGACTACACTTAACTTGCTAGAAAAACTTATCCAGAACAAAACATTTTTTCCATGTGAGGCATATATGAATGAAAGAACATCGCAGAACATAAATAAATTCAAAAGGAAGGGTTAATGTTTTAGCCCTGTGCTAGCTAGCTAGCTCGACCTGGTCATAATTTGAAACTCCCAAATGGCTCAGATTGCTCAAGTAGAGCAGTGCTCCTGTTCATCGATCTGCCGATAAAAGATCTCCGGCCATACCCTGCATCCTTTTCATCATGGAAATGGCAAAGGTATTTTGCCATCTTTCAGCGAGAATATATAAAAGGCAGGCGCGAAAGGGTCATGCATGGAGGCTAGCATCGGGTAATCGACCTTGTCGTTGGACCAATAATGTTCCATGTTATCGCCGGTGCGACGCGGACTAAGGAATATGGGGGCGTGCAAAGGCGGGGGGACACGGGACCGGGAGGGGCGCTGTCGCACGAGGGCATCACGTGGACGCGCGCTCCGCGTCCGCACCGCCGCTGCTACTTGCGCCCCGGCTGGCCGGCCGCCCCGGACCGCGCGCGAGAGGGAGAATCGGTTTCCACTTTCCGCTTCGAGCGTGGCGGCAGCGACGGGGCGGGCGGCGGGCAATACGCCAAATCTGAATGCATAGCCTGCTCTTATTGTCAGCAGCAATGGCGAATGTTCCGTTCAGAAGGCTTTAAGGTAGTGGCCGACTGGCCATCGACGCCAAAGCTAAGCTTACTTTGTCCAAAGTTCAGCGTATACATCCCCCACTAGCAAACACCTGGAACGGATTACAGGATGCGAGATAAATTTATCATCTCATGGGGGCACATAAATAGACTTGCGTTATGATCCGTTGCTTAATGGGCTAAAAACTGGTTATGCTTTAAGTTTGGAGCTTAGGAGAAGCAGGCCAAGGATTCTTGTTGGAATATACATTTCGTCAACGGTCGGTTGTGATGTTTTCTCGCTGTTTCGCTGGCTTTTGTACATGTAGGAACGGTGCTCTGCTGGTGAACGGGAAAATTAATGCAGCTAATGCATTCTCATGATAAACTTTTATCTTCTGGAACCAACAAAACATAATAGCGCATAGTGGTATCATAGTACCCTCCTACGGGCGGTTACTGACCGGGGCATCGATTCCCGGATGCGCATTTTTACTTAAAATTGTTCTAATTGAGTGAATTTCTAATTTTGCTCTGATACTAAACCAAAATATGTCAATTTCGATAAAAACTCAGTTTGAAGATCGAGATCGTTGACTCGTTTTAAAATTGCTCTAATTATACTCATTAGTTGGTTAAATATTAAAATAAGTAAATTTTAAGTGAAATTAGATTTCACTCCAGTTTGCTCGGTTCTAAAAATACTTTCATATAAAACTAAACCAAACTATGACAATTTCAATAAAAACTCAGTTTGACGAGTATCTCGATATCCACCCGATACCCAAACTTCTCTGTATTTGTAATCTAACCTTGCTTTTCTACCCATGCATCCGTGTTCGAGACCTAACTATATCTGTATTTGTAATCTAACCTTCTATCTCCTGTCAAATCATGTCAGCGTATCTACTTTTATTTTTATCTCCAGTCAAACCATATTAGCATATCTACTTTTATCACCGAGCATCAAATCTCCAAATATTGTGGTCAATCATCGACGAGACGGCATCATGGCCGATGTTCGTCAATAAAAATCTTTCTGATAAGTTAAGCCTGGCTTAGCCTTTCCATGCTTCAAGCATAAGTGCTTAACACATCCAGAGGTGATGTAGTTCGACGGCGCAAACCAATCGATTTTCATACATCCAGGGCCCAATGATCGACGGCGAAATGTATCGTTGATCATAATCTAAAAGTTGACACGAGACACTTCATTAGGCACTTGGCAGTACAGCAGTAGCTTACTAATAAGTTACAGCGTGACAAAATTTATAGTCCCCCGGAACCACCTGAGAACAAAACTTCTCTACTAGGATAGTTGATTGATCAGACCTCACTATTTGTTTCCACTTTTCCTTGCACTAGGTAGAAACCGCACGTTCCAGAATGGTCGAAGAACCGAAGAACTCAACACTGATCGCGAGCAGAGAGGAAACACATCATTCGGTACCGCAGCCATGCCACACCTGCAAGCAGGAAACCTGTAAAATCAGAATCACAGGGTTCAAGCCAAATGTATTATAAACCTGTAAAATCAGAATCACAGGGTTCAAGCCAAATGTATTATACCAGTGCCAAATCGAGGAAATGAACAACAGATCTATAGTCCGCATGACTAAGCCAAGCTGCTATGGACTGTCACAGAATAGTTTACTGCACAATCAATGACAGGGTCATGAAACAGTAAACCAGCATATAGTTTTCTGCTTTGGCTAGTCAGGGAGTACCAATTTGGGGTGAAAACGGATCGGATACGGACGGATAATGGCTCTGCCATATTTGTTTTCATATTTTTTTCCGAATCCGGATACGAATAATATCGAATACGAATATGGAGCAAATACGAATTGAAACGAATACGGTAGCGGATATTTTTCGGAACATGAAAACCACCTAAATTGTATGCTAGAAATTAACGAAAACATATAACTAGTTTATTTGATGCAAACATTCATGAATTGTTCATATTTTCAGCAACCATACATAACATTGGCACTAGCAAATTGCATTAACTAGTTCCTTACAAATATAACACTCAGTTTACCATATTTAGCTCATAAGTCAAAACTCACAAAGTCACAAGTCATCACACATTCACACTTAGTTCATCACACACATAAAACTTAGTTCACACTAACATTAATCAGGCTAGATGGTTAATCTATACACAAATGACTGTAACATCCCAAAGTATGTTACCAAAAATAAAATTAATAAAGTTATTATTTTATTGGATTTTCTGATATGTAAAAGAGTTTTCTTGGTTAAAAAGAAAATAACAATAAAATAAAGTCAATTATTTAATTTCCTAGTTTTCAATGTAAAAAATAAAATTTATTGAGATTTCTATGATTTTATTGGATTTAAAGTGAAAATGAAAAAATAATAATTAATTTCTTGAATTTTCTGGATTTTAAAAAGGTTTTTTCTATTTTTCAGGAATTAAAAATAATTTATGTGCAAAAATAAAAACCAACTTTAACTTGGACTTAATTTTATTAAGTTCAAAATAATTCAAGGAATTTTTTTGATTTTTTCTAGATGTTTTTAACTATATTTGCTATTTTCTAAAAGGCTATTTGATTTGTTGCATTTTCTGAAATTCGGAAATCAATTAAAATCTCATTTTCTCTTTTGGGCTAAAATCCTCTTCTTTTGGGCCAAAATCCGGATATCCGGACTTGGTCTTATCCGGATAATCTGTATCCGTATCCGCCGGATAGCATACCTACCGTATTTGTTTCCGTTTCCGACAAAAATATCCGAATCCGTTTCCGATCCAAAAATTATCCGAGAAAAATCCGATCCGAGACAATCCGAATCCGTTTCCGTCCGGATCGGTCGGAAACTATCCGATCCGTTTTCATCCCTAGTACCAATGCAAATACAACTGTGTGAGCAGACTTCCATGGCGGATGGCAGCCCATTTATAAGTGATTATAGCAGCTCAGTCCAACCTAACAGCCACCACATGCTATGATTACAAGGAAATCGTGGATAAGAAGTTCAAACATCAACCTGCAGCCCAAAATCCTAGTCCAGTACCTCTACCACTAGGCCACTAAGCATATTAAGTTCATGTTCGAAAGGAATCCCCTTTGCAAGAACAGAACGCCACTCATCTTCAGCCAAACAATCTGAAGCTATTAACCATTCATGATATCCAAATCAATCTGGTTGTTAACCATTCATGATAACCAAATCAATCAGGTTCGATATAGTTTAAAGGGGTTCTAACTTCAATCGTCCGTCAAAGAACAGACAGAAAAATACTGTAACAGTGACAACGTTACCTACATCCAAAGGCTCGCTAATCTCATATGAAAACATCAACTTTTGAACTATGTTCATATAGCTATATCAAATAGTCAAAGTAAGTCAACACATCACAACGACAAGCATAAGGATGACCATTGATCAAGACTGCCAAATTGAAGATCGGGGTGGTCGTTTATGCCGTCCTATTGGTATAAAGGATATGACATATTTCTTCAATAAACCTAAGGTTTATTTAACATATATACGCAGAGTACTGTAAAATGATGAAGCACAAAATAGAACAATCCAATCTCAGAAACTACTTTGCTTGATTAATTTCACACAATTCAGCAAATAATCTGATCCAAATACCCCCATTTAACGCAGTCAGAAGTCATAAACAACCAATTAGCATTGACAAAGAATAAATTTGGCAATCACCTCATCTCATAACCAATTAATCATTCAGTACGTCGAAATGCCTGAAGCCTTGAGCAAAATAGTAAGACATTAGGCTTGTAAATCCACTCATATGATATAATCAGTCAACACGAGAACAACCAAACTACGGCCCGGCCTCACCTCACATGAGCTCCTCCTCCTTGCGGAGGTACTCGCCGGCGTCGGCCTGGTGCAGCACCACCACAGCGTTGGTGTCGGCCTTCCTGCAGTCCTGCGCCGACCTGGCGGCGACGCCGAACCCGAGCGGCACGTCGGCCATGGACATGACGACGACGCCGTCGCCGGACTTGGTGTTCTCTGTGATGCGCGCGAGGGAGGACTTGGGCACGGAGTTGCCGAAGAGGAAGGAGCGCTCGGTGTCGGGCTTGAGCCAGACGCGGCGACGCGCGTGGGCGGCGAGGAGGTCGAGCGCGTGGACAGTGAGGTGGAAGGCGCCGCCGTGGGTGAATTTCCCGATGGGCGTGCCGACCCCCACGAGGCGCGGGCGGGCGACGGCGGTGGCGCGGCGGACGAGCGACTCCGAGGCGTAGTAGACGCGGTTCTTGTGGAGGCGGAGGCAGTAGCGGCCGGGCTGCGGGTCGGGGCCCTCCACGGCGGGGCGCTCCAGGAGGTGCTTCAGGTTCGGGCCAGTGAACTTGAAGAGCTTTTCGAAGACCATCGTGGTCTCCTTCTCGTCGAGCGGCCGCATGGCGGCGGCGGCGGCGGCGGCGGCGGCTACTGAGGTGCGGAGCAGCGGTGGAGGTTGGGGTCGTTGGCTAGGGTTTTGGTCGCGGGGCTCTTGGTTTTATCGTGACTACGGGGCTCTTTGATCATTGACCGCTGGATCAAAAACATCCAACGGTCGATGGCTTTCCTCGCCACTCATGTGAAGACCTTAGACCTTTGTTTTTTTAATTAGAAAATTGTACTGTAGATTTCTGAACTTGTGAGATTGTATCATTTAGCTTTAAAAACTTGTATTTTACTTTTCCGGTCCTCTGAACTTGCGAGGTTGTGTCACTTAGCTCCCTAAACTTGCGTTGAAGCAAAGTTTGTCGAAAGCGATGCGGGCAACTTCATCCCCTCCAAGTTTGGTGGACTCAGAGCCGCCCATTCCGGTCGTGTTCATTGTCCCCGTCACCTCACGTCGATAAAAACAGATTCTTCGAGTCCGGGAACGCGTCGTGCTCACGTCTTCGTCGGAGTTCCACCGTCACAGCTTGTCGCCGCTCTCACCCTTGCCTCCTCTAAGTCGACTGTGAGAGAGAGAAGTACATTCCTAGTGCTAGAACAGAAGCTACTCACCCTGCATGAAGTCTATTTGGTCATTTGCTAATAAAAAAGGTTAAGCTGACGAATCATCGTGAGAGAAAGAAGTATTGTGCCCCTATTCTGGCATTAGGAATATACTTCTTCTCTCTCTCACGACCAACTCAAAGGAGGTAAGGGTGAGGGTGGCGGCAAGCTGCGACGATGGAGCTATAGTGAAGACACAAGCATGGTGCGTTCTCGGGACCAAAGAATCTATTTTTGTCAGCGTGAGGTGACGGGGATGATGAACACGGCCGGAACGGGGCGGCGACGAGTTTACCGGACTCGGAGGGGACAAAGTCGTCGACATCACATCGAACGAACCTCGCTTCAACGCAAGTTCAGAGAGCTAAGTGACACAACCTCGTAAGTTTAGGAGACTGAGAAAGTAAAATGTAAGTACATGAGTTAAGTGGCACAACCTCACAAGTTTAGGGGACTGAAAAAGTAAAATATAAGTACATGGAGCTAAGTGGCACAACCTCACAAGTTCAGGGGGCTGAGAAAGTAAAATACAAGTTCAAAGAGCTAAGTGACACGACCTCACAAGTTTAGGGACCTACAGTGCAATTCTCTTTTTTCATTTGAGCTAGAACACGACAGATGTTCATACAAAATTTGGCAAAGATTACACATACAAGTACACCTATCCAGATGAACTACACGACCTGGCTGGCCTGGCCAGTAAAACGGGCTATGTTGTGTCAGCCTGCGGGCTCAGTCGCCAACCCAGACACGACACGCTGAGCTTAAAGGGCTGTGTCATGCTGGCCCGGGCATGATTAGCCTAACGGGCCAGGGTTAGTCTGTTTAGCCCATCTCAGTTCGATTTTTTAAATGCAAAAAATTCAAAAAATGTATAGAATTCAAAAATACAAATTAAAATTTGAAAAAAGAGAGTTCTATACCCATAAAAAGAGATAAATATAAATGTAATAATAATCTTTATTAATGTTTATATTACTATCTTGTTAAAAACTTTGCCAAGTAAAATCTCCACATAAGAACTTTAGCAAAGAAAAAAGAGTATAGCCTATAGTTTTGCATACGTCGATGTTTCAAGTGTTGTTGTATAGGTAAAGATTTTCGAACGAGTCCGATAACTCTAGATTTTCTACATAGTGCTAATCTCGTGCATCAGCTTGTTCTTAGTCTTTCATAATTAGAAGTATCTACACCATCTCACTCATAAGACTTGTTCTTCTCTCCTCCAATAATCTTCCAGAAAGACTAAAATTAGACTCAGAAGAAACCGTCAAGACAGGAATAGTTAACACATCACGTGCTAATATGGATAGCATTGGATATGTTACCTCATGGTCATGCCACCATTGCAAAATTTTGAAGTGCTCTTCCTGGTAATACTCGGTATCACTGTTCAGATAGGTAGATAGTTCCCCATTGATATGGCAGGCATTGTGTCTTGCTTCAGAACTTGAAGTTGTAAAACCTGATTTCTTGGACGAAGAACCTACACCCCATATTTTGACCCACACAGTTATCTTCTTAGCTGTGATGGATGGTACTGGATTTCGTTGCAAGCGAACTCCCTAAAACTTTAGTTCATACTTTTGATAAAACATAAAAAAAAAACCTTAGTATGAACATATGGAAAAAAAATAGTTAAAATAATCTATGCATGTAGCACCACTTAAAAGTTGGAGAACATTAGTGAATTCTCGAAGTTTAGCTTTGGGATCTAAAATAAATGCAAATACATATAGAAATGATATATATTTCTAATATTTAGTTTTCATAGCAACGATGCCTCCCGTAACACTATTTTCATGAGCCTTCAAGTGACTAGCAATTTTAAGAATATTATGCACAATTAAACGAGATGTAGAAAAATACACTTCGGATAAAGCAACAATGACAAACCATTGCTGCTTAGTCAATAGTGGATTATCGTCATGGTTGTGATAGTGTGTGTGAATAAAAAAATAAAATGTGCTCTTATATGGTAAAAGATTCTTAAGCATCATGTAAGTATAGTTCCATCTTAATTGCATATCCAAACCAATTTTTCTTGAATGTATATTCATTGCAATGCAAAAGTTCTTATATGTTGTCATTTGTTGGTTAGAATAATTTAGAAAAGATATTGCATCGTGAAAAGCTTTAATATACGATTCAAACCTATTTAAACCACATTTAACTATAAAATTAATAATATGACAGGTGCATCGCTGATGTACCAAGAATATCCATTACCCTAGAATTTGTGACGACATTGTATAAAGTTATTACAAATCTTTTATTTGTAAGATCAAAATTTTCACAACTTTGATAATACAATATGTAATATTTTCACCCATGTATACTACATCAATTAGTTTAAACCCTATAATTATTTTTTTCTATTTCTCAATTGTCGTTAACATAATAGGAAACTACAATAAGATAATCATCCTTAGCCCGACCACTCCATATGTCCGAAGTTAAAGCTACCAAAAATATACATGTATTAAAGAGTTCTTTTCGTTTAGCATGTCAATCATTATAGTATTTGACTAGATCTCTCGTTGTTGTCTGTGTAGAAATGGTAGAAAATGTAGGATTATGTGCAGTCATAATGTAATTTTCAAACACTTTACACTCACCAAAGTTTAAAGGTAGATCATGTGAAGCAATTAAATGACAAAGAGATTGAGCTACCTCAGGACTATAATCTCAGCTACATACCGTACCGTCAAGGATGTACTGAGCTGCGTCTATCTTGTGATCAATCCTTGTCTTGCTTTACATCTTGCAACAGGTCTAATCAAGTGCCTGTTCCACCTGAGAATTTGTAGACAATTCATGATGACAAATTCTACAAACACCATATCTTACCTGAACTCCATTTTCGTCTGGCTTGAATTTCTTATCGAAATCTGCCTAGACTCCCGATGTACTGGACTTGGACCTTTTTGCTCCGGTGCTAGCAGATGCAGATACACTCATAGAACCTGATAATGGTATTGCTTGCTCTTCTGTTTGAGTTGGAGGCACAACATTCTCGAAGCATGCAAGATCCTCTAGTGAAATTCTGAAATCAACAATAGGAAAATTATCGTAATTTTCCATCAAGAAAACCACAAATAAAAAATTACACTATTATTTATTTCACATTATTATAAAAAAAAAGGGGAAAAAAATAAAAATATACAAAAATCAATATTGTTACATCTTTTCCTGATGCAACTGGATTTCAAATTTTTGAATATTTGGAAAAAAAAAATCAAATTTTGCCAAATTATCACAAAAGGGGTCTACATTTTTACAATAGAATTTAGAGAAGAGAGTGAAGGTTGGATGATAGCTAAATGGGGGGGGGTATGCTGCCTATTTTACGAAAAAATGAGATTTTTTTGTATTTTTTAAGCTCCCAATGGCTACAAAATTTAAACATTCGATCGTTACCAGGCCTAACAGTGCTTAACGGGTCTAATTGTGCCTACAGGCCATGTCGTGCCATTCCTACCGTTGCTTAACGGGCTAAACAAATCATACCTAGACGTGTCGGACCATGCTATGAATTGGGTTGGCTCGCTGGGTCGAGGTGTGGGGACCCCGAATTATTTACATAGGATCATAGTCCTCCAGATCATATGTAAATAACTCTAGGCCTCCAAGTTCTGAAATCCAACTTAATTCATGTAAGTATGCAGACCATAGCAGTCCGAGACCATACGTACATGAATCAAATAGCATTTCAAATCTTCGAATATGTGTCTCGTGTTAGCTCCTAAGGATCAAAGCTAACACGCACATATCTCCATCAACATTGATCACAGTCACACACAAGGCGTACAGATATATTACAAAATACCGTACAGGACAAGGACTTATGTCCATAAGTTACAACAGAGGCCGACCGACCAAATTTAACTATTAACATAAGTACGCAGCGGAAAATAAAGCATTAAGAGCAAAAACTCTAGCAAGGTGTGCCATTCCCAAAGGCAACTGAGTGGAGGCCAGATATAGCGCTATTCGTTAGCGTCGCCAAAATCGGCTCTAACGAAATGATCTAGATTATAATCTTCCCACTTGAACAAATGGACAATCTATTAAAGTACAAAGTTGTACTTGCAAGACTTACACAAAAGGAAAATTTATACATGCTAGGGGTTGATCAAAGAGAGGTTATATTGGCTCTAGTTTTCGCATAAACGCAGCAATACTCCACTTACACATTCTAGTTTAAGAAGACAGTTTTAGCAATAGATTGTTTATCAAAAGAAAGTTAAATGACATAAAGCTAAACATATATCAAACAATATCAAAGTGGCAGCCCCACTTTGATAAACTAAACTCATGACAAACCCATCATGTCGATACCAAGTTGTCCCATGTCAAGTTTTAGTTTAGAGTCTAACAATGATACCAGTCAAGACCCAAGTGATGTTCATAACTGTGGACACGGCTATTCGAATAGTTCATAACCCTGCAGGGGAGTACATCTTTACCCACACGACTTGATCAGCTTGTAAGCCTCCGGATACTAACACACTTCCTTTGGTGTGTTGGCCGGGGAAATCAAGACTCGGTATTTTTCAGCAAGAAAACCATATTGAAGTGAACCACCCATGTATGATAAAATTCTGCTTAGTGCTAGCTATACTGCCTACTGACTAACCGGGCATGCAAGTTGTGTCAGAGGGGCCAATGTAAAGAGTTAACATGTGGGCTGACCGCCCAACATCAAAATAAAAATAGCGCTCACTTGCATATTATATCTTTACATTGGGTTCCTAAGGAACATGAGATTTCACGGACCAAGTGGTGCCCATACACCGCGTATGGAAGTACGAGTGATACTTGGAGTGATAGTCTAAAGTTCGGTCCTTAATTGTCCGGACAAGTCTTTCTACTGAACCCGAATCTCGTGCACGAAGGCACCCACACTACTAACCGCTTGTCTAGACCAAAATCAATTTTAATAAAATGAACTTTATACTGAAAAATCAGATTCAAAGATCTGAACCAAAAGCATAAATGTAAAACTTGTTTAGTGTTTCCCACGATTGATGAGATAATCCCGTCAACCAAAACCACCGAATCTACTAACTTGTATGACTAAGCATTCACATAATTAATAAATATTTACATATAATAACTAATTTAAGTATAGCTGTAAAGGAGAAATTCAAGGTCAACTTGTAAGAATTGGGATATAGCTATCTAGATTTCACAAAGTATTCATACTCGAAAATAGCATGCACACAAGTAATATTTGCATTTCATACACTAAAGTAGGAAATATTGGGATCAACATGTATGCAAGAATAAAATTAAAAAGTGATACTTGCACCTTGCTAAAATGCCAATTGTTCGCTCTCAGATAGATATTCGTTCGCCTCGGTAAGCTCGGATTCTAAAGAAAAACATGTTATCAAATAAACACCGAGAAAACGAGAAAATCCAAAATGCTCAAAATGCATGAGAATATCACAATAGATAGATTATGATTTAGTATGAATTTAGGTGAAAATTTTAATTCATTTGGAGTTAATTTCGATTTTCTATAGATTTTCCAAGGTTAAAGTCATTACTGTTCACGTAATATAAATATGACACTTTTCTATAATAGTGACATGTTCAAAACCTAGTCCAAATTAAAGTACATAAAAAATTTAAACTAACAAAATTGAGTTTACTTAATTTGGATTTAAAATGAAGTACTTATGAATTTTTGAAGTTCAAACCATTTTTTTGTGTAAAAGTAATTCATTTCGGAATTTTTGAAAATGTATTCAATACTTTTTATACCTGGCTGATTCTAGCCGACCACTTACAGGTGGGACCCAAGTCAAGGGTTGACCCGGTCATACTTGACCTAGCCCCAGCCGAAATGACGCTGGAAGCGTATTCTATGAAATACATCTTCCGATTACAAAGTCGTACTTTCGGTTTTAAGCGTATAAGTAATATGTTTTCCTTAAGGAAAAGCGTACTACTCAATTTTACTCCATCGCTTAACCGACCATATGGGCCCACACGTCAGCGAGTTAACACGTTAACTAAATCTGAAACTAATCATGGTTTAGGTTAATCCGATAGAGATTTGAGTTAACTAAATGCTACAGTAATGGTCGGTTCTTCCGAAAACAGGAAAACAGAGCACTTGCTCTCGTGAGCTTGGACAGTGGCTAGCCGGTGCTACAGTCCACGGCCGCGCAAACTAAGGCCAAAATGGATTCACAGTAGCCTTGTGGTTCTAGAGTTAGCCGAAGTTTGGCCGGCAGTGAGCTCTAGAGGCGGCGCGACAAGGAGATGCGGTGGCGCAAAAATGGTACAAGTGTCTACCACAACTCTACCACTCTTCAAGTAATCTAACACATGCTTAAGGATCTATGGGGCACAAAGGACCTACCAGAGGGTCAAAGATGGTTGGGGAAGCAAAGAAGCTCGCCGGCGACGATGACCTAGTGACGGCAATAAGGGTTCCATGGGGACAGAGCATCCTAAGGGAAAAGAACGACAATGAATGATCATAGCATAACCAGTATACCCCAATGATGTTGTGATAAGAAGTAATTGAAAAGAAACGCACCGTGCCAGAGATGGAGACGAAAGAGGTGCTTTCGGTCGTAGATGAAACAAAATCAAATTCCCAAAGATCCTGAGAATCAAAGGGCGAATTGATTGAGGGGAATTAATCATAATACCTTAAAGCATGAGATGACGCGCAAGAAAAAGAATGAACTCACCCGAGCACGAAGAAGACATGGAGAAAGACATCCGGCGCGCTCTGTATACAACCGAAAGACAAGCTCGTGTTCCCACCAACTCACTACAAAGCAAGGGCTCAGCTTCGTAGGATGGAAACGACATGGAAGAAGGAGAAGAACGACGTAAGAACCGAAGAACATACCTCAGTGAAGGAAGAGAATTTGTCTGGCTTGTCTGAGCGGCCGAGAGGAGAGAGCTGAGGTTTTGAGAGGCTTCCACAACGGATTATTCGAAGAAGTCAACTCGTGGTGCCTCTATAGTCAGCGGTGGCAAAACACCGTGAGGTTGCATGCACGGAGAATCGAGGTAGCAACGACACCTCGCCCGGGCGCATGGCGTTGCGTGGCATGGCGAAGCAGCACGAGGAAGAAGCGGCGCTAACGAGGTGGGACCGGGCGTTAGCGACACGGCGAAGTGGCGCGATCGGTCGAGCGAGTGGCGTGGTCGGGCACGAGGGAGTGGCGTGGTCGGGCACGAGGGAGTGGCGTGGTCGGGCACGAGGAAGTGGCGCAATCGTTTGGCGCGAGCGAGCGGACTCGGTTGAACCCAGATGATAAGGTTCCGGTCCGGTCGCTACAGTACCGATGGGTTCGGTCCGGTCGGACGGTTTAACCGAAATTGAATTTACTTTGACCGAGATTTAAACATTGCAAATAAATTTGTAAAAATCTAAAAATTTTCAGACGAGTTCCTGGGACAAGGTAGAACTCATATAAATTTTCTAAACTACTCTTCATTATTTATTTACTTATTTAAAATTCATTTACAATAGCTATTTGTGGATTGAGTTTGCATTTTTCCCAAGTTCAATTTAAATTCCAAAATTTTGATATAATTCATATTTATTCATGATAATTATTCTAGTATTTGAATAAATTATTTTCTAGAGATCAACATAAATATTTATTCCCATTTGTTTTAGAATTTAAGTTCAAGTGGTTTGTTTATTCTTAAATTTGAAAATTTTCAATTTCATAATTTATGCTCATACTCCATAAATGATATAAAATGCTTATGAGATGCATCTAAATCCTATTAAGAAAAAATAGGGATGTGACACGAGGTCACGACTCAAGCGCGACATGGTACGTTGGCCTGGCCCAACCTGTTTAGTTGTCAGGTGGGACCAACAGTACTGTGCTTCAGGCCGGACTAGCAAGCACGGCCCATTTGAAGAGATCTATATACAAGTCAAGCTCAAAGGAACATTCAACAGACTGAACAGAGGGCAGAGTACATTGTTATTTTTGTTAGAGATATATTAGAGATAGGGTACTAGAGATATGTTAGGCCTCTTCAATACACACACACAATTCATGACATGGTATCAGAGCAAAGGTTCTAAACCCTAGCATACAACCTAGCTTCTACTGTCTGTTGCCCCCGGGAGATGCAATCTTGGCTCCCGAGGGCGGTTAGATCCAGATTCATCCGGCGTTCCTTACGCGGCAAGTGCTGCTCCTGTGGATCTGGATGCCGGCCTCGGTGAGCTCCACGACCGACGTGAAGTGCGCGAACGGCCGGGTGTAGTTGTACCGCATGCCGCCATCGGCCGTCAGTGGCAGCCCACCCAGGTGCCGCTTGTGGATGAGGTCCAGGAGGAAGCGGGAGGATACTATTCAGCACCATGACCACGATCACGATCTGCGCCTCTCGCCGGATCCGATTCCGTGGCGGGCGCACCATCCTCAGATCCAGTCGGATCTGAGTCTCTACGTCGCGCTCTCCCTCGCCCTCGACGCATTTCTTGGTGCCGTCATGCGCCGCCGGAGGCCGCTCAAGCCGGGCCCCGTGCCCATCGCGCACGCGCTCCTCATGGCGGCATTCTTCCTTCTCGGCTGGATCCCGATGAGGGATGGATCTCCCAGCGCAGTCTCGCTGCTCCGCCCCTTCGCCCTACGCGCGCACCTCCGCGAGGCGGAGGTCTCGCCGTCGCTGCAATCGGCCTCGCCCAGCACCGCTCTTGGTGTCCGTGGCCGGCGCCGCGGCGGCCTGGCACCGCAACGATCGGGGCCTGGCACATCGGCGGGGACGCACTGGTCGGCTCCTCATGCTTCCTCCTCAACGACTGCTGCCACCGCCATCGCCCGGATCCGGTCGCCGCCGCTCCGTCTCCGACATAGCCACCGCCTCGCTTCGCTACGCTGCTCTTCCCTTCTACTCCGTGGGTCGCTGGTCATGCAGGCCACCATCGGTGACCTCCCCGCCCTCGGCTGCGACCTCCCCAGATCTACAGCCGAAGATCGGATCGAAACCGCCACAGAGAACATCGTCTCCTCTACCGATTTTGGCTCGGTCGTGCTGGAGCGACAGGAGCTGGAGGGGAAATATGATGTGTTTGCTGAGTGGAATCAGGGGGAGCTTGGGAAGGAGAGGAAAGGGAGAGAGGAGTTTTTTTTTGTTGGTGCTCGGCTGTGTGGCTATCCTCTTTGCGTTGGTATGCTGCTGGTGTGAAGATGTTTTGGCTTGGATTGCTGTTGTTAGTGGAGTTTACACAAGTGCGCTTTTATGTTCCAGGCAAAAGCAAAGCTACTCGCACCATCTTCCCTCATCCTCGGCTGGTGTGCCAGCGTAACCATCACACGCGCAACACGACTTCTTTCGCACTGCATCTCCGTTACGTTTTTCTTGTGCTTTAGTCTGGTTGGAGTCTTACTTCTAGTTTTTTACCTACTTGCTGCTAGTTATGCGTGCTGTTGCTAGTTTTGCTAGTTATCCTTAGGTTTTTCTTGCTTTGTGTTGTTTCTTCCGTTGCGTCCATCCAAATCCGTAGCACTCAATTTTTGAGTTCGTCTAAGCCATGTGAGTCCACAAATTTATTATCAGTCATAGAAGCATAGGAATTACCTTATGCATGTCAGCAGCCGCTGCTCCCGCTCTTCTTTCTGAGCCGCTTGCAGATCGTAGAATTCGTTATGATGCCGCCGCTTTCTTAGCCGCCGCCCCGAGCTTTTAAGGCCGCCCGCTTCTTTCGCACCACCGCCATCTTGGGCTTCAATCTGCGCTGCCATACTTCCACATATTTCTATTCAACTTGATTTGACAGCTCTCTCTATTCATATCGATTTTATCATCTTCTTCGACCTATTATCGCGGTCGACTTTGCTCCCGCACCTTGTGCTTTACGAGCTGTCGCACGACACCGGATGGGAGGAGGTCTTTTGATACTCGATATATTTTCCAAGAGCTGCATGCTACGACGACATTATAAAGACTTGGATTTTGGATTTTTTATATTGTAGTGTCAACCCTTTCCAAATGCAATGCTATTGCATACGCCTTGCATTTGAGGGGGTGTTAGAGATATATTAGAGATAGTGTACTAGAGATATGTTAGAGATAGAATCTATCTCTAACATATCCTTATCTATACCTCTTGTACTCTCTATATATTGCCTTTTGGGCATCTTCAATAGACACACACAATTCATAACAATTTTGTTTTCAAATTGGAGAGCATAACTTATTTCCTAAGGAGATATTGTTACTAGAATATCACTTCTGTTTTTTTTTTTTTAAAAAAAACTAGAATATCACTTGTCTTGAAACAGAGGGAGCAGTGCTCTTGCTAAGGTTATTTTTCTAGCCCCGGTGATCACCTTTGAATTGCCTAATATTTATGTTTGAATTGCCTAATATTTATGTTTCAGTATCCTTGCTCCCTCATTATTCTGTTTGCTGTTTGCAATCCCACTTCTGATCATTCTGACGCTGCTTACTAGCTTAATGCAAAGTTCTTTATTTCGATGTAATTATATTATCTGATGGAGTTTGATCATGGGTCAATCTTTGTCAAGCTTAGCTCAGGATCAATCACGTGAACAGAGAAGTGGAGATTGCCACCATGTCTATGGAAGGAAATTTGCTGGAGAAGAGCCTCACGTGAGGCCCTCTCCATCAGCCGTTGGATTGACCCTGTAAAAAATGAGCTGATAAGGAGAGCCTCACGGTGAGACCCTTTCTCATCATATTTTTTTCCATGTCCATGTCCATGAGTCCATGAGACCATGACTCCAAGAGGCAAGAATGCACTAGTACTGACTGATAGTAGGCGCACACACAAGACATTACAGACTGCAGATTTGAGAACAATTGCATTGCACATAGATAAATCACACGATTGCTAAAAGAGGGACAGCAGCATGCAGAGAAAGTGTGTATTGTTTTGGAGAAGAGGGACAAGAAAGCACAGATAAAAGTGCTAGCGACATATGATGGCTTCCGATTAGAAGATCGGTGATGGCATCACTCAACATTTTTCTTCTCCCTCATCTCTGACTCCGAATGTTCATGAAGTTCCTGTACTCCAGCTGCGTCATCTCGCCTCCCTTCTCCGGGTCAAATTGGCACCGGTAGAAGCTGCACAAATCATCAGCAAGTGTCAAATGGAACGTTCAGGACAGAACCAATCTGAGACATGGCACATCTATCTGAAGAAATAGCATCAAAAGATAAGAACAGTTTGAGCATTATGATCGACTCACCTTCCGTCCATGCCGATGATGAGCACAGTGTTTGGTTGTTGGCCGAAGGCGACCAAGTACTTTATGCCTTCACGCAGGCGGAACTGAGCTAGCGACCATTCTGAACTGAAATAGCCTGGCAAGAGACCTGAAGCAGATCGATGTACATATCCATGAGCCGGTCAGCAACTAAAACTTTTTTTGTTCTTCAGGCGTAAAAAGTGTAGAAACAACATAGACTTCAGGCTAAAAGACGCAAAGCCAGTTTTCATCAGTTCTGGCAGCTGTATGAGTTGAGAACTCAGAAGGGTGAGTAAAGCAGTGTTACCTCTGTAAAATGATAGAGATGAGCCCTGGTTGGTTTTTCCTGCAGGAGATGGTGCTGTTGGTGTCTGGTGGCCATCAGGACTGTTTCCGTTCTCCGGTGCCGACGATGTTAAATCGACATTAACGCTAAAGACGTGCACTGTTGCTTTGTCGCTGGAGACCGCGAGCCACTTGGAGTCGGGAGAGAAGGCGATGCAGTGGATGTCTGCTCTGTCAGTGCCTCTCCTCAACTGCAATGACATGAACAAGAACAATGTGGTTGATAAGATCCGTTTGCTATCCTCACAACTGAACTGAATATTAGATGCGACATGTAAAGTAAAAGCTGAAGAATTGAAGGGTAATGTGTATAAAATTAGAACTTTAATTCAGTTTCACGGAGTGCAAACAAAACAGTACTAACATATATATTTTTTTCTTCTGGAGCATGGGCTCTTTTAATAAATAAATCTCGCTGTGTAATTTACTAATTTTGTTTGTTAATAATTTGTTAACCGCATTTAACATATAGTAAAACAGATTAGTACTTCCTTTGTTGCCGATCGATGATCTAATTAGCTCCGCACCATGGCCTCACCTCCCGCAGAAAGGTGCCGTCCGCGGCGCGGAAGACGCGGACGAGGGTGCCCCTGACGCTGGCCGTGGCGACGAGCCTCCCGTCCCACGACATGGCCATGCACGCAAGGCGCGAGGAATGCGCAGGGATGGACAGCGGCTTCAACTCTCCCACCCACCGCTCCACGTGCACTTCCCCGACCTTCACGCCGGGGCACGCGAACGCGAACGGCGCGTCGGGTCCCTGCGGCACGGCGCAGAGGCCGAGGGGGTTGCTCTCCGTCTCCACATGACGCAGCAACCCATTCGACGTGTCGTACACGTCCGCGTGGCCGTCGTGGACGAGCACGGTCTTGTGGCGTTGGACGTACACCGCTCTCACGTCGCCGCCGGTGATCTCCGTCTGCTTGTCCTTGTAGATCAATTGTTAATCAATTTGTTGATATTTGTTGGTTGCAATGTTGGTTCTTTCCCTGTTAAGTATTTAGGTGTTCCCCTTCATTATGATTAGTTGAGAAGAGAGGATATACAATCTCCAGTAGATAAAATCCTGAAAAGAATAGCTGGTTGGAGAGGGAAGCTACTGTCATATGGGGGAAGACTCCTTTTGATTAAATCTTGCTTAGATAGTATCACTATTTACTTAATGTCTTTCTTTGAATTTCCAAAATGGACCTTGGATCTGATTAATAATCAAATGGCTAATTGCATGTGGAATGATTTTGAGGGCCACCATAAGCTTCATCTTGCAAACAGGCACCTTATGTGCATGAAAAAAATGGAGGTCCTGGTGTCCCAGATCTAAGCGACTTAAATATGTGCTTACTGGGTTCTTGGATTAGAAGAAATGAGTCTTGTGGGCTGCAAAGGCAATTAAATTTGGATATAGATGGGTAGTAGGTAATGGGAGGAAAATTAGATTTGGTAAGATACACTACTACAGAAAAAGTCATCACAGACGGTTCGTAACAGTCATCACAGATGGTTTTTGAACTATCTGAAATTTTATGTCTGTCATAACAGGCAGTTGAAAAACCGTCTGTGATAACTCTTATCACAGACGGTTCGTGGTTGGAACCGTCTGTGATTCTGTAGAGTCACAGACGGTTCCAACCACGAACCGTCTGTGATAAGTCTTTAGACCTAATTAATTTTTATCGTATTTTTAGCTAGCCTCAGGAATTGCTAGCCATGCCCTCTGAAAACTAGCAAGCAGAAACATATCACAGATAATTGTTGACAACTCAAAGTGATCATTTAACTCAAAATTAATTACAAAAGAATGTTTCGAGTATATATTGTCGCTAGAGTTACAAATTGAATTACAACCAGTCAAAGTGAATTACAATATTGAATCAATTGTTTCGAGGTCGTTCATCGGTGTCGACGGTGTAAAACTCTCCGGTGGTATAAACTATGTCTGCCTTGATGAAGCCACAGAGCTCCCCTCGAATGTGCATGACCTAGTCCATCTCGAGTGCATTTAACTCTATGTTCAAGCCCTGTTGCTAGCAGGAGTAAAGTAGTAAGCATATATATTTAAATTTATAATTAAGAGATAATTATTACGAGATTGACAAACCTGGGGATCGTGCGTCCTAGAAGCAATCAATACCTGCATATGATGGCATACGTAGAATGCGCATAGGTGATCTCGTTTTTGCTGGCGGCACTGCAAAAACACAATTACATATATATACGATCGATTCGAGACGCAATATTACGAGTATGATATATGATTATTGTGTTGTAGCGCGTGCGTAAATCGTATCCGTGAGTCGATGTGGCGCTCGTTCCTTGTATAAACCTTCCTCGGCAACATAGCCGATGAACGCCCTACATGATTCAAAAAAGTTATCCTTGTCCATTTCAAACGAAGGAAGACTACAATAGAGTTATGTGCGGAGGAAATGAACATACCTGTCGAGTATTCCTTTAAGAAGGGTGAAGTCGTGATTTTTGTTGAGTAGAGAATCAAGGTACAATACCATGTTCCTCTTTGGCACAAGAATCAGAAAAATCCAGTGGAACCTACTCATGTATGTCGCTATAGTCATAAACCTGTGTTGAAACGTAATTTGTATAGCAAATATTGAAGCACTTACTTCTAGTTGTAGGGCACCATTATGTAGTCTTTGTCGTCCAGAGCAAGCAATCCTATTTTTATGTAATTCTCGACGTAGGATGCGTCTTGGTTGATTGTTTGCTCAGAGACCACGTGTGGGTCGAGGAAATCCACCGGTTCTTTAATTCGACGGGCACATTTCATAATGTATCTGTACATAAGCAATGAGTTATGATATTTATCGGTATCACGTGAGTGTGGAGATTGATTGTACACACTTACAGTGTCCAGCATCGTAGAAGTGAGGCGTCGAGGGCAGTTAGGTTGTATAGGTCAAATAAGTATTCGAAGCCCACGACGAAGTGGCGGGCTCGTGGAGAAAATGCTCCCTCCGTATCGGCGGTGATTCGAAGATGGCCCCCTCCTCTCGGGTCTTGCGCAAGTACCAATCATGCAAAGCTTGACAAGCTAGTCCGAGCTCTTTATTTCTGCAGGAGACCAACGGACTTAGAGGAGTATTTCACGGGTTAGGAGGTGCCTTAATGTTCTTCGATTTTGATTTCTCCTTAACGAGGCGGTGAGGGCGTCTTCCGTGAGATGCCTCAGGGACCGATATGGTGACACGCTTTTCTTGTCCCTTCGCCGTCTTCTCGACGGGAAGCGATGTGGCGGCCTTCTGAAGCTTTGGTTGAGGCGGACTCATCGAGGGTCCTAATGTAGAGGCAGGGTCCTGTCTATATCGCGTCACTAAAGGGTCCAGTGCGATATCCTTCTTAGGCCACTGGATAAAAGTGTGCGTGGCATCCCCTAGTGTTCTGATTTCTTCGTTCGGGGGAATCTCCAGCGGGATGGCCATGAAATTGTCATGTACCATGTCAACTTGCACCCTGGCGTAACCTTGCGCCAGCTGGGCACCGTGCTGCACTGCCCCTTCTTGGTATGGATACACCATACCCCGCCCAGGCTCAATAGAAATCGACCCAACCATCCTCACTTGGAGCTTGCAGGGCGTCAGCCCCTACAAAACGGTACACAATTAGCTAAGGCGTCCTATAGGTCTATCTTTGGAGCATTCCAGAGAAGTACATTACCTCGATGTCGTCGATTGGTAATTGCACGTCGTCATGTCCAGAATTATGTGTGGACGCGGCGCTACTCCGATGTCGAGCAGGACTTGCTCCCAAATTAACAGGGGCGGCTTGCGCTTGCATGAGTTGATTTACTTGGTTCTGCAAGTTTGTTATTTGTTCTTGAAATTTTTCAATAATCACATGTTCCAACCGAGCGTCGTGCTAGTCCTTGGATCTCTTCCTACTCCTATATGTGTCGGAGTTGTGTGGGAATCCATCCCTCCAAGGTACGTAAACTCCAACATCTCGCGTGCGACCCGGGTGCTCCTTGTTTCCCAGGGCCGTAGATAGTACATCCTTCTCCCTGTCTACTTTGAAGGAACCTTGGGAAGATGCGGAAGTCAATGCTTTCTGCAAGAAGACATCATGTTATTGTAGACACCATGAAGTTATGGACTTATTAACAATTAAGTAGTTTGAGAAATTTACCAGGCATTAAGATACTGCCTCGTTTGCCGGGTTTGTGAAAGAGATGCTGCCCGAAGACGTGGCTGGTGCCCTCGCTCTTAACGGGCTCGAGCGCTACCGAGATCTCGACAAGCGATCGTGCGATAGTCTCGTCCTCCGCCGCCCAACTGCGTGGCATGTGTGCAGCGTACCAGGTGCCGAGTCTGTGGGGGTGAGTGTTTTGTGCCTGGATAGCTCTGTGTGTCGCACTTTGCTCCTGAAATTCGGCCGTCGTCTTCATCTGCATGAAAGCGTCCCATGTATCCCGCGACAAAAATTGATACGTCGTGAAGGGCGTCCGACCCGTGTTCACATACTGCGTGACAAGCGGGCTCTTGAAGGTCCTCCACGCGTGGGACATCGCCCGATGGCGCGTGTCATCGCTGCGTGCTCGGTCCGCTTCTGTGGAAAGTGAGCGAGGCGAAAGTTCATCCAACCGGTCTCTTTGTACATCCGTCGAGACTTCGGGTTGGGGTGGTGATGGGGACCGTTCCTTGCAAGTACCCCGCAGATGGTGCGGAATCTCGCGGTGCTTTCTTGGGACTCGGCGGGATCCCGACATCAGCGACCTCGTGATCGTCATGCGGCCCGAGGGCAACTTGAGATTCCTCGCCTTCTGCGCGTACCACGATCGGAGATCCAGACGCATTTGGCGGCGTCGACGGCGGCAAAAGCAGTGCCTCTGCCATCTCGATTACTTGCTATCTATATAAGTTACATATGCAATGATTACATAAACAAATAGAAGTTACCCATTGAACCTAAATATATGATACATAGTAAATTACTACTCTGCTAGAGAGTGTACCTCATGTGTACATACATATTACGTATTTGGCGTTATGTGTAGCGAAGGGAGTCTAATTAATCGACTGGCCTGCAATCAAGACAAAGTGGTAAAACCTATTAGCACGTCTGAATACAATCGTGAGATAAAAAATTAGATGAACGTGAATCTACAACATGAGTATGAAATGAAATATCCTTGAAATCCCATCTTATATGTAAACAAAGTAAAATTCTAGGGAGTCCCTTAGAGACATCTATCGGAAAAGCAGTTCTAATGTCCGACAAAACATCAACTATAGCCTATCAAGCACCAGCAGGTAGCATAAAATAAATATCACCCTATGAATAATGAAATATAGGGCACGTAAGTAATAATCTTAACGCCATAGTCCTTGTTCTCAACATAAACAACCGAAGCCAGAGGCCCCCCAAAAAAATACCTTTAGATCCACAACGAAACTATTGTTCTTCAACTGGGTGTGAATGTTCATTTTGCATCGTGCTTGTAGCAGTTATTGCATATATACATAATTTTAAAACTTATTACAAGAATTATATCACTTGTGTAGAATTGAAAGCTGAACACAGTAGGAGATGAACCCAGCATAACTATGTGATTTTCAATGACGAAATGGCTAGACGAACAAATAATGGAACAAAGATTATAAAAATATACACATCATAATTTGCGTGACATGAAGCGTCAGCGAAAGAGTCCATTGCATCTATAAACTGACAATCCATAAGACGAAATGGACTACTCTATAGGTTTTAAGATATGCTAACATAAGTCGAGAGATGTATGTGCTACATTTGTATGTTTTTTCCTTATAAAAAATTTAGTCATAATATCTGTGAGCAACATTGGTACATGATTTAGAAAAATTTCAGACCTTTCGTACTGTGAATAGCACATCCTAAGTTGATTCTACTTTCTAGAAGAGACGATTCACTAAGCAGATGTTTTTAGGTAATACAATTAAATTGAGATCGCAGAGGCAAACGATTAAAAGTTTTGAACCGCGAAGCTTCAGACAGGCTGTACACAGTACAATTGGGGTCCCCCCTACCTAGTCAGTAAGCATAGTGGAGATCTCAGGGAAAGCCAAAGATACAAAAGTATATACAAATAATAAAATAACTATTAACTTTTTAAACATAGACTGGCTAAATCATTTTCCAAAGAAAGTGATGATGGATTAATCTGTAAGTGACCCCCGTTACATGTCCAAACAACTGGTGCCTGTTTTCCTGCCGCTCATAACTTGGTAAAGCATTTCAGAAGTATTGGACATTTGGACTTACATACGATCACAGTGAACAATTCGTAATTATCATTCGAATATGTTAAGTATGTGGCTGAAAATAGACCCAACATTGAATGATCACCCAAGTATGTCTGAAATCAAACATCGGAAGCATGGTACAAATATCAAAATATATGCTGTTGTAACAAGCCAAAAAACAAACAATACATCGGCTCTCACAGAGAAGGGGAAGCGCGGAAACTCACGGGTGGTGGGGGGCGGGGCGGCACCGAGAAAACCCTCGCTCTCACGGCGAGAAGGGGGCGCGGGAAACTCACCGGGTGGTCGGCGGGCGGACCGAGGCGGGGACGAAGGGAGGCGGCGCGAGCCTGAGGCGAGGACGAAGGAGGCGGCGGTCGAGGTGGCGTCGATGGAGAGGCCGAGGCGCCACGGGTGGTGGAAAAGACTAAGGCAGAAGAGTGCACAACCATTCGAATCGGGCACTGGTATAGCTGGATTCACAGACGGTTCTATAATAAATCACAGACGGTTCCATAAACAAACCGTTTGTGATGTTAACTATCACAGACGGTTCTGTTATGTAACCGTCTGTGAAACCGTCTGTGGTGACTTAATAGAGAAACCCTCATTTTAATATCACGATGCGGTTATATGGTAGGCAACCGCGTGATATGTTGATTGGGCCGATCAGACCGTCGATCTTTAGATCAACGACCCAGGTTCGCGTGAACGTTCGGACCGTTCGAAAGTTCTTTCGCCGTGAGCCGTCTATCTTTAGATCAACGGCCCACCTTCATTCAAACGTTCGGATCGTCCGTTTCAGACGCGTATGACTTGGATCATTTCTGACCGTTGGATGTATAATCGACGGCTGTGATTTAGTGGGCCGTTCGGACCGTCCGAAACGCGCCCGTGGCTGTGAACCATTGGATCTTGATCCAACGGCTCACAATCGCCGCCTTTCAATCGGTGAGAAAAGTATTAATCGATTTATAAAATCTGAGAAAGTATTAATTTGCACATGTTAAATATGTTAACTTCGAAAAATCATAACTAATTCATTTCAACTCCAAAATGGATCAAACCACTTCTGATACTTTTCATTTTTGATAAACTTAATATTAAAATTGGTTTCAAGCATGTCTCTGTACCAGAGAGTATTATTTTGAAAAATACACTTTTAAAATCTTTATTGTTACAAAGGAAATTGCTGATAAATTTGTAAATGCATAACTAAATCTTGGGAACTCAAAATGAGTCACACTCAACTGTTTTGGACTTGTATTAATATTACCTTTTTAAGGTGCATAACCTTCGAATTGACTTGGATGGAGTTAAGGTGGAATTCATTTACTTGAGGCCCAGAGTTATTTCCTTAAGAGCAAGTAAACCTCGGTCTTATGAAATACCCGGGGGTCCTCACAAATTGACCCACACCAAAAATATGCTTCTCTGGAATAAATGTTCTGCAAGAACTTCAGAACTTCTGCACACCGGTAGTTCCGTTTATCAACGGCGGAACTACCGCACAGAGAATCATTTCAAAGGGAAATCGGTTGGACCGCCCAACACATGGCAATATGACCGATTTAGCACTGGTCAATAGCACGTGACGCATTTCCATGTTAACATGAAATTACAATGCAATACATGCTTAATTGAAATATAATCCTTCATGATGATCGACACGCATATGGCTAGCTTCCTCACTGTGTTCTTCCTCCAGTCTGATGCTGTCTCCGAAAGGAGGAAACTCGTCAAATTGATTGTACTCTTCCTCATCCACGATATTCTCAACTCCGACAATCCTTCTTTTCCCATGAAGAACTACGTGGCTGTTCTTATTTGCTGGGTCCGTTACATAAAAAACTTGAACAACTTGTTTAGCGAGTACGAATGGTTCGTCCTTGTATCCGACACGTTTGAGGTCCACAGTAGTTACACCGTACTTGTCGACCTTCACGCCCTGCGGAAGTTTAACCCAATGACATCGAAACAGGGGGATCTTTAACCATTCGTTGAACCGACGGTTGTGCTCTCTCGTTATCCAAATCTCCGACCGGTCTGGATTCTGTTGGCGTACCATGTCTTTGTGTTCGTCGATGTACCGGGACACTTGGGTCATGTGTTGCAAGACCGTGAAATGGGCTGCGCGTATGTATCTAGATCGAGTGATTGCTTTCCTCCCGATGGTCCCGATACCCTCCGGTCTCCTCGTGGCGAGATAGAGGCACACCTATCGGTTCCACGAGCCATGTAGTCCACACGAACTCAATGATCTCTTGGTTGCATAACCTTCGATGATATCGCCCTCGTAGAGATCGATTCCGTACGTAGGACTTCAGAATTCCCATGTATCTCTCGAAAGGGTACATATGACGTAGGAACACAGGGCATCATATTTTTATCTCTTTCACAAGGTGAACAATGAGATGGACCATGATATCAAAAAATGACGGAGGGGAATACATCTCAAGATGACATAGAGTTGTCACCACCTCGGCCTGCAGAGCGTCGAGTCCTTCGGGATCGATGACCTTCTGAGAAATTGAGTTAAAGAAATAACACAGCCTAAAGATTGCCACTCGGACCTTGTTTGGCAAGATACTCCTAATTGCAACAGGAAGCATCTGTGTCATCAGCACATGACAATCATGAGACTTCATACCAATTAATTTCAAATCTTTCATGGAAACAAGTTTCTTAATATTGGCGGAGTAACCGGACGAAACTTTCACACCATGCAAGCTTTGACACAGTTCATTTCTCTCGGTCTAGGACAAAGTGTAGCAAGCTGGGGGAAGGTACGTTCATCCTTTATCAGTCTCTTTTGGTGCTAACTCGGTTCTTATGTTCATATCAACCAAGTCACACCGTGCGTTAACACCGTCTTTTGTTTTGCCACTAATGTTCAATAAGAGACCAATCAAGCTATCACATACATTCTTATCCACGTGTATGACGTCGATGCAGTGGCGAACTTCTAAGTACTCCCAATAAGGCAAGTCCCAAAAAATTGACCGCTTCTTCCAGATGTTTTTCTGAGGGGCCCTTAATTTACGTCCCTTTCTAAGCACAACATCGATATCCTTAACCATATCATAGACCTCTTTCCCTCTAAAAGCCCTTGGAGCTGAACCGTCGTCCTTATTTCTGTCAAATTGTTTCTTCATCTTGCGGTATGGGTGAATCCTGGGAAGGAACCTACGGTGACGCATATACACAGTTTTGCGTGAGTTGTTCAGCCATACACTCTCGGTACCATCTAAGCAGTGCGGACAGGCTTTGTCTCCTTTTGTACTGAACCCCGACAGGTTACCAAGGGCAGAAAACCATTGATGGTGCAGAATAACTTGGCGCGTAAAGTGAAGTTCTCTCGTTTGTACGCATCCCATATTTGTACCCCTTCGTTCCAAAGTATCACAAGATCTTTCAGCAATGGTGCTAGGTACACATCAATATCGTTCCCAGGTTGATTCGGCCCTTGGATAAGTAGTGACATCAAAATGTATTTCCGCTTCATACATAGCCAAGGAGGAAGGTTGTACATACATAGATTCACGGGCCAGGTGCTATGTCGGCTGCTCATGTTACCGAAAGGATTCATTCCGTCCGTACTCAACCCTAACCTTATGTTCCTCGGTTCCTTTGAACTCTTCAAGCTCCGATCGAAGTTTCTCCAGGCGCGAATCGGCAGGTGTCTGAGCTTCCCATCTTTTTTACGCTCCTCCGAGTGCCAACGCATCAATCTTGCCTCCTTTCGGTTCGCAAATAAACACTTCAAACGTGGGATCACAGGTAGATACCACAACATCTTAGTAGGAGGTCCTTGCTTCGCCTTAGCAGTATTCTTACGCTTGTATCGGGATGCTTTGCACACGGGACATACATGCATGTCTGCATACTCTTTACGGTAGAGGATACAATCGTTTGGACCTGCATGTATTCTTTCTACTTCCATTCCCAATGGACAAATAACCTTCTTAGCTTGGTAGGTCGTCTTTGGGCAAAGACGTTTCCCTCCGGAAGGATGTCAGCTAAGAGACCTAACAACGCCGTAAAACTCTTATCGGACCAACCATTGCTTGCCTTCAATTTCAGCAGTTCAAGCACGGTTGACAACCTTGTGTATTCGGCTTGCGACCGAGGAACAAAGGTTTCCCGAGTCCTCCATTAAGCCCTCGAATTTACAAAACTCTCTCTCACCATAGTTCCCTTCTGCATCGCGTAGCATCTGATCCAGATTGTCATCATGCAACCTATCCTCATCAAAAGCACATTCCATACCCTGGATATCGTTGACTTTCTCGGCGATGTCATCATTACTGACTTCCGGTATAATCTGTTCTTCACCGTGACTGCTCCAACATGCATATCCTTTTTTGAAACCCCTTTGTATTAAGTGAGCTTCGATCTGCGCCGGGTTGTTAAACATTTTCATATTACCGCAATCAATGCATGGACAATACAAAAATTTTATCCCCTTCTTCAACATATCCTACTCGGCGGCTCTTTTAAAAGCAAACTGTGGATATCATGGGGATATGCTCCAGATCTTAGGATGATGTGACAATTGGCAATGGCGTTATCGGTTTGTCGTTTCATGAGTTTTTGACAAAGTTTCAGGCATTCTGGACAGGGGCGGTCCGACCGGCCATAGCATGGCGGTCCTACCGGTCCCAAATCGGTCGGACTGGCCATGTGCGGCGGTCGGACCGGCTGCGACCAAAAAGTGTTCAGAACTGGCTGTGCCAAAAATAGGTGTTGTAGGCATGTGAGTGGATCTCAATGCACTTGGTCTCATGATTTTTGGAGTCTCCAGTAAGAAGTTCTATTCGATTTAAGTTTCTAGAAGGTTTCGGAATTTCAGGGTATGAATTTCGGCTAAGTCCCTGGTGGCGGTCTGACCGGCTCACAGGGAGCGGTCGGCCGGCGGAGGGTGGTCCGACCAAGCTCACATGGAAGCGGTCGGACGGTTTCTACTGAACGTCGACCAACCGTGGTGATGTTATTTTGTTAGGTCAAAGTCATTGGTATCGTGGCATATGGTTTGCATGATGCATGTTTTGACTAACATGGGTCAAGTTGTGAAGAACTTATTCCCGAATTCGTGTTTGCTTGTCAATGGTTGTGTAGGTTGCTTGGTGGTCAACGACGGTCAACAACGAGGAGGATCAGGACTAGACTTGGAGAGTTGAGGTCCAGAGCGATCGACGATGCCGGGTGAGGTCAATGGACTCAAGCGTGACACAAGATGGACAAGGGTGACCTATTGGCAAATCCATGGCGCATGGTGAAGCGGTTTAGGTCAAAAGGTTAAAGACGACGCTTTGCGAAGCGTGCGTATGTGACTCGTTTGTTAGTGGGCCCTAACGGGAGTCCAATTGAGTCAAACGCTAGAGAGTTCTAGGCCTCCACTATAAATAGGAGGAGGTGGTGGCTGCACCAATCCCTCTCGCTGTTTTTCACCTCTTTGTTGTTTTCAAAACCCTAATTGCTTTAGGGGGAGTTGAGGTGGAGGCTAGGGCTTTTGATGGTTTGAGGTGAATTTCGTGATCTTGGATTGACCACTGATGCATGATGGTGTGGGTGTAATCCAACAGCAATCACGTTCTTAATCTATGCAAGGTTTGTTTGAGATAAGTCTCTTTTCGTTCTTGCTTTCAATTTCGTGATTTTAGGGATTTCTTTGATCCGCGAGTTTGTGATTGATTCTTTCACGTAAATTAGCTTGCTGTGATATGTGTGAATCTATCTAGGATCATCTTGATCATCAATCACTCACGAACAAGCATTAGGATCAAGTTTTCGTTCTTGCCCGGTTTTTAGACCTTCTGTTATTCAATTGACAACTGTTCATGATTTATCCAAGAATTATCATAATATTCGATTGGAATAGGTCCTCAATAGCTTAGAGAAGGTGTGTGCAAGTTTCGTGAAGTTTGGAGTTGAGAATCAAAAGTTTGACCTAATTGCAACTTCGTCATCGGTGATTTCTTGTTTGAGATCTGTTGCGAGTCGGCGGTCCGACCGCCCTCGACCGGTCCGACCGATTTGGCGGATCCGACCGCCGCAGTATAACAATGGTCCGACCGCCCGGCAATCGGTCCGACCGGTGGAGTCCAGAGGTCAGACCGTCCGTGCACTGTGTTGTTTTAATCTTTGATGAGTTTGTTATATTGCTTAGAGGATTAATTTGAATTCAATACTAGTCTTCCGCTGTACTGGTATATTGATCTTCATAGCTTCCTAATAGCTATTGGAGTGAAATTGTGTTGAGTTCATAATTTGTTAAAAAGAGAGCGTGCTCCTATTCACCCCCCCTCTAGTCGCCTTTTCGGTCCAACAAGTGGTATCAGAGCCCGGTTAGTTAACTCTTGATCTTAACCGGTCACTGAACTTTAGGCGATGGATAAGTTTTCTACTACACCGCATATCTTCGATGGGCACGACTATGCCTATTGGAAGAATCGTATGCGAGTCTTTCTTGAGAGCGAGGGACAAGCTATTTGGGATGTTGCTCGAGCCCCGCTTGTTATTCCTGAAATTGCAACACCGGCTTCGGCGATTCCTGTGGCAAACAACAACAAGGCCAATAGTCTTTTATATGGTGCGCTTGGTAGACAAGAATATGATCGCATTTGCAATCTTGCCACTACGCACGAAATTTGGAACACTCTCGAAACATATCATGAGGGTTCGTCCCAAATAAAAAAGGTGCGCCAAACAGTTTACAAGCGTGAATACAACAAATTCGAGATGCGTCCTGGAGAGAGCATCGATGACATTTTCAGTCACTTTAATAAAGTGATTAATCAAATGAAAGCTGTTGATATTGAATATTCTCAATCTGAAAATGCCACCCATCTCTTGGCTGCAATCAACACCAAGGAGTGGGAGATGAAGGCTACCGCTATAGTGGAAAATGTTGATCTTTCAAGTCTTACTTTAGATTGCTTTATAGTAAACTCAAGACTCATGAAATTAAAAGAGTTGATCATCCTAAGAAAGACAACATGGCATTGATAGCTGATCCTCTTAAAAGGTCTTCTGATGGTACTCTTGAATCATTTTCTGATTTTTCATTTACTTGTTTATCTGCGATTCATGAGGAGGAGCTTGAAAGTATTCCTGAGACAGAGTTAGCTCTCCTAGCTAAAAAATTCACACGGGCCTACAATAATGTGAGAAACAAAAAGAGAGGTGGTCCGGTGACATGCTATGAATGTGGTGAGCTCAACCATATCCGGGCAAATTGCCCCAAGCTGAAAGGTAAGAGCAATCACAAGGAAGGAAAGCCAGCTTGGAAGAAGCCTCCTTTCAACAAATCAAGGTATGAGGCTAATAAGCTTGTGAAGGCCGCTCACCGGGTCATTCAGCTTTGAGGATCAATCCTTGAGCGATGTGGATTCGGGAGTGAGGAGGACAAGGAGGAGGAGATCCTCAAGGCAAAAGAAAGGGAAGGCCAAGGACTTCACCGGCATGTGCTTCATGGTGACAGCGACATTGATGATGATGAGGTATCTTTTTCTTATGATGAGCTTTCTGCTAAATATGATTCTATAGTTGAGCAATTGCTTAGTCAAGATGAAGCGCTAGAATTTTTCATGACAAAAAAAAAGAAATTAGAGTAAAAGATTAACAAACTGAAAGTAGAGCTTAAAAATGCTAAGACTCTTGAACCTGATGAATGTTTATCTTGTCATGCTATGCATTCAGAAATTGCCAAGTTACAATCTGCTTATAATATTTCTGTACAACAACTTGAGAATGCTAGATCTGAACTAAATGAAATTAAAAGTGCTCCTTGTGAAAAATGTTTAGAATCTAGTAAATTGATTGCTTTTGATGTGTTTGATTCTAGCCCTTGCACTTCATGCTTAGAAAAAGAACGTGAAATCAAAGATATCTTAGAAGCTGCTAGAGTCAAATATGCTAAGCTTAAGGACAATATTGAAAATACTATTTGTGCTTCTTGTTCCGCTCTTAAGCTTGAAATTGCTTTATATAAGGAGAAATCTATGGATAAAACTTGTGATGCTTGTGTTAATTTGAGAAAAGAAAATGCTTACCTTCATGATACATTAGAGAAATTTTCTAAAGGTAAAAAACAGTTAAACATGATTCTTGACAAGTCTAAAACTCCTTATAAGAAGCAAGGTTTAGTATTCAATTCTTTTCAAGACAATTCAAAGCCAAAAGTCATTCAAGTCTTGGAAAAGGTTTAATTGAATTCAAAACCCAACCTGCAAAAATATCTTTCAAATCTACAGGTTTTGCCCAACCTTGTATTAATTCAAATGGTACTTCTTCTAGTGGTACCAAGTATCATTGCACTTATTGCAAGAAAAGTGGGCATTTGATTGAATTCTGTTGGCGTAGGTTGAAAAATGATAGGAAAAATCTTGATAGAATTTCATTCAGGCAACCTAGAGCTTTTATGAGACATGGTAACTTGAAAAGAATAAACACGGATTAGGATTTTCTCACATGCTAATCATTGTGTTTCAAAATATCATAATTCTTGTGGTCTTCAGGCTGGCGGTCTGACCGCTGGTGGTCACCGGTCTGACCGATTTGGTCGTCGGTCTGACCGCCCGAACAACGCCGGTCGGACCGCCCCTGGACAGATTAATTCTCATGATAATTTAAACATTGCTCATAACAGAATTCTAGATAAAATCAAGGATAGTACTTACGGTTTGTATACTCCTTTGAGGCGTGTGTCTCGATCTTGGATTCCTAAATCTTGTTTATCTAACCCCAGTATTGAGACACATCGTTCTTCTGTTTCTTGATTTTCAGGATTACCGCGGAAAGGGGAAGAACACGTGGTTCGTCGACTCCGGGTGTTCACGCCACATGACCGAAAACTCAAGATGGTTCACCTCTTTCACGCGGGCAATAGGTGATGATTTCATCACCTTTGGAGATGATACACAAGGGCGAATTGAAGGAACAGGATCAATTAGGGTGAACAACAAATTCATCCTAAAGGATGTCGCTCTTGTGGACAAGCTTAGGTATAATCTCCTTTCTGTCTCTCAGCTTCTTGATGATGGCTATGAGACTGTATTTAAGAAAAATGCTTGTCGTGTGCTTGATTCTACTGGTGAGCTTGTGTTTGGAATATCTAGAGTTGGTAGAATTTTTGGGTGATTTTTCGAATCTCTTCTTGGATCTCTTAAATGTTTGCTTACATCTTCTTCTCATTTCTGGCTTTGGCACCGACGTTTGGGGCACATTGGTTTTGATCATCTGACGCAAGTTAGCAACCTTGATGTCATGAGAGGTTTGCCCAAACTCAAAGTCATCAAGGATCTTTGTATGTGCGCCACGTAGGCATGGCAAACAAGTTCTTGCCTCACCCTTCTCTGTGACTATGGTTATGGTGATGGACCGGGGCGGTTGCTTCATATGGATCTTTGTTGGTCTGCTAGAGTCCGATCGATCGGTGGAAAATGGTATATTCTTGTCATAGTCGATGATCTTTCAAGATATTCTTGGGTGTTCTTTCTTGCTTCAAAAGATGAAGTTTTTGGTTATTTTCATGACCTTGTTCTTCGTTTGGCTTCTAAGCTTCCTGGTGCCTTAAGAGCGATCCGCAGTGATAATGTCACGGAGTTCAAAAATGCTTCTTTTGCTTCTTTTTGTGCTGAGCGTGGTATTGAGCATCAGTTCTCCTCTCCACACGTTCCTCAACAAAATGGCGTGGTGGAAAGGAAGAATAGAACCTTAGTCGAAATGGCTAGGACGATGCTAGATGAGTATAGCACACCGAGGAGGTTTTGGGCCGAAGCTATTGCTACAGCTTGCCATATTGCAAATCGTGTCTTTTTAAGACCATCTTTAGGCAAGACTCCTTATGAGCTTCGTTTTGGTAGAAAACCCTCTGTTTCGCACTTTCGAGTCTTTGGATCAAAGTGTTTTATTCTTAAGACAGGAAACTTAGATAAATTTGAATCAAGGACTTTTGATGGGATATTTCTGTGTTATCCTGCTCATTCGAGGGGTTTTCGGGTTTTTAATACTGAGACTAACCTTATTCAGGAGACTTGTAATGTCACTTTTGATGAGACTAGCCCTAGAGCTAGATCCGTTGTTAGAGATGATTCACAGGTGACAGAGAGCATTTTTGTGGAGGAAGATGAGGACGAAGCTGATATCATTCCTTCATCTGCTGCTGCTGAGACGCCCATTTTGGTACAAGAACCTGCTACGTCTACTTCACCTTCTGTTGAGGCTCCTGCTGCATCATCATCATCAGCAGTACCTGCGGAGGTCGAAGAAACGCTATCTCCACCGGGCGCTCCACTTCGCATTCAGAGACAGCATCCTCCGGATCAGATAATAGGTAATCTACATGAGCGAGTTACTCGCTCCAGGTATACTGATCAAAATCTCTACTCTCATTCGGCTTTTGTTGCTTCTTTTGAACCCCGCGATGTATCACATGCTTTATCTGATTCTAGCTGGGTAAATATCATGCACGAGGAGTTAGAGAATTTTTAAAGAAACAAGGTTTGGAATCTAGTAGAACCTCCTAGTGGTCATAATGTTATAGGAACCCGTTGGGTGTTCAAGAATAAACAAGGTGAGGATGGTTCTGTGGTTAGAAACAAGGCCAGATTGGTAGCTCAGGGTTTCAGCCAAGTTGAGGGGTTAGATTTTGATGAGACTTTTGCTCCTATTGCTAGACTAGAAGCCATTCGCATTTTGCTCGCATTTGCTGCATCAAAAGGTTTTAAATTATATCATATGGATGTTAAAAGTGCCTTTTTAAATGGTTTCATAGAGGAGGAAGTGTATGTTAAGCAACCCCCAGGTTTTGAGGATCCCAAGTATCCAAATCGTGTTTTTAAGCTATCCAAAACCTTGTATGGTCTTAAGCAAGCCCCTAGAGCCTGGTATGATAGACTTAAGACTTTCTTGCTTAAGAATGATTTTGAGATGGGTAAAGTGGATAAAACTCTATTCATTCTTAGGCGTGGCAATGACTTCCTGCTTGCTCAAATTTACGTGGATGATATTATTTTTGGTGGTTCTTCTAATGCTCTTGTTTTCAGCTTTTCTGAGACTATGTCCAGGGAATTTGAGATGAGTATGATGGGAGAGCTTAATTACTTTTTGGTGCTTCAAATCAAGCAATGCAAGGAAGGAACTTTCATCCATCAGACAAAGTACACTAAAGATCTACTCAAACGTTTTAACATGGGTGACTGCAAGCCAATCTCCACTCCCATGGCAACTTCGACTGTTTTGGATCCAGATGAGGAAGGAGAAGTCGTGGATCAACGCGAGTACCGCAGCATGATCGGCTCCCTTCTGTATTTGATGGCCTCGAGACCGGACATTCACTTCACGGTATGCCTTCGTGCAAGGTTTCAGGCGTCTCCGAGAACTTCCCATCGCCAAGCCGTTAAGCGCATATTCAGGTACTTACACTCTACCCTCTTATATGGCATTTGGTATTCCTGCTCTTCAGCTTTGTCCATTAGGGTTTTTTCAGATTCTAATTTTGCGGGTTGTCGGTTAGATAGGAAGAGTACCTCAGGCTTTTGTCACTTCCTAGGCACTTCACTTGTATCTTGGTCTTCTAGGAAGCAGTCTTCTGTTGCACAATCCACTGCTGAAGCGGAGTATGTAGCTGCTGCTAGTTGTTGTAGCCAGATTCTGTGGATGACGTCCACCTTGAAAGATTATGGGTTAAATTTTGCTAGTGTTCCTCTTTTCTGTGATAACACTTCTGTTATTAATATTTCTAAAAACCCAGTGCAACATTCTAGGACTAAGCACATAGACATTTGATTTCACTTTCTTAAAGATCATGTTCAAAAAGGGGATATTGTGATGCACTTCGTAGAGTCCGATGCTCAATTGGCGGATATCCTCACCAAGCCTTTAGACTCAACTAGGTTTGCCACCTTGAGAAACGAGTTAGGGGTAATTTATCCCTATGGGTTGGTTTGAGGGGGAGTTTGATCTTTTCTAATCTTTCCTTGTTCTTTTGATCTTTTATTGTTCTTTTTCTGAACTTAGTAATCTTTTTGAACTTTTTAGGTTTTTAAGTTTTTTTATTGCATCTCATTGTATCATATTGCATTCATATGAAAAATACAACAAATGGTATAAAAAATCCAAAAAGATGCATAGTACAATAAGATTTTCTGCTTATCTTTTAAAATTGATGAAGCTTTGCCTATTACCCTTTGGAGACTTAGTATTTCAATTCTTGCTCAATGCCATGTCTAGTTCTTTGACTTGCTAGAATTATCATACTTTTACATGTGTAGCTAAGTCTTTGCTATATGAGCTAGAACTTTAAAACAACTCAAACTAAAAATTGCAATTTGTGGATGTTTTAGCGAGTTGCGCAATTAGTGCTCCTTTTGTGACATTGTCCCTGTCAGAATTGCTTTGTTAGCTCTTTGATCTAAAATTGACCATTACTTGAGCTTTTGTGTTCTTGAGATTCTAAAACTGCTCATGTGAAAAATGAAAAATCAAGATTGTCTTATGCTTAAATTGTGCCAAACTATTCTTACGAGACTGCTTGTCAATGACATGAACTTGGAGATAGTTTGATGAACCAGACGATCTCATGGGGACTGCTTGTCAGAAATGACATGAACCTCAAGATTTGGCATACAGTAGAAGCTTAGAAAGAGTTTGTGGATGGCTCCTAGTCCAGGATCTTCTTTACTAAGATATACCTTTAATCAACTTCTGGTCGAAGCTTATGATGAGTTTGTGGATGGCTCCTAGTCCACGATCTTGTCACTAAGTTAGATCATTAGTCAACTTCAATATTCAATGCAAATGAGAAAAATGTTGACAAATGGGCTTTTACAAAATATTGAGCAAAATGATTCAATACAGGACCCGATTGACTCTTAATGTGGTCTTTGTTAGATTTTTGATCTCACTTTGACATTTTGACATGGCCAATTTCATTTTAGAATCCCTGTTGATGAACTTGCTGAATTTGAAGCGTTGCTTAAATTGGTCAAATCTACTGCTTTACTTTTGAGCCTTTGTGCTTAGCTTTGATATACATGTCTTACCATGATCTTACTAGCGTTGTCAGGCTTGATATGTTATTTGCGCAATATTAGAAATGCTGGCTAGCTCTTTTGGGTAATCTCCAAAGCTTCTTGTAATCAAAAATTGAAAAATACAAAAATAAAGCCACTTCATTGCACTTCATGCATACTTCTTCTTTTTGCTTCTTTCTCCATTCTGCACTTGTTATCTCTGGATGAGAGGAAGGCGTGATTCCTTGATGACTCCATTGTCAAAGGGGGAGAAGATTGTACAAAGGGGAGAAAGTTGGAAAATTTGAAAGTTTTTGAAATTTGAGGATCATAGTGAGGGGGAGTTCTTGAGTTGCATTCTTATTGTCTTATTGAATATTCTGAACTTGAATTGCATTCATTTATCCTCACAATGATCATAGGTCAATTTAACAATTGTTCTTTCATATGGACCTCATGTGAGAATTTTGACTCTTTTATGGAAATAAAAGCTTTTATGCTTACTTTTGCCTTATCTCACATGCCTATACTATTCTGATGCCAGCTTGGTCATTTACATTGCTTTTTCTTACTTATGGACCAAATTGTGCCTTTGTGCGAAAACTGCGAGTAAACTCGTTTTCAAACCTCTTACTTACATTTTCTGGATAATTGCCAATGTGTTCATCAAGGGGGAGATTGTGGATATCATGGGGATATGCTCCAGATCTTAGGATGATGTGACAATTGGCAATGGCGTTATCGGTTTGTCGTTTCACGAGTTTTCGACAAAGTTTCAGGCATTCTGGACAGGGGCGGTCCGACCGGCCATAGCATGGCGGTCCGACCGGTCCCAAATCGGTCGGACCGGCTGTGACCAAAAAGTGTTCAGAACTGGCTGTGCCAAAAATAGGTGTTGTAGGCATGTGAGGGGATCCCAATGCACTTGGTCTCATGATTTTTGGAGTCTCCAGTAAGAAGTTCTATTCGATTTAAGTTTCCAGAAGGTTTCAAAATTTCAGGGCATGAATTTCGGCTAAGTCCCTGGTGGCGGTCTGACCGGCTCACAGAGAGCGGTCCGACCGGCCAGAGGGGCGGTCCGACCGGCTCACATGGAGCGGTCAGACCGGTTTCTACTTGAACGTCAGCCAACTTCGTGGTGATGTTATTTTGTTAGGTCAAAGTCATTGGTATCGTGGCATATGGTTTGCATGATGCATGTTTTGACTAACATGGGTCAAGTTGTGAAGAACTTGTTCCCGAATTCGTGTTTGCTTGTCTATGGTTGTGCAGGTTGCTTGGTGGTCAACGACGGTCAACGGCGAGGAGGATCGGGACTAGACTTGGAGAGTTGAGGTCCAGAACGATCGACGATGCCGGGTGAGGTCAATGGACTCAAGCGTGACACAAGATGGACAAGGGTGACCTATTGGCAAATCCATAACGCATAGTGAAGCGGTTTAGGTCAAAAGGTTAAAGACGGCGCTTTGTGAAGGGTGCGTATGTGACCCGTTTGTTAGTGGGCCTTAACGGGAGCCCAATTGAGTCAAACGCTAGAGAGTTCTAGGCCTCCATTATAAATAGGAGGAGGTGGTGGCTGTACCAATCCCTCTCGCTGTTTTTCACCTCTTTGTTGTTTTCAAAACCCTAATTGCCTTAGGGGGAGTTGAGGTGGAGGCTAGGGCTTTTGATGGTTTGAGGTGAATTTCGTGATCTTGGATTGACCACTGATCCATGATGGTGTGGGTGTAATCCAACAGCAATCACGTTCTTAATCTATGCAAGGTTTGCTTGAGATAAGTCTCTTTTCGTTCTTGCTTTCAATTTCGTGATGTTAGGGCTTTCTTTGATCCGCGAGTTTGTGATTGATTCTTTCACGTAAATTAGCTTGCTGTGATATGTGTGAATCTATCTAGGACCATCTTGATCATCAATCACTCATGAACAAGCATTAGGATCAAGTTTTCGTTCTTGCCCGGTTTTTAGACCTTCTGTTATTCAATTGACAACTGTTCAGGATTTATCAAAGAATTATCATAATATTCGATTGGAATAGGTCCTCAATAGCTCAGAGAAGGTGTGTGCAATGTTTCGTGAAGTTTGGAGTTGAGAATCAAAAGTTTGACCTAATTGCAACTTCGTCATCGGGCTGATTTTACTGTTTCAGATCTGTTCTGGAGTCGGCCGGTCCGACTGCCCCTCAGCACCGGTCCGACCGATTTGGCAGCGGTCCGACTGCCCGGCAATCGGTCCGACCGGTGGAGTCCAGAGGTCAGACCGCCCGTGCACTGTGTTGTTTTAATCTTTGATGATTTTGTTATATTGCTTAGAGGATTAATTTGAATTCAATACTAGTCTTCCGCTGTACTGGTATATTGATCTTCATAGCTTCCTAATAGTTATTGGAGTGAAATTGTGTTGAGTTCATAATTTGTTAAAAAGAGAGCGTGCTCCTATTCACCCCCCTCTTGTCGCCTTTTCGGTCTAACACAAACACGCCATTAATATACTCTTCACTCACACGGTTCTCAATGTACATCCAGTTTCGGTCTATCTACACGTATACGCACGTAACAAATTAATTAGTGTTAAATTATATTAATAAACCGCAAGTACCCTTCATAATGACCAAACATTAGTGATTAGTCTAGAGTAAAAATAAAGGGTTACAGATTGTTACCTTTCTCTCCAAGGTGACGCAATGTGGGAGGAGGCAGCAGAGGTGCCGCAATGGGGGAGGAGGAGGCAGGGGTAACAGCTCAAAACGGGGGAGGAGGTAGCAACAGCAGCAGCAGCAGGGTGGCCAATGGGGAGGATGCAGCATCAGCAACAGGGTGGCGGCGCCTCAAATGGAATGGAAAGAGGGCCTGTCGGGAGCATCTACTTATAGTGCTTGTATATCACACAAACGGTTCTTTACAAGAACCGTCTGTGATAGGCATGTATCACAGACGGTTCTAGTAAAAAATCGTCTGTGATAAATAAGTATCACATACGATTCTTTACACGAACCGTCTGTGATGCTTCACAGACGTTTCGTATAAAGAACCGTCTGTGATAACACTTAGAATCACATACGGTTCTTTATACGAACCGTCTGTGATAATTCGCAGACGGTTCGTATAAAGAACAGTCTGTGATACTTATTTATCACAGACGGTTAACGAAGAACCGTTTGTGATGGGGTGTCTAGTATAGCATGTTTTGTAGTAGTGATATTTGGTTTGGCACAGCCCAGTTGGCTGTGCAATTTTGGGATTGTTAATGAAAAAGGTAAGACTATTCATGAGATTTGGGATGAATGTCAGCTGAAGTGTACATTTAGGAAAATCTTCCCTAATGCGTTTGATAATGAAGTGGTATGAGCAACATGCCAACATGTTTTATCAGAGGAGAATGATGCTCTTATTTGGCAATATGAAAACAATGGTTCTTAGTGCAACATGAATTGGGAGGCTCTTTGAGAAAGGAAATGGAATGTATGAATGCTATTCAGTTTGTTTTTTGGGACAAGTACTAGTCAGGAGATGAAATATGATCCTCTAATGCAAATGTACTGAGCTATAAACAGCTTAAACTCAATTTCAACTTTCAATAAAATTTGGGACTGGGGCACCGCCGTACCGTTGGTGGTGCCCTGTTCATATAAAAAAGGTAGAAGAGAGCAAATTAGAAACGTAGGTTGCATGGTAGACACCATATATACATGCCTATTGGATTAACTTGCTGTCGGTGGTGCTGAAGACGCGCACGAGCGTGCCCCTGGAGCCGGCGGTGGCGAGCAGCCACCCGTCACGGGACAGCGCGATGCACACAACGCTGGAGCCATGCACGCGCATGTAGAGGCGCCCCTCCCAGCGCCGGCGGACCTGCACCCCGCCCTTGTCGTTCCGCGGGGACGTGAGCATGAACTGCGTGGCCTGGCCGTCCGGCTGAGCCAGCGCGCACAGCCCCAGCGGGTTTGGGCCCGTCTCCACCTCCTTCACCTTGGAAGGTGTCGGGACCCAAATATGCAAATCTGGACCCTCTGTGTATTCTGCACTAGTCCAGGATCACGCTAGTGCACACAGTGTCAACATTGATGAAATATCACATCCATACAACGAATATAAGAATAAACGAGTACATTTAAATAACAAATAACTGGTTGGGACTTTCGGTCGGAGTTTTACATTTATAAAGCCAGGAAAGGTGACAATAAAGAAATAAACTGCAATGAAGCGAAATAAACTCGGTGGCTCCCATCAATTTACCACAACAACCGCGGGATCAAGACCCTAACGCTCAACCTTCGTAGAATTCCTCTTCAAAAGCAAAGTGACGACTCCTCCATACATTGATTTGTTTAGCAAGAGTGAGTACACACCGTACTATAAGTTATACCACGAATGCATTTATACATGATGGCTTATTCCAAAGGAATGGCTTCGTGGTTATTTTGCGAAATGCAACATTTGCAATTGAATACAAATAATAGATTGAAAGCATAATTCAAAACAAATAGACAATAATAAGTTAACAATTGATTTCACAAAGGACACAGTCTAAATCAAGTTCTTTCACACAATTTGAACGAGTTATCTCACACGGTGACCCTTCCCATTGTTTTATGAAAATCTACCCCTCGTGTGAAATTCCGAGCATGTCCATAACCGCAGGACGCGGCTATTCGAATAGATTGGTTTAAACACTCTGCAGAGGTTGTACACTTTACCCACACGATGAAACCAACCGGATCGAGTTGATCACAACAAAACCTTTCGAGACTTCATCTCAAACAATGACACTCTGGTGTGCTTTATCTGTAGTCAATTTATACACACGGCCCTTGGAGCGACACACACCATTGGGCGGGATGCAAATGAACCGTCCCGCGATGTGACATATCACACCTCCAAACCCATCACATAGCTTAAATACAACTGAGTTGTCAATGTCAAGACTCCATAACTTACTAAGTCGAGCCACGGCCCATACTAGGCATGTGGTCGTGCAGTGAAGGCCAGTTCAATGGCGCACAAAGTTAAGTCCTTAATTGACCAAGGCAAGACTTCCAGTTTTTTCCCAAATCACAAAGTTTAATAAGCACACAGCTCCACCATTCACACAGAATCCACCACTTGCCTCAGTCTAAATCTTTTCCCACCCTGTTGATTAAGTGCAACACATGCCATCAACGAGTAATAGCACACAGATTCATCACACAGTTCCATAATCACTTAGTCAAGTTTATAATTGCAACTCTCACATGAAATGATGACTCGTGGCATGGCTAAGCAGTCTAATCGTATCTAACCAACCCACGTTGGTGCTACAATAATACCAACTAATAATTAATCAACCTAGGGTGACAAAAGATCATGGCATATAATAGACAAGGTGGCATAACAATTTGGATTAATAACTACACCCAAAAGCATTTAAATAAATACTTGAAATAGAATGCAATACATTGAAACAAAGTATTTTGAAAACTGGGTTCAAAATGATCAAAGGTATAACTTGCCTTGGAATAGATCTAGATATTGGTCTTGGTCTTGAGGTGCTCCTTCTTACGCAAAATTTCCCAAGTATCGGCGTCTACTGCATAAGCGAGACAAAAGAAACAAAACAAATAAATAACAGAGGTAAAACAAACTCCAAAAATTAAATAAAATTCACCATTAAATAGATCTTAATTTTATATGAATTTACAAATTTGAATGGGCTCAATTGGACTTCGGATGCAAAAGATATGGGCTTTGGAAGATTGGAAAATCAATTAAACCCTAAATTGGATTTTCTCGATTTTCCCGAATTATTTTATAAAGGAAAATTGAATTATTGCGCAATGCTTGCGTCACCGAGAATTTCCTAAAAGAATTAAATTTAAAAACTATCTTGACAGTGGGCCCCTTTGTCGGTGGCTTGGCTCACGGTGGATCGGGTCCACCGAGCCGAGCAAAGCCGGGCGTGATGAGTGGACCACGCAGAGCCTGTGGTGCCGATCTGGCGCCACGCGCGTTACACGTAGCGGCAGAGAGGCGCGAGAGGTCGACGGCGGAATGACGAGTCATGGCCAGCGGCCGCTGCTGGGGACCAAGGTATCACCCGTGATCGGCGAGTCGCCGGCGACCAAGGGTACCAGAGCAATCCTTACGCTATTGCGCACCTAGTGCCGACCTTACCGGCGGTGAATGTGGCGGCGGCGGCCGGTGGAGAAGAAGCGAGGCGAGTCACGGCTTTTGTCGGACGACGGCGGCAATGGGGTTCAATGACGAAAGCGCGCCGAGGTGGCTCGAGCGACACCGAGCCCAAGGAGGCGATCGGCGACGGCCGGGCGGCAACGGCGGTGGTGCAATTCGATGGCGACGACACGGCCGAGAACCTTTGACGAACAATTACGGCGCTACAAGGGCTTGGGAGGGCAATTGGGTGAGGGTTTTGGAGAGGGTGCGGTTATCCTCGGGGACCTATTTATAGGTGTGGGGCGGCCTCGGTGACGTCTTGCGGTGGAGATCAAACCGCCCAAACGAGTGCGCGAGAAAGCGGGGATAGAAGCGGATTTGAAGTTTGAATTTGAGCGAAGTCGGTGCGGAAGAGATAAGCGGAAGTTTGGTTAGGAAATCCGGGATTTTAGTTAGCGAACAGACGCGCGCGAGCTTCTAGAAGCGCTAATGGCGGACACGATCGCGGAGCCACGCGAGGAAGGAGACCGTGTCGAGAGGCACGACCTCGGCGGGCCCACGCGAGAGAGAGAAGGCGGCGCGGCCGAGATCAAGCGTCCGTGACCACGATCCGAGCGAGGGACAAGCGGCTTGCATGAAGTCGGGCCGAGAAAAGTCGGGTGCGGCGGAATAGTGTTGGGCTTCGGCCCAACACTGTTCCGAAGGGTTTTATTTTGATTTTTCTTTTAAATAAATCCAGAAAATACAAATAGTTAATAGAAAATAGCAAATGACTTTGGAAAAATTTCAGAAAATTCTATAAAATATATCCAAGCATATAGAATCTAAATAAAATAGTTTTGATAATTGTTGATGTTGGGATTAAGCACATTAAATCAGTTTGTCCTTAAAGTCCATATTTAAGCTTTTTAATTTAATATTCAAATAAATCCAAATGGTGAATTTTCTTGCTACCAATATTTAAAAGATTTTTAAAGCTCTGAAAATTGGGATGTTACAGAAGGCCTCGCCTCGTTGTTGGGCATCTCGTACAACGTCGACTTACGCTTTCACGACAAGCACACACCCCCAGTCCCAATGGAGTCCCACACTGCGGCGCCATGCGGCGCCAGTGGTCATGTTGAATGTCATCCGACCATCCAGCTCGCTCCAGAAGTTGATCGTGTTGAATATATGAGCATTTTTCGAATTACTATAATCCAGAAATATACTAGATGAATCATTGACAGTACTCTAGCCTTTTCCATAAATCAAGTAATCATGTACACCATAGTCATAAGAATTTCAAGAAGAACAGAAACTAGTATTCCTATCCCAGTGTTCAAGACAACAACATATAATAGAGCTAAACAAATAAAAAGTGTGAGAAAGATGTACCCAAGACCAGTAGATGGAACAGCAGCAGAAGTGTTGGTGAGGTCGCTGTTCGCCATGGCGTAGTGGACATCGTGGTAGTAGTCGTGCAGATGATGTAGATGAAGCAGAGGATCGGATGATGACGAAGCAGCGATAGGAGGAAGACGAAGCAGCGAGCAGTCGCGCGAATGCACCCCAAAAATCTTATTCGTCCTCGCTCGTGCAAGCCTTCAAGGACGGGGGTTCCAGAGGCCTGCTCTCTCGGTTCGACCGTACACGCGCCTTGCGGGATGGAGATCGCCAGATACAACAGCAACAGACTCAATGATTCTTTCTTAGTCTCTCGTGAAGTGAATTGGAGAAGCAACAGAACACGAACAGTTCTCTGTTCTTGTAATAGCCAAAAACCAAAAAAATAAAGAGGCAGAGACCGGAGAAGCGGCGCCTTCAACCAAATGCAAATCAGAGCCATAACTCACGGTAAGCGAGCGATTCTCGCGGCCATTCGTTAATGCCATTACTTCGAGTCGGTGCGTTTCGATTTCAAATAGATAAAGAAAAACACGCCCGCACCCGTCGTGCCTGCGCGCACACGCAAACGGACACGCACTCGCACTCGCACTGCACGGCCCAGCTCGGCTCGGCCAGGCGAGCGAGTGCACGCGTGTGTTGGCTTTCTCCAATTCCACAAGGGGGGCTACCACATTCCACCTTATAGAGTGGTGTAACTCCTCTTCAACTCTCCATGTGGTACTATTCAATTTTAGCACGTGCACATGGACCTTTGAGATTCTCTAGGAATTAATTAGAAATAAAAACTAGGCCCAGCCCGTATTCATTCCTACAATCCCCGACCAGATCTCAAAGACACATGTCAAATGCCTGGATCAACATTATTGTTTTAATATACCAGTGTTATGATGGAGACCGAATAAGGTTGAACATCCATCTAGAATAGAAGCTATACTTATCCACAACTGCACAATGGACTAAGCCTTGAATTAACATTTTTGTGTGAATAAGTTTCACTTAAGTCCTTAACTGATACTAAGCTATCAGGCATCCCCGCAGATTGGAGCATATAAGTCATACTCCTGGCTTATTCAAGAGCTTCCTAGAGATTACCCTATCTCATAGACTGTGACTAGCAGTCGGGCTCATATAGGTGTGTTCTTTCAAGACTGCTCTATAGGACAACATCTTTACTTAAACAAGCCACCGAACACATTATCATAAAAATCAACATGACATACAAATTTAGGAGAGAATTGCATCTCCGATGGAGTGGGTTTGTAAAAGTACTCTCCTCCCAGTTAACCAATAGCTTGTTTCGCCAATCCTACTTCACGGGATCTCCGATCACATAGGATGGGTGGCCACCATGGTATAACTCACGTGGGTCTCAAACCCATCTCCCTCGATGCATTGTCTATCACATTCCGTGATAAACCCTTTGTGAAGGGATATGCCAAATTCTTAGCTGTTTGGATATAATCCAAAGCAATTACTCCGGAGTTTCTCATTTTTCTGACAGATTTCAGTCTCCCCTTCACATGTCTTGATGCTTTCATATTATCCTTATAACTGTTCACCTTGACAATCACAGTTTGATTGTCACAGTTCATCACAATAGCCGGTACCGATTTTTCAACCACCGACAAATCCATCAAGAGCTCACGAATCCATTCATCTTCGACAATGGCAGTATCTAATGCTGTGAGTTCTGCTTCCATTGTTGACCTCGTTAAGATGGTCTGCTTGCAAGACATCCATGAAATAACACCACCTCCAAGTGTGAATACATATCCACTTTTGGCCTTAATCTCATCAGCATCAGATATCCAGTTTGAATCGCTATAACCCTCCAGTACCCTGGGATACCCAGTATAGTGAATGCCAGAGTGATGCGGGGTGCCCGATCTTCTCGACGTAGGACCTCTTGATAACTTGTGTATCCTGACGAACCACCAGCTGATCCCCCGCGCCAATGCACGGACTTGCAACTCTATGGAAATTCGCCCAAACACACACTTGATTGGATCCTCACGACCAAGCGAAGATCGTCGAACCCTCAATTCCCAGCGGAAAAGCAAGAACGACCCCTTATTCTCAATGCCCAATTCCCTCTGTTTTGGCTTTAAGCACAACAGGAGAATCAAGCAAAAGCTTTGAAATTATATTAAACGTGGTCTGAGGTTACAATGGGGGTCTACCCCTCTATATATAGTGCCCCTACTCCTCCTCATGGCTGGCCAAGAGGCCCTACTCCAATCCTAATTCGGTTTTGGAGTCCTACTCAATTCGATACATTCCAAAAGCAAAAGGAAACTCTGATTTTACAATGTCATATTGTTTCGGTCATATCTTTTGATACGGGACGAATTTCGGAGTGAGGGAGGATCCGTTGGATCGGGCTTGAAGTTAGCTTTCCAACAAGCCCAAAAACACTCCAATCCGACTTCGTATGAGAAAGTTATGACCTTTTTACTCCGGACTGTCCTGCTGATTCCGAATCCGAATTTGAGGCTGATTCCGAATCCGAATTGAATTCTGAGTTGATTCCGAATTTGAATTTGGTTGGGCTTGTGGAAGTTTCGAATTTGACTTGGATTCTTGGGCTTCTCTCCCCTTGCTTGTCTTCCACGAGCTTCTCCTCCATTGTGACGGCCTTTCTTCAAGAACAGCCCCATATCCTTCATCTCCGTACATTATTGAATCTTCCAATCTGAGCACAAGCAAAACACTAGTTTTAGGTAGTATAAAATTCTCATTTATAACATTATGTGATTCAGCTAGAAACAAATTCACCTGTTCTTTTAATAATTTGGCCCGTGCTCTTGTAATAGGTCCAGATGACAGATCTGGAGCTTCAACACTTATAGCTTGATCTATAGTAGCAGAAGATGGCAAAGAGCTAGGGATGCCCTCATCACAGAGCTTATAGTACCCTTTAGATACCGCATTACCCTCTCAAGAGCATGCCAATGATCATCTCCCGGATTGGAAACAAAACGGCTTAGTTTGCTCATAGCAAACGAGATGTCAGGCCTGGTACCGCTAGCTAAATACATCAGTGAACCAATTATCTAAGAATATCTCAATTGGTCTCTGGCTATTCTCCGATTCTTCCTAAGCAATACACTTGGATCATAAGGTGTTGGAGAGGATTTACAGTCGTTATAACCAAAACGACTCAAAACCTTTTCCACATAATAGGTTTGCAACAATGTAATCCCACCATCATCACCTCTCAATAGCTTGATGTTCAAGATAACATCGGCTACTCCCAGATATTTCATCTCAAAATTCTGAGACATGAAAACCTTAGCCTCCTTAATCATATTAAGGTTGGTCCCAAAGATCAGTATGTCATCAACATACAGACATAGAATGACTCGCTCGCCCCCACCATGGCGAGAATACACACATCTGTCAGCTTCATTCACAATAAAGCCTGCAGATGTTAAAATTCTGTCGAACTTTTCATGACATTGCTTAGGTGCTTGTTTAAGACCATACAAAGATTTCATTAACTTACAAACCTTTCCTTCTGGACCATTTACTACAAATCCATCTGGTTGTTCCATGTAAATTTTCTCGTCCAACTCTCCATTTAGGAAAGTCGTCTTAACGTCCATCTGATGAACGAGAAGACCGTGTGAGGCAGCTAAAGATAGTAGTACTCGAATAGTGGTCAATCTAGCCACAGGTGAATAAGTATCAAAGAAATTTTTGCCTTCCTTTTGGGTATAACCCTTGGCCATAAGCTGTGCCTTATACTTCTCGATAGTACCATCAGGTCTAAGCTTCTTTTTGAACACCCACTTACATCCTACAGGTTTACAAGCATAAGGACGCTCAGTGATCTCCCAAGTTCCATTAAAGATAATGGAATCCAATTCACTACATACTGCTTCCTTCCAGTATTACGCATCTGGAGAAGCATATGGTTCAGAAATGGTACTTGGAGTATCATCCACAAGGTACACAATGAAATCAGGACCAAAAGACTTTGTAATCCTTTGTCTTTTACTCTTCCTCAGAGTTTCATTGTCTTCCTCCTCAGGAATTTGCTCGGGGATTTGCTCAAAATATTCCATAGGAATGGTAGGTTCAGGAGTTGTATCAGGCTCCTGACTTGATTAAATAAGCACATATTTTATCGGAAAAATATCCTCAAAGAATGTAGCATCTCTAGACTCCATAATTGTACTGACATGCACGTCAGGTACTCCAGATTTCACCGCTAGAAATCTATATCCAAAGCTAAAGTGGGCATAGCCTAGAAAGACGCAATCCACGGTTTTTGGTCTAAGCTTACGCTTTTTTGGGAATTGGCACATTGACTTACGATTTTTGGTCTCATCATGTCGGCAAGTCTCTCCCGTCCGAATCCCATCGGAACCTCCCAGGGACTTGCACCGACTTCCGCACCGCCTGATCCAACCGGTACCTTGCAGCGAAGCGCCGTTCGATCCATCTTGCCCATTCTGCACCATGCTTGAGTCACATGACCTCACCCGGCATCCATGATCGTTCTGGACCTCAGATCTCTAAGCGTAGTCCCGATCCACCTCACCGTTGACGTCGTTGACCTGCAAGCCACCTGCACAACAATAGACAAAGAAATCGTCTCCGGGAACAATATCTTCACAACTTGACCCACGCTAGTTCAACAATGCAATATGCAACAATAAAGCATTGAAATTCATACACTAAACACATTCAAATCACAACAATGCCAAAAAGGCTAAGTTCTAAGTGATCGGCGGTCTGACCGCCCCACACAGCTGGTCCGACCGATTTCAGGCCGGTCGGACCGATTCCACAAAAGCGGTCGGACCGCCCGAAAGGACTTAGCCAAATTTTCATCACGAAAATCCGAAACCTTCTGGAATTTTCAAATGAATAGAACTTTCGACTGGGAGCTCCAAAAATTATGAGACCACATCCAGGAGACTCCCCTCACTTGCCTACACAACCTATTTTTGGCCTAGCCCCAAACTCCATCAACACATTTGGATGGTCGGACCGACAAGCATTGCCGGTCGTACCGCTCCACTGGCCGGTCGGACCGGCGACCTGGCGGGTCTGACCGCCAGTGACCTGACAGCACTGGAGCAAACCCGAAAATGTGAGATTTTGCAAACCAACAATGCCATTGCCAATTGACTCATCATCCTAAGATCATGCACATATCCCCACGATATCCACACAGTCATTTGTCTTTTACTCTTCCTCAGAGTTTCATTGTCTTCCTCATCAGGAATTTGCTAGGGGATTTGCTCAAAATGTTCCAATGGAATGGCAGGTTCAGGAGTTGTATCAGGCTCCTGACTCGATGAAGTAGGCATATCTTTCATCAAAAAAATATCCTCAAAGAATGTAGCATCTCTGGACTCCATAATTGTACTAATATGCACGTTAGGTACTCCAGATTTCACAACAAAAAATCTATATCCAACGCTATGGTGAGTATAGCCTAGAAAGACGCAATCCACGGTTTTTGGTCCAAGCTTACGCTTTTTAGGAATTGGCACATTGACTTTTGCCAAACAACTCCAAGTGCGCAAGTATGAAAGTGATAGTCTTTTATTCTCCCATTATTCATATGGGGTTATCTCTTTATTCTTTGTCGGAACTTTGTTTAGGACATGACAAGAAATCAATATAGCCTCCTCCCACCATGCTTTGGAAAGGCCCGCTGTGTCTAATATGGCGTTAACCAAATCAGTTAGAGTGCGGTTCTTTCTTTCAGCAACCCCGTTTGACTGGGGTGAATAGGGAGGCGTCCTCTCATGGATTATACCATGTTCCTCACAGAATAAATTGAACTCATTAGAAAAGTACTCACCGCCACGATCAGACCTAACCCTTTTGATTTTCCTTTCAAGTTGGTTCTCAGCTTCTGCCTTATAAATTTTAAAGTAGTGAAGAGTTTCATATTTAGTTTTCAAAAGATACATATAGCAGAACCTAGTGGATTCATCAATCAAAGTCATGAAATATCTATTACCACCTTTTGTCAACACACCATTCATCTCACACAGATCTGAATGTATGAGTTCTAATGGTGCCAGGTTTCTTACCTCCGCGGCCTTATGAGGCTTACGAGGCTGCTTTGATTGCACACAAACTTGACACTTAGAACCTTTGTCAAAGGTGAATTTCGGGATTAACCCTAAATTGGCTAATCGCGTCATGCAACCAAAATTTATGTGACAAAGTCGTGAATGCCAAATAGTAGTCTCATTATCACTGCAAACATGGTTCATAACATTATTACACAAATCTAAAAGAGATAGGAGAAACAAGCCTCCACACACATAGCCTTTACCAACAAATTATCCACACTTAGACACTATAAATTTATTGGACTCAAATACCTGTCTAAAGCCATCTCTACACAGAAGAGATCCGCTGATGAGATTCTTATTGATGGATGGCACATGATGCACGTTCTTCAGTTGTACAATCTTTCCTGAAGTAAACTTCAGATTGACCGTACCAACACCAAGAACAGTGGCATGTGACCCGTTCCCCATTAAAACAGTTGAATCCCGAGTGACCTGGTAAGAAGAGAACAATGAAATATCATCACACATATGTATATTCGCACCAGTGTCTATCTACCAATCGGTAGAATGATATACAGAAAGAACAGTAGGTAAATTACCATACCCTGAATTTCCCGTCTCAGTGGTACCAACAACAACATTAGCAGACTTGGAATTCTGCCCTTCCTGATTCTTTCCACCTTTGCGTTGGCTGCAATCTTTGGCCCAATGACCAGATTCACCATACACAAAGCAAAGGCCATCCTTTGTGTTTTTCTTCTTCTTCTTGAAGCTAGTTGTTTGTGCAGTCTTGTTCTTGCATTTGAACTTTTGAGCTTGGCCATTCTACTTCGGCACCACATTGGCACTAGAATATTCCTCATTACCTCTAGTGTGTATATCTTTTGCTCTCGTATTCTCTTCAATATCAAGAGACCCAATGAGATTTTCAACAGAAAACTCTTGTCTCTTATGTTTCAGAGAAGTAGAAAAATTCCTCCAAGAAGGAGGAAACTTAGCAATAATGTCTCCCGCGACAAATTTGTCCGGTGACACACACTTGAAGTGCTCAAGTTCTGTGGCCATGGATTGTATCTCATGAGCCTGTTCAACTACAAACGACCATCAACCATTCTGTAGTCATGGTATTGCTCCATGAGATACAATTCACTGCCTGCATCCGAAACCCCAAACTTGGCCTCGAGTGCATCCCACATCTCTTTCCCTGTTTTAGTCACCATGTATGCATCGATTAACTTCTCACCAAGAACACTAACCACGGCACCTTTATAAAGGTTATCAGCAGCCTCGAACGCTCGCTCCTGTTCAAGAGTAATTGTTCCCTCAAGTTTGCCGCTTGCCACATGGAAAACGTTCATGGCAGTTAGCCAAAGCACCATCTTGGTGCGCTACCTCTTGTAATTCGCACCATCGAATTCAGAGGGCTTGAGCGCAACAACAAAGCCAGTTGACGAAAAATGCCTATAATAAAGTTTTTGGATTGTTGAATATATGAGCATTTTATGAATTACTATAATCCAGAAATATACTAGATGAATCATAGACAATACTCTAGCCTTTTTTATAAAGCAAGTAATCATAAACACCATAGTCATACGAATTTCCAGAAGAACAGAAACTAGTATTCCTATCCCAGTGTTCAAGACAACAACAGATAACAGAGCTAAATAAACAAAAAGTGTGAGAGAGATGTACCCAGAACCAGTAGACGGAACAACATCAGCGGAAGTGTTAGTTTGGTCGTCGTTCGTCATGGCGTAGTGGTAGTAGTCGTGCAGATGATGTAGATCAAGCAGAGGATCGGATGATGATGAAGCAGCGATCGGATGAAGACGAAGCAGCGAGCAGTCGCGCGAACGCTCCCCAAAAACCTTATTCGTCCTCGCTCGTACAAGCCTTCAAAGACGGTGGTTCCGGAGGTCTGCTCTCCTGGTTCGACCGTACGCGCGGCTTGCGGGATAGAGATCGCTAGACACAACAGCAACAGACTGAGGATTCTTTCTTAGTCTCTCTCGAGAGTCAATTGGAGAAACTCAAACACGAACAGTTCACTGTTCTTGTAATAGCCAAAAACCAAAAACGAAGAGACCAGAGGAAACGATTGCCATCAACTAGTGCAAACCGAAGCCATAACTTATTGGTAACTGAACCGTTACTGTCATCCGTTCGTTAATGCCATTACTTCGAGCCGGTGCGTTTCGATTTTCGAATAGATAAAGAAAAACACGTCCGCACTCGATGTACGCATGTGCGCGCGCATGCGCACGGCAAGGTGAGCGAGCGTGCGTGTGTGTTGGCTTTCTCCAATTCCACAACGGGGCTACCACGTTCCACCTTATAAAGTGGTGTAACTCCCCTTCAACTCTCCATGTGAGACTAATCAATTTTAGCACGTGCATATGGGGCTTTGAGATTCTCCAGGAATTAATTAGAAATAAAAATTAGGCCCAGCCCGTATTAATTCCTACTGCTTAGACCTACAGATACTACAATTTACCACATTAACCGACATTAGAATAACATAAAAGTTAGCTCCTAGCAGGGAGATCCGGGGATCGGGGATGACCTGATGTCGGTGTCGCCGACGATACCGATGGTCATCCTAGTGACGAGTCCAGCGAGTCCGCATGCGAGATCGGAGGAGAGATGCGTGTAGTCGTCGAAGAGGTAGTAACTAGTAAGGCTTGGCCTTGGGGTTGATCCCGGTGCTGAGGGTAGTATTAGGAAGCTCGGCGTACGTGGCTGAGCTACGCGGATCCGACCGGAGGTGGCTTCGCGGCGCGGGGAGGAGGCCGAGCGGCGCGGGGGGAGGAGACCAAACAGGAAGGTCTTTTAACCAGATGTTTGTGGGTAATTCTTGGGAAGTAGCTATCCTCCTTCCGGATGGAGAGGTGCTTTGGATTTTACGTAGGCTTCGGCTATGGCTTAAGCATTAAGCTATTACGAACTCAGTCTATTTAGGAGCTTCTGATTTTTAAGTCAGCTTAAACCTCCCCAAATAGACCAGACTCAGGCAAGTAAAAAAGGCAAGTTAATAATCGTTAAAGATGCGGACCATCGCGCGTCAAAGGCCCTGTTAGGCACAGTTATGATTTTTCTAAAAAGCGGCTACTGCTAGTTATTGTTGTTTATTCTTGACGTACACGGTACACGTCCACACGTCTATCTGGAACAGAAGCTGGATTCTTAAGAGTTACCGAATGTCTGATTCAGGTGTGATTCTTAACGGAATACTGCTCCTGCATGACAGTTTAGTACGTAGGACAGTGGAATTTTCAAACTCTCAATTCGACATGGTTACTACCTACCACCTTGACATCTTGTACACTTCGTCCATGCACAAGGCGATTTATACGGTGGATGCATCAAGCTTTGCACCATAACGACGCGTTCGATCCGTCGACTGCCCGGTTAATAGATAGACACGACGAGTAACGACTGGCATCGATCTTTGATTGAGCATGGCGTCGTCGTCCGCCGCCGCCGAGGCCGACGCACTCGTCCACGTCGCCTTCAACCACGACGCCACCTACTTCGTCGCGGCCACGGCCTCCGGCATGCGCGTCTTCTCCTGCAGCTCGCTCGAGCCCGTCTTCGGCAGGCGCGACTTCATCTCCCCGGACGGCTCTGGCTGTGACGTGGCCTCCGCCAAGGTGCTCACCGAGTCGTTCTCGGCCATCGTGGTCCGGGGCTCCTACTCCGTCCACAGCTCCAGCCGTGAGGACGGTCTGTAGAAATTAATACAGACTGAACTTAGTTTTTATTTTTAATTAATTATTGTAGAATCTCAAAGGTCTATGTGCACGTGTTAAAATTGATTAGTCTCACATGAAGAGTTGAAGGGGGGTTACACCACTTTATAAGGTGGAACGTGGTAGCCCCCTTATGAAATTGGAGAAAGCCAACACACGTGCGCGCAGGCACGTCGGGTGCGGGCGCGTTTTTCTTTATCTATTCGAAAATCGAAACGCACCGGCTCGAAGTAATGAAACGGTTCAGTTACCAGTGAGTTATCGCTACGGTTTGCACTGGTTGATGGCAACGGCCGTTTCCTCTGGTCTATTACAAGAACAGAGAACTATTCGTGCTTTGTTGTTTCTCCAATTCACTCCACAAGAGACTAAGAAAGAATTCTCGAGTCTGTTGCTATTCTGTCTGGCAATCTCCATCCCGGAAGGCACGTGTATGGTCGAACCGGGAGAGCAGACATCCAAAACCACCGTCCTTGAAGGCTTGCACGAGCGAGGACGAATAAGATTTTGGGAAGCATTCGCACGACTGCTCGCTGCTTCGTCATCATCCAATTATCTACTTCATCTGCACGACAACTACCACGACGTCTACTACGTCATGGCGAACGATGACCTCACCAACACTTCTACTGTTGTTCCATCAACTGGTTCTGGGTACATCTTTCTCATATTTTTTATTTGTTTAGCTCTATTATCTGTTGTTGTCTTGAATACTAGGATAGGAATACTAGTTTCTGTTCTTCTGAAAATTCTTATGACTATGGTTTTCACGATTACCTGCTTTATGGAAAAGGCTAAATATTGTCAATGATTCATCTAGTATATTTCTGGATTATAGTAATTCGAAAAATGCTCATATATTCAACAATCCAAAAATCTTATTATAGGCATTTTTCGTCAACTGGCTTTGCTGCTGCGCTCAAACCCTCTGAATTCGATGGTGCGAATTATAAAAGGTGGCGCACCAAGATAGTGCTTTGGCTAACTGCCATGAACGTTTTCCATGTGGCAAGCGGCAAACCTGAAGGAACAATTACTCCTGAACAGGAGCGAGCGTTCGAGCCTGCTGATAACCTTTATAAAGGTGCCGTGGTTAGTGTTCTTGATAAGAAGTTAATCGATGCATACATGGTGACTAAAACAGGGAAAGAGATGTGGGATGCACTCGAGGCCAAGTTTGGGGTTTCGGATGCAGGCAGTGAATTGTATCTCATGGAGCAATACCATGACTACAGAATGGTTGATGGCCATTCTGTAGTTGAACAGGCTCATGAGATACAATCCATGGCCACAGAACTTGAGTACTTCAAGTGTGTGTTACCGGACAAGTTTATCGCGGAGACATTATTGCTAAGTTTCGTCCTTCTTGGAGGAATTTTGCTACTTCTCTGAAACATAAGAGACAAGAGTTTTCTGTTGAAAATCTCATTGGGTCTCTTGATGTTGAAGAGAAGGCGAGAGCAAAAGATATACACACTAGAGGTAATGAGGGATATTCTAGTGCCAATGTGGTGCCGAAGAAGAATGGCCAAGCTCAAAAGTTCAAAGGCAAGAACAAGACTGCACAAACAACTAACTTCAAGAAGAAGAATAAAAATACAAAGGATGGCCTTTGCTTTGTGTGTGGCGAATCTGGCCATTGGGCCAAGGATTGTAGCCAACGCAAAGGTGGAAAGAATCAGGAAGGGCAGAATTCCAAGTCTGCTAATGTTGTTGTTGGTACAACTGAGACGGGAAATTCAGGGTATAGTAATTTACCTACTGTTCTTTCTGTATATCATTCTACCGATTGGTAGATAGACACTGGTGCTAATATACATGTGTGTGCTAATATTTCATTGTTCTCTTCTTACCAGGTCACTCGTGATTCAGCCGTTTTAATGGGGAACGGTCACATGCCACTATTCTTGGTGTTGCTACGGTCGATCTGAAGTTTACTTCGGGAAAGATTGTGCAACTGAAGAACGTGCATCATGTGCCATCCATCAATAAGAATCTCGTCGGCGGATCTCTTCTGTGTAGAGATGGCTTTAGACTGGTATTTGTGTCCAATAAATTTGTAGTGTCCAAGTGTGGACAATTTGTTGGTAAAGGCTATGTGTGCGGAGGCTTATTCCGCCTAGCTATGTCTTTCAGATTTGTGTAATAATGTTGTGAACCATGTTTGCAGTGGTAATGAGACTGCTCTTTGATATTCACGATTTTGTCACATAAATTTAGGTTGCATGATGCGGTTAGCCAGTTTAGAGTTAATCCCGAAATTCACCCTTACCAAAAGTTCTAAGTGTTAAGTTTGTGTGCAATCAAAGCAGCCTCGTAAGCCTCATAAGGCCGCGGAAGTAAGAAACTTGGTACCATTAGAACTCATACATTCAGATCTGTGTGAAATGAATGGTGTGTTGACAAAAGGTGGTAATAGATATTTCATGACTTTGATTGATCACTCCACTAGGTTCTACTATGTGTATCTTTTGAAAACTAAAGATGAAGCTTTTCACTACTTTAAAATTTATAAGGTAAAAGCTGAGAACCAACTTGAAAGGAAAATCAAAAGGATTGGGTCTGATCGTGGCGGCGATTACTTTTCTAATGAGTTCAATTTATTCTGTGAGGAACATGGTATAATCCATGAGAGGACGTCTCCCTATTTACCCCAGTCAAACGGGGTTGCTGAAAGAAAGAACCACACTCTAGCTGAATTGGTTAACGCTATGTTAGACACAACGGGTCTTTCCAAAGCATGGTGGGGGGAGGCTATATTGACTTCATGTCATGTCCTAAACTGGGTTCCCACAAAGAATAAAGAGATAACCCCATATGAACAATGGGAGAAGAAAAGACTATCACTTTCATACTTGCGCACTTGGGGTTGTTTGGCGAAAGTCAATGTGCCAATTCCTAAAAAGCGTAAGATTGGACCAAAAACTGTGGATTGCGTCTTTGTAGGCTATGCTCACCATAGCGTTGGATATAGATTTTTTGTAGTGAAATCTGGAGTACCTGACGTGCATATTAGTACAATTATGGAGTCCAGAGATGCTACATTCTTTGAGGATATTTTTTCGATGAAAGATATGCTTAGTTCATCGAGTCAGGAGCCTGATACAATTCCTGAACCTGCCATTCCATTGGAACATTTTGAGCAAATCCCCTAGCAAATTCCTGAGATGGAAGACAATAAAACTCTGAGGAAGAGTAAAAGACAAATGACTGCAAAGTCTTTTGGTGTTGATTTTATTGTGTACCTTGCGGATGATACTCCAAGTACCATTTCTGAAGCACATGCTTCTCCAGATGCGGAATACTGGAAGGAAGCAGTACGTAGTGAAATGGATTCCATTATCTCTAATGGAATTTGGGAGATCACTGAGTGTCTTTATGGTTGTAAACATGTAGGATGTAAGTGGGTGTTCAAAAAGAAGCTTAGGCCTGATGGTACTATCGAGAAGTATATGGCACGGCTTGTGGCCAAGGGTTATACCCAAAAGGAATGCGAAGATTTCTTTCATATTTATTCACCTTTGGCTAGATTGACCACTATTCGAGTACTACTATCTTTGGCTACCTCACACGGACTTCTCGTTCATCATATGGATGTTAAGACTGCTTTCCTAAATGGAGAGTTTGGACGAGAAAATTTACATGGAACAGCCTGATGGATTTGTAGTAAACGGTCAAGAAGGAAATGTGTGTAAGTTGTTGAAATCTTTGTATGGTCTTTGTGGATATCATAGGGATATGCTTCAGATCTTAGGATGATGTGACAATTGGCAATGACGTTTACGGTTTGTCGTTTCACGTATTTTCGACAAAGTTGGCATGTTGTCGAGCTATAAGCGTCCGACGGCCCGAGGTGGCGATCGACCGATTCCTGACCGGTCGGACCGGCCCTGGGGGAAGTCTGACCGGCCAGTTACCAAAGTGTTGAATTGAGCTGGACCAAAAATAAAGTGTGTAGGCAAGAGAGGGGATTCTATTGCACTTGGTCTCATAATTTTTGGAGTATTCAGTCAAAAGTTCTATTGGTTTGAAATTTCCAGTAGGTTTCAGTTTTCAGATGTTGAAAATCGGTTAAGTCTTTACTGGTGGTCTGACCGGCCAATAGCTGGCGGTCAGACCGGCCAGGGTGGGCGGTCTGACCGGTTTCCACTTGGTTCGTCGCCCGTCGTGGTGGCGTTGTTCGGTTGTTAGGTCAAAGTCATGAGTTTTAGGGCATGTATATTGCATGATGCATATTTTGACTAACATGGGTCAAGTTGTGAAGAACTTGTTCCTAAGTTCGGTTTACATGTCTATTGTTGTGCAGGTTGCTTGGTGGTCAATGACGGTCAACGGCGAGGATGATCGGGACTAGGCTTGGAGAGCTGAGGTCTAGAACGATCGACGATGCCGGGTGAGGTCAATGTACTCAAGTGTGGTGCAATATGGACAAGGGTGATCTATTAGCTATTCTGAGGCGCAAGATGGTGCAAGAAGTAGCTAGTTAGGTCAAGGGATGTTATAGACGGCATATTAAAATGCGTGCGTAAGTGTCCTGTTTGTTTTGGGCCTTAACATGAGCCCAATTGAGTCAAACTTCTAGAAGGTCTAAGCCTCCACTATAAATAGAGGAGGGAGGTGGCTGTACCTCCGCTTCGTCTCTTTTGCAATTCTTGTAAACCCTAATTTTCTTAGGGGGAGCTTTTGTGGAGGCTAGGATTCTTGATAGTTTGATGTGATTTTCGTGCTCTTGGATTGAGCATTGTCCTCCATTGATGGAGAGGTTGTAAGCCCATATCATATCAATCAATCAAAGGAAAGTTTGATCAATGTTTTATCTCATTGCGTTTTTTCTCACTATTTGATGATTTTGGGTCTTTCTTTGATCCGTGAGTTTTTGCTTGGTTTCTTCACGTGATCTAGCTTGCTGTGACGTGTGGAAATCTATCTAGGATCATCTTGATCATCAATCACATATGAGCAAGAGTTTTAACCTAGTTTTTGTTTTGACCCGGTTTTGCACTCTTCTTCAATCAAATAGAAAAGGATCGCTATTCTTCCAAGAATTATCATAATCTTCGATTCGAATAGGTTCCTGATATCATAGAGAAGGTGTGTTCCAAGTTTCATCAAGTTTGGATTAGTAGATCAAAAGTTTCATCTAATTTTATCTCCGTCATCGGGCCGATCTGTTACGTTTCGAGGCGGCGGTCGACCGCTGTGGCCACCAATCGATCCATTGAAATCGATCCGACCACCCTTGTGCTAGCGGTTCGACTGCGGTAATCGTGATTTGTTATCTTGTGCTTGATCTTTTGTAGTATTACTTAAGGGTGTTTATTGGATTCAATATTAGTCTTCCGCTGTATTGATATACTGATCTTTATAGCTTCCATAGCTACTGGAGTGAAATTGTGTTGAATCCAGTATTTGTGAAAAAGTGAGCGTACTCCTATTCACCCCCCTCTAGTCGCCTTTTCGGTCCAACAGTCTTAAACAAGCACCTAAGCAATGGCAGGAAAAGTTCGAGAGAATTTTAACATCTGTAGGTTTTATTGTGAATAAAGCTGACAGATATGTGTATTATCGTCATAGTGGGGGTGAGGGAGTCATTCTATGTCTGTATGTTGATGACATACTGATCTTTGGGACCAGCCTTAATGTGATTAAGGAGGTCAAGGATTTCTTGTCTCAGAATTTTGAGATGAAAGATCTGGAAGTAGCTGATGTTAGCTTGAACATCAAGCTGTTGAGAGGTGATGATGGTGGGATTACATTGTTGCAAACTCATTATGTGGAAAAGGTTTTGTGTCTTTTTGGTTATAATGACTGTAAATCCTCTCCAAAACCTTATAATCCTAGCGTATTGCTTAGGAAGAATCGGAAAATAGCCGAGATCAATTGAGATATTATCAAATAATTGGTTCACTCATGTATTTAGCTAGTGGTACCAGGCCTGACATCTCATTTGCTGTGAGCAAACTAAGTCGTTTTGTTTCCAATCCGGGAGATGATCGTTGGCATGCTCTTGAGAGGGTAATGCGCTATCTAAAGGGTACTATGAGCTATGTCATTCACTATACCGGGTATCCCAAGGTACTGGAGGGTTATAGCGATTCAAACTGGATATCTGATGCTGATGAGATTAAGGCCACAAGTGGATATGTCTTCACACTTGGAGGTGGCGCTGTTTCATGGAAGTCTTGCAAGTAGATCATCTTAACGAGGTCAACATTGGAAGCAGAACTCACAACATTAGATACTGCCACTGTTGAAGCCGAATGGCTTCGTGAGCTCTTGATGGATTTGTAGGTGGTTTTAAAAACCGTTACCGGCTATTCTGATGAACTGTGACAATCAAACTGTGATTGTCAAGGTGAACAGTTATAAGGATAATATGAAAGCATCAAGACATGTAAAGAGGAGGCTAAAGTCTGTTAGGAAAATGAGAAACTCCGGAGTAATAGCTTTGGATTATATCCAAATAGCTAAGAATCTGGCAGATCCCTTCACAAAGGGTTTATCACGGAATGTGATAGACAATGCATCGAGGGAGATGGGTTTGAGACCCACGTGAGTTATACCATAGTGGCAACCCATCCTATGTGATCGAGATCCCGTGAAGTAGGATTGGCAAAACAAGCTATTTGTTAACTAGGAGGAGAGTACTTTTACAGACCCACTCCATCGGAGATACAATTCTCTCCTAAATCTATATGGCAGGTTGATTTTTATATTAATGTGTTGTTTGGCTTGTTTAAGCAAAGTTGCTGTCCCACATAGCAGTCTTGAAAGAACACACCTATATGAACCCGACTGCTAGTCACAGTCTATGAGATAGGGTAATATCTAGGAAGCTCATGAATAGGCTAGGAGTATGACTTATATGCTCCAATCCGCGGGGATGCCTGACAGCCTAGTATCAGTTAAGGACTTAAGTGAAATTTATTCACACAAAACTGCCAATTCAAGGCTTAGTCCATTGTGCAGTTGTGGATAAGTGTAGCTTCTGTTCTAGATGGATGTTCAACCTTATTCGGTCTCCATCGAAACACTGGTATATTAAAACAATACTGTGGATCAAGGCATTTGACATGTGTCTTTGAGATCTGGTGGGGGTTGTAGGAATTAATACGGGCTAGGCCCAGTTTTTATTTCTAATTAATTCTTGAAGAATCTCAAAGGCCCGTGTGCACGTGCTAAAATTGATTAGTCCCACATGGAGAGTTGAAGGGGAGTTACACCACTTTATAATGTGGAATGTGGTAGCCCCCCTTGTGGAATTAGAGAAATCAAACACACGCGCGCGCTCGCTTGCCTCGCCGAGCCGTGCCGTGTCGTGCCATGCGTGTCCGTGTGCGTGCAGGCATGTCGGGTGCGGGCGCACTTTTCTTTATCTATTCGAAAATCGAAACACCCGACTCGATGTAATAGCATTAACGAACGGCTGGCAGTAACGGTTCAGTTACCAGTAAGTTATGGCTACGGTTTGCACTGGTTGATGGCAATCGTTTCCTCTGATCTCTGCCTCTTTGTTTTTGGTTTTTGGCTATTACAAGAACAGTGAACTGTTCGTGTTTGAGTTTCTCCAATTGATTCTTGAGAGAGACTAAGAAAGAATCCTCAGCCTGTTGCTATTGTGTCTGGTGATCTGCATCCCGCAAGGCGTCCGGAGAGAGCAGGCCTCCGAAACCCCCGTCAGCGAGGACGAATAAGGTTTTTGGGGAGCGTTCACGCGACTGCTCACTGTTTCGTCTTCATCCGATCGCTGCTTCGTCATCATCCGATCATCTGCTTCATCTACATCATTTGCACGACTACTACCACTACACCATGGCGAACGATGACCAAACCAAAACTTCCGCTGCTGATGTTCCGCTCTCTGGTTTTGGATACATCTCTCTCACACTTTTTATTTGTTTAGCTCTATTATCTGTTGTTGTCTTGAACACTGAGATAGGAATACTAGTTTCTGTTCTTATAGAAATTCGTATGACTATGGTGTTCATGATTACTTGCTTTATGGAAAATGCTAGAGTATTGTCCATGATTCATCTAGTATATTTCTGGATTATAGTAATTCAAAAAATACTCATATATTCAACATAAGCTGTCTCTTTAATGCTATTACAAGTTCAATTAGTTTGTGCGGTGGAAGAAATTTTCCTTTCTTCACAGCATTTGCCTGCTCGGTGAAACAAATAGGATTAGGTTGTTTATTTAACAGGCTTACTGCCCAAGTTTATCTGAAGACAATTTTGTTTGTTTATGGCATGAGACAGAATAAGTTGGTTCTATGAGCTGATATGTCATGTAGGGATTATATATTTCTGTATTCGATGTAGCGTGACATGGCATTTCTGTTTATAAGGATACACCAGGGGTTGGAGAAGTATGAACCATTTCTATACTTATCCTCTTCAGACATGAAAAAAGAGGAGTCAGATGCATATCCGGCATGTATATAGTATTCTAGTGGCAAACTAGTGAGCATCGAGTACCATGAGAAACCTTGACCTCATTCTAGATGCATTCCATTTCCATACAATATGCACAAATCCAACATATTAAATATACAAAGAGTATCGCTTGGCTCCAAACATTGGCATTTTTGCTGTATGACTGTCCTTAATTATTAAAGTGTATGTCTCAAAGTTGTACCAAACCTGTACGTATATAAGCAGGAACAGAGATGGGCCTAGGGCCAGTTGAGCAACGGCCCAAGGCCCGAAGAAAATACTAGTATTTTTTTACTATACATACACTCAAAAATTATGTTCATTGTGGTCAGCCCTAAGGTTTACGGTTCGGTCCGAGGCAAACAGCTCCCCAGCCCAGCCGAGCGGCCCAGTTCTGTCCCTCACGTGGTCAGTCCCCAGCACGCCTCCTCATCCTTAGCTCCAACAAGGCAGCAAAAACCTACGGGCCGCGGACCAACCATAGCTGACGTCGGCCTTCCCCACATGCTCCTCTCCACCGCCGGTCGCCCCACGCCTCGTCTCCGCTGTGGCATTGCACAGCGCTCTACTCTGCTCCACCGCGACGCCACCCCAACCGGCCACCGCCTCCTCAGCTCCTCTCCACGGCTCCACCGTCCAGCACCGCAGCCGCCCTAACCGCCTCCTCTCCTCACCGCCCAGCGGCCAGACCTTTGGCCTCATATCCTCTTCGCAACTCCGCCCAGTGCAGTGCCACAGGCCCGTAGCCCCCCTGCCCTGCTCCACCTCCAGCGACCAGCACCCAGCGCCCACTGGCCAGTGTATCCTCAGTCTCAGCTCCACCCCTCACCCGGTGCCGCCTGCTCCGCCCTCCTCTATCCTTAGCTCCTCTCCAGCTCTCCTCACCGTTGGCGCCAGCTCCCGGTGAGTTCGTGTTAATGTGTTATGACTTATGAGTATGAGTGTATGAGTTAATAGTTATGAGTATGGCTGTATGAGTGTATGAGATAGTATGCTAATGTCCACACCCACAAAATAGCAGAAGATTAACATGATTTTGGAACTGGAGGTGGTATGACTATTAACAATTTCAAATTGAAAATACACAACAGGAACTGGAACTGGTTGTACTAGGTGGTATGACTATTAACAGTTTCAGGCAGAAGATTAACATGATTTTGGTTTGTATGAGTTATGAGTATGACTAATTGACTATTAATGTTCTATTTGAATATTTGATATACTAGACATAGAGATACATGATGAAGAGGATCAAGACATTGGCATCTTATTTTCCATCGCAATCCAGTCAAACATGTCGGTACCCAAAATTGAAATTCTGGACCCTCTGTATATAATACACTAGTCCAGGATTACACTAGTGCATAAAGTATCAACATATATGACTATCGATCCACACAAGACGATTAATATGATAAACGACTAATTTGAATAGCAGATAATGGTTTTGACCTTATGGTCGAGTTTACATTTATTAAGCCTCGCAGGTATGGCAATAAATAAAATAGCAGCAACAGAACAAAATCAAACTCCAGCGGAATCCCATCAATTCTCCACAGGAAACCGACTGGGACCATGACCCTAACGATCAGCACCTTCGTAGAACTCCTCCTAAAATGCAGGTGATGACTCCTCTAGTTCTGTTGAATGTTTGAAGCAAGCATGAGTACACAACCGTACTCGCAAGTTAAACCACAGAATGCAATTTATAAATGATGGGTTATTCTAAAGGAATGACTTCTGCGGTTATTTTGCATAAAATAATATTTGCAATTGAATATGAATAATAAATTGAAAACAATATTTAAAACAAATAAACAATAATAATTTAACATTGGTTTTCACAAAGGACACACAATCTAAACAAGTTATTCACACAACCATATGACTTAGATCAGACATCTCCCTTTCCAAATATTTTATAAAAATTTACCCCTCGTGTGAAATCCCCGAGCATGTCCATGACTACGGACGCGGCTATTTGAATAGATTGATTAACACTCTGTAGAGGTTGTACACTTTACCCACACGATATAATCAGTGTAGCTAGCACTAATCATAAAAAAACCTTTCAGAAATTTTATCTCAAGCATTGACACTCCCGATGTACTTTATCGCCGTCCAATCGATACATACAGTGCTTGGTACGACACACACCGTTGGACAGGGAAGCGGCGAACCGTCCCGCGATGTGAGAATCACACCTCCAGCCCGGCACACAGCCTAACCTATCAGCCTGAGTAATCAATATCAAGACTCCGTAACCTACTAAGTTAATACCCTTCCTATACCAGGCATGTGGTTATACAGTAAGGCCCAGTTCAATAGCGCACAAGGTTAAGTCCTTAATTGACCAAGATAAGACTTCCAATTTCTAATTAAATGTCACACAGACCAATATTCCCATGCACACAGCTTCCACCATATCACACAATATCCACCACTTGCCTCAGTCTAAATCTTTTCCCACCCTGTTGTTTAAGTGTAACACATGCCATCAACGAGTAATAGCACCCATCGCACACAGTTTTATCACACAGTTCTATAATCCCTTAGTCAAGTATAACACCCTGTCTATTCGGAAGACAAGATGTCACCTAACAAGACAACCTACTATTCAATTCATAAGATTAACATCGCATTCAATGCTAAAGAAACGATTAACCATGATAACAATCTATAGCTTAATAACAGTTCATCTATAAATTTAAACGAGAATTAACCAAAGCGATAATAATGAACCTCCAAGTGACAATTATTACAGTCTATTACATTATAAATAAAACTGAAGAGATGTAAATAGAACTTTAACGAATGACTATTTATTTCATGTGCATGGAACGTGCTGAACTACACCCTCCCGCTAGCAACCGTTTCACTGGAATTCACCTAAAAGTAAATAAAAGCAAGAGTGAGTCGAAACTCAGCAAGCACAACATATACATTCACATAGAATACTGAATCGAAACAATCTACCAAGTACATCATTTACTTCATGAATTTAAGAAAGCACGGTATGAATGAATGAATGCATTGAAGGAGAATGAACTTTCCACATGTTTATACCGGTATAACTAGTGACACACCCGTCGGTGTTCACTTAAGCCCGCTCTTAACCAAGAGCGGGGATCCAAGTCCGTATGAAGAACGTTTCATACGGAATGTCCGAAACTACCTACATTGGAATGGTAGGTCTTACATGCCCATATTGGAATTAATGGGACTTAATCAAGTTTCCACTTCCGTGGACAGCAACTGAATTATGTATGCATGGAATGAAAAGCATAACTTGGCATATAACTCAATGTATCATCGAATAAGGTATTGAACTCTACCACATCATACTCAAATCACAGGAATATTCATAATTTACCAAGTTAACAAGCAATCAATGAATTCACACAAATTAAACATTGCACTTGCCTTCCGTGTGGTGACGTGTTGTGAAACAACGAAGGTGTCCTTCCACCCACCGTCTCACCGCCTACACAAGCATTGCCACGTATTACGGATAATCGAATATGGCACAGCTACAAGTGTTCTACGATGCTCTCTAATCAACCCACCCATCCCAAGGGTTCAATTTGACATCTACTCCAAAAGTCCAGATTATCGTTCTACGGGCAGTTGCACAAGAAAATTCGCCATTAATTATCTGTAACTCTAAACGACCTGAAACCAGTGCTCACTGATTCTTAACTGATCATTCTACAAAACATTAGTTGGTGGAATCCCCTGATTCGGCCAAAACAGATGGCTAATTAACTGCTAAACCCAACCCATCTACGTCTGTCCAGAAAACAGATCAGCAGTAAAGAAAATAGTGTAACTTTTAGCCTACTGATCCAAATGGAATGATCGTTATCAAAGTGGAAAGATAATTTCGAGATCTACAATAACTTATTTGGGTGAAGATTCTGATTCGGCCTCTAATTTTAACAAAAACGAGGGACAAACCTACTGACCTCAGATTTCAGACAGATTGGACAGTTCGTATTGAAAAAATCATATCTCCCAAACTACTGATCGGATTTTCCTGATCTTGGTGCCAAAAGAAAGCTAACGAAACCAGGAACAAATCTCTAGAAGGGCAAAACCCCAAATTCGGCCTCTAAAGTACCGTAAGATGCCACGTAACATTCTGATCCAATCTGTAATTTCTGGAACTCTAATCCGACGCGAATCAAATGATCTCTACCGCAACAAAAATCGATCAAACAAATAACCGGGGTGCTCGTTACCCTTGAAGACCCGTAGCACGACGAAGAACCACTCCCCGCTGGTCTCCCTTCTTCTTCCTTGGCCGGCCCCAACACCACGAACCCGAGGAGAACACAAAAGCCCGGCGGAGGAAGAACCGAAGGTGCACGCGTGGAGGATCGAAAGTGCAGCTCCGGGGGAACACCAATGGCGGCCACCAACGGAGGAGGAGGCGCCCAGGAGGAGGTGCTGCGCCGTGTGGGGAAGAGGAAGAAGGAGGTGGCGGCTAGGGGGAGGGAGGAGGTGGCGGCTAGGGTTTGGGGGGGGGGGAGTGGCGCCCCCCCTTTATGGCCGGCCACTTCATGGGCCGGCCGGCCCCCTCTTGGGCCACCTGGGTCGCGGACTGCGGCCCAGGTTGCCGGAAAATAACGATAACCCCCCCGCTGATTGGAATTTTCGACGAAATCTATTTCTTTTTCTCCCTCTGACTTCTTTCTTTTTACCGAATGCGATTCCGGAAAGTTTTAAATCTCGATTTCGAAAAACATTCCCAGACATTTGAAACGATACAACCTAGATGGATTTATGAGGTATTACACTCTATCCCCCTTAGAAAAGATTCGACCTCGAATCTACGCAACAAATTTCGAGAAAGATAGATGAACAACTTAGATAATTACCTGAAACGAACAGGTCGGGGTATTGTTCTCGCATGCGGGACTCCAACTCCCAAGTGGCCTCTCTTTCAGACTGATGAGACCAAAGGATTTTAACATACTTCAAGGTTTTGTTCCTCAAAACCCGTTCTGATTCTTCTAATACCTTCACTGGCCGGGACTCGAAAGTAAGGTCTTACTCATTGGTTGACGGCTCTAACGAACCCTCACACTCTAGATCTCTCAAGTACTCCTCCAATACCGGGTCATACCAAACAATGTATACCCCGCGCCTGGACTCGAGACGATCCTAACGAAACACTAATTTCCAAAATCCCCTCAACTTCTAGAACAAACCAATGTATCTTGGGTCAACCTTCCCTTTGGTTCCAAACAACACAACCGGCACAATTTACATGGAACTCTTGTTCCATGTCTCAATCAATCTTTTCACATTAACAAGGAGCACCTCTTTTAACTAGGGACACACAACAACTCGCTTTAAACAAACTCTTTTACAGACAAAGCCCAACTGAAAATAAATCACTCTCATTGCAACCACTCGTTACCAGCTTGGTACCAAAAGAGTCAAATCCAGAATCGATGATTCCTCATGAAAACCTTTCCACTTTCCAAGTGAGCGGTTTGCGAATAGACGTCATGAAAACCAAAAGAGAAATCATTCGAATGCCCACATCAAACACTTCCTTTATTTTCCTGAACCAGAAAGAACCACCATGCCAACATAAAGCTAACGCAATTTGTAAATGACATCTCAATCGGCAACTTAGGGTGATGCTCAACCCGAGAGCAACAACCACACTCATATAGAGAAACCATACTAGTCCACAAAAGGATACTCTAGTCAGCTCCTCTACCAAATGAATTATTCTGACAAATAATTCCCAACACCTCGATAATACTAATTGTAACACCCACAATCACATTACCTCAATCCGTTCAGGATAATCTAATTGAAATTCACATCACACACTCCCATCTACTACACCCAAAGGATACTATCAATGACCACCCCACTATTCAGAATCCACTCTTATTCTGCTACCTTTACACATAATCATTGGCAACCGAGGTTCTAGCATAAAAAAAATGCAAAGCTCCAAACTTCAATCTCCAAGTCTCCTACAATGAATTCCTGGGATAATTCAAGAATCCCTCACATTCTCTTATCAAAAATTCTCACAACCCAAACAATATTCTCAGTCATAACTTCAATCATCCTCAATAATCAATTAACTACTCAAAACGATTAACTTCACCAATCTTGGACGCCCACTAAACCACACCATTCAGTTTCACTTTCTCAGCCTTGTAAGTTACACAATCCCAATACTTTAAACAATCGATCAAGATCCCCCAAACTTTTGATATTCTAGTAATCCACTAACAAGATCAAGAAGATATTGGATGACAACTCATTATAGATTCTGATAATCGCAACAACGTAAAAATTTAGCTCCAAAGAGAACTATTTTATTTAAATCAAACTCTCTATGAGAATGTTAGCATGAAATCATTTCTTCCTCTTAAGCACCTTAAATAATTTGGCACTCAAGCCTCACAAAATAATTTACTTGACCACCACTATCTAGTCGTCTCTATACACTTTAGAAGACACTTGAAAAACGAATCAGTTCCTCCATTCTCAAAAGAAGAGGTAAGTGGAAATAATTTTCAGTACCTAGAAAACGTTTACCACTCGCTGTAAACACAAAACCGTAAGAAGTAGGCAATTAGCAAAGAACTCAAAAAAACATAAGACGAGGCCACAGCTAAGGTCACAAGTCCCACAAGAAGATAATATCGAATCTCAAACAATGAAAATCCAATCTCGAATACCTTTACTACACTCTTCCCTTTAACAAAAGAAATAATTTTCTTTGATTGGAATATCACTTTGCCAACTCAAGCTAAGGAGCCTTAAATCTCAAATCACAAGAATCACTTGATAATTGATAGAACATTCAAATACGTCATCTTGTTTAAACTCATTTCAGCTACCACATAATTCATGAGCTCCAAAAGCCCACGAAAGCAAAACTCGAAATACTCTCATTTGAACGATATCACCCAAGGCTATCAATTTACTACAAGTATTAACATCAATCTCACAACAACAATTAGAAAACACTTCGAAAGACCGACGTGAAAGAATGGGTGATTCTTTCTCAAAAGAAAAGGCAAATGGAACCGATTTTCACGAACTAGAAAATCATTTACTGCTCGCAATGAACACAGGACCAAGGGGAAGACCAATTAAGCAATGAACTCATTGAACATAAGTGAACTCCACAGTTGAAAGCATGGGCCACACAAGAAGAGAATATCATACGTTAACAGTTAAGAACAAACGAGCATTCAAGATCGAAACACTCGCATCACCGAAGAACCATTATAACTTCGCAACATAACGCTTTACTCGACAAACCTCGTTTACCACATAGAACTTGAACCCCCAAAATATCATGAACACAAAACTTGAAATTGGATCATTTTAGAAATATCACGAAAGACAATCAAATTTCTTTCTCTATAAAAGAATCAACATTACCCTCATATTACTGAACATTTCATTAAGACCAATAACATACGTTCCTGGTAACAATCAATTTACCTTACTATCACGTCAATAAACCTTCTAAAGGAAGCATGACAAATCGTGTCATAGAAAACTCCAGCATCAAATGGGATTGTAATAACAACTTATTCTAGAAAAGAAATCAAGTGCGAAAGCCACAAAGCTGAAACAAACCTCTTTTTAACAAGCTCACTCTAGTACAAGACAAACCCTTTAAACATACTAGATTAAATCAGTTATTAGATTTAGCTCATTTGTCCTTACTAATACTCAACGCCAAGATTATTACGCACTCCTAGCACTCTAACTATTAATACTAACAACCGATGATTATCTAATCATGGAAGCATTCATAGTCCTACCTTTGTTCAGAAATTGGAATGAAATAACTTTAAATTTCAGCAATGGAATATTTATAAGATAACATTTTGGAAGTCATTACAACCACCGTCATCCATTACCTCATACCTATAACATCAATTTAGCATGACAAAATCAGGTGAATTTAGCATTTGTACAAATTCTTTAGGTATCCAAATAGAAGACTTATTTGATGTTAATATTTATCAAGGTAAAATTAACTTGACTTTTGAAGACATTATCTAAGAGTCATTGGTTTGCACCAAGATATTAACCCAACCTGATAACTCCTACCATACCACATAATGCTTTTAAATAGAACCTCTTAGATAAAGTATGACAACATATCACAAAAGGGTTTTTAACATTCTCCTTCTCATAAGAAAAGCATAAAACTTCAATTCTCAAATTAACCCAAAAGAAATATGCAAGGTCAATGCACAATTAATAAAGAGCTTGCAAAAGAAATCTTCCACTGCCCGAAATTCCAAGCGAATAAATGAGTTACAATTTCCAACAGGGGTAAAACCGAACTTCTGTGAAAAGATAAATCTTGCAATTTAACTACGCTCACGTGGAGTAGAAATATCACAATAATCGAAAGAACAATAATTGTTTCAAAGAATGATTAGAGATCTACTGGAGCTTGCCCACTTCGTCAAAACACCCCATTCAAAAGAAACTCATGAACTGTAAGAAACTACAACCAAGAAACCAGATACAAGTTTGAGAAAGACAACAACTTCAACAATGAGCTCAGGCTCAACACAGAACTATGGAACATGGGTAAGAACTTCTCTACTCTCATACCACGAACAGTGGTGTAGCCTGGCAAAACCCAGAACAACAACCACGAACTCAACTGCTCAACGTCCGCTACCGATACGCATAGCTAATTCAATCAATTATGAATATATAGGATCATCTCATGACAATCATAATATTAATCCATATATATATATATAGGATAACACATCATATCACATATTAACAACATGAGAGATAGTACCGAAATAATTCTACACAGTACTACATAATGAACCAAATCACTAGAAATGCGGAAGCAATGGATTTCCCAAACCCCACCTACTGTGCACAGTGTGTCATTTTAATACTTTGTTCACCACGGACCTAAAGCCCGCTCTGATACCAACTGTAACACCCTGGCTATTCGGAAGCCAAGATGTCACGCAAAATTATCAAACTACTAAGGATAGCATTACAGCTGGATTATACAGATTCAATCAACAATAATTTCTAAAGAATGACAATAAACGATCACCAGATTCATGGAAAAGAATGGATAAACAATTATAATACCACGAACAGTCAAGCAATACCAAAGTTGGATTATTACAAATCTGGAAATTTAATTAATAAGTTGGCTTGACTGAAAGGTAATAATAATTATTCTGGTTGGATAAAAGTGAAGTGCAGTGTGCCGAACTACCCCACCAAATCATCTTGTCTTCTCCTCAATTACCTAATTAAAACATACAAAGCAAGGGTGAGTCGAAGACTCAGCAAGTGCATACAAGAATAATCAAACATAGAGTGGACAACACAAACCAGTGGAATTACGAACAAATCTTGGAACACATATACGATTGAATGGAATGAATACATGAATGGATGGAATGAAAGAATAACTTGACATATAACTCAATGTATCATCGAATAAGGTATTGAACTCTACCACATCATACTCAAATCACAGGAATATTCATAATTTACCAAGTTAACAAGCAATCAACGAATTCACACAAATTAAACATTGCACTTGCCTTCCGTGTGGTGACATGTTGTGAAACAACGAAGGTGTCCTTCCACCCACCGTCTCACCGCCTACACAAGCATTGCCACGTATTACGGATAATTGAATATGGCACAGCTACAAGTGTTCTACGATGCTCTCTAATCAACCCACCCATCCCAAGGGTTCAATTTGACATCTACTCCAAAAGTCCAGATTATCGTTCTACGGGCAGTTGCACAAGAAAATTCGCCATTAATTATCTGTAACTCTAAACGACCTGAAACCAGTGCTCACTGATTCGTAACTGATCAGGCTACAAAACATTAGTTGGTGGAATCCCCTGATTCGGCCAAAACAGATGGCTAATTAACTGCTAAACCCAACCCATCTACGTCTGTCCAGAAAACAGATCAGCAGTAAAGAAAATAGTGTAACTTTTAGCCTACTGATCCAAATGGAATGATCTTTATCAACTTGGAAATATAATTTCGAGATCTACAATAACTTAGTTGGGTGAAGATTCTGATTCGGCCTCTAATTTGAACAAAAACGAGGGACAAACCTACTGGCCTCAGATTTCAGACAGATTGGACAGTTCGTATTCAAAAAATCATATCTCCCAAACTACTGATCGGATTTTCCCGATCTTGGTGCCAAAAGAAAGCTAACGAAACCAGGAACAAATCTCTAGAAGGGCAAAACCCCAAATTCGGCCTCTAAAGTACCGTAACATGCCACGCAACATTCTGATCCAATCTGTAATTTCTGGAACTCTAATCCGACGCGAATCAAATGATCTCTACCGCAACAAAAATCGATCAAACAAATAACCGGGGTGCTCGTTACCCTTGAAGACCCGTAGCACGACGAAGAACCACTCCCCGCTGGTCTCCCTTCTTCTTCCTTGGCCGGCCCCAACACCACGAACCCGAGGAGAACACAAAAGCCCGGCGGAGGAAGAACCGAAGGTGCACGCGTGGAGGATCGGAAGTGCAGCTCCGGGGGAACACCAATGGCGGCCACCAACGGAGGAGGAGGCGCCTAGGAGGAGGTGCTGCGCCGTGTGGGGAAGAGGAAGAAGGAGGTGGCGGCTAGGGGGAGGGAGGAGGTGGCGGCTAGGGTTTGGGGGGGAGTGGCGCCCCCCCTTTATGGCAAGCCACTTCATGGGCCGGCCGGCCCCCTCTTGGGCCACTGGTCGCGGATCTGCGGCCCAAAGTTGCTGAAAATAACGATAACCCCCCCGCTGATTGGAATTTTCGACGAAATCTATTTCTTTTTCTCCCTCTGACTTCTTTCTTTTTACCGAATGCGATTCCGGAAAGTTTTAAATCTCGATTTCGAAAAACATTCCCAAACATTTGAAACGATACAACCTAGATGGATTTATGAGGTATTACATCAAGTTTATATTTGCAGCTCACATGAGATGATGACTCGTAGCATGGCTAAGCAATCTACCCGTATCTAACCAACCCACGTTGGTGCTACGTAATACCAACTAGTAATGAACTAACCTAGGGTGACAAAAGATCATAGCATAACAATAGACAAGGTGGATGTAACAAATTGGATTAATAACTAAACCAAAAAGCATTTAAATAAACACTTAAAGAAAAATACAATAATTTAAATCAAAGTATTTTGAAAAATGGGTGCAATATGATCAAAGATATAACTTGCCTTGGGATAGGTCTAGGTACTGGTCTTGATCTTGGTGTGCTCCTTCTTCTTCAAAAGTTCCGAAGAATTAACGACTACTCGTAAACGAAATAAATAAACAAAATAAATAAATAATAGAGATAAAACAAACTCTAATAAATAAATAAAAATATCAGATAAATAGGGCTCGAATTTAGTTGAATTTAGGAATTTGAATGAGCTCAATCGGAGTTCGGATGCAAAAGATATGGCCTTTGGAAGTTTGAATCTAAAGAAAATACCATAAATAGGATATATCAGAATGTCTGAATTATTCTTCAACAGAAAAATCAGAAAATGACGCCAGCATGACATCAGCCCTGGGATTTTGAAATTAAAATAAATCCTGGGAAAAACCTATAGAGACTGACATATGGGGCCCACGGTCCATGGACCGGGTCAAAAAAGATGGGCTCTGGTCTCCGTGTTCACAGGTCTACAGAACAGTGGATCTGACAAGTGGGACCCACATGGCATAGGCTTGGTCTACGGTGGATTGTGTTCACAGAAGTTTGAATCTAGAGTTCGGGTGAACCGTCCACGCACGCGTGCACGTGGACACTGACACCGCGCCACGCACGCGACACGCAGACGCGAAAGCTTATGTGGCTACACACGTGCCACGACACGTCAGACCAGTGGCGGCGCGGCTATGGGCCCGATGGTCGACGGCAAACGGCGGTAGCTCACCGGCGGTGAGTGGTTCCAGGAGGTAGAGTGTGACGCGGGGATCTCGTAGGTGTGTTCACGGGTGCTCGAGGGTGGCTGTAGCGACCGGCGACGAGTTCAAAGCGGCGGAGTTATTTTGGGCTCATCGGGATCTGCCCTCCGGCGGTGCTTCGGCGGAACAAAGACGACCACGAGATAGCACTGCTCCGAGCGATACCGGCAGTGCAGACCACGAGGCTCGGGCGGCTCCGGTTGTTGTGGAATCGCTCGTCGGAGTTTCGGCAACGCAAATCCTTCTTCGAGCTCTTCCGACGGCTAGGGTTTGGCTTCGGCGCTGAGGCGACTAGGGTTGAGGTGCGGACGCCAGGGGCTACCTCTCTATTTATACCCGAAGGCCTGGGACAGTCCGAGGTGGTTACAGAGAGGAAGGATCGCGCGGCGGCAGAAGCAAATCCCTAACGGATTCAGGAACGAAGAATAGGATTCGGTAGGGCCCGCTTGTTGCGTGGAAAAAGGCAACGCCAGGCTGACGAGTGAGATCGGGTGCGCGCATCGAAAAGGAGGAGCCCGGTCAGTGGGGGCACTGTCGTGGAGGCGCTATTGGGCAGCGGGAATAGGGTTTGGGTTTCGGCCCAAATACTGTTTTGAGATTTTAAATAGGTTTTCTATTTTAGAAAATACAGAAATTGCAAATGGCAATTAGAAAATAGCAAATGAACTCAGAAAAATTCTAGAAAAATATAGAAAATATATCCAAGCACATCGAATCCAAATAAAATAGTTTTGATAATTGTTGATATTTGGATTATTCACATTAAATGATTTTGATACTAAAAGTCCAAGTTAGGCTTTTGAATTAAATTCAAATAAATCCAAAAGGTGAATTTTCTCCCTACTAACTAATCAAAAGGTTTTTTTTAAGGTTTAGAAAATTGGGATGTTACAAAACCCCTCTGGAAACAATAGGATCTAGAGGTAGTAACACCCCACAAAACAATTGTGCATTTACATATGCAATTACATCTTTGCAAGTTCGGGTTCTTGCACTATTGTTGATGAAGACATGATAGGCTCGAATGAACCAAATCTTTGTTAATTAAGCAGAAATTACTTCGTGCTAGTGGTATGTTACATTCTCTTTTTTTTTTTGCTATGTTTTATCTATTTTGTCATATCGTTAAAATAGAATTCAAATTTTATTTTGATTGTGCATTTGTGTTGTACTTTTTTTATGCCTCAGTGTTGATAGTATTCGGCGTTAGTTATAGACTTATAGCCTCTTCATTTTGGACCCGAGGCTTTGTAAAATCCTAGCTCCACTACTGAATATAAGACATTGATGAATGCCTAGCATAAGTAACCAATTGTCTCAGATATTTAACGAACTTAACGACTAGAATTTACTACAATAGCTCAGATTTGACTTTTCTTGACTTCATTATTCGGTCATATCAGCCAGACAATCATTCTAGAGGCTATGCATGAATGCTGATATACTTTTGATTTTCCTCATCCAATTTTATGTCCTTGTACTTCAACCAAACTTATGGTCTATGCGGTTAATATAGTGCATTCGGCATACCTATATTTTAGGTACTATTACCACAGCTGAGATTCTGTTGGTGTACTTGGGGTTGGGTGCATTGGATAGTGCATAATCTATCATAAATTCTAATAATGATTACAATGATTTTCTCTTAGTTAGATCTAATGACGAGCGAGCTTTATTTTTTACAGGATGAACAAATGATGTAATTGTGACAAGCCATGCGGCTAATATATATTTGTATTAAGTATTAACAAAATTAATGGTTGTGCACGTACCCTTGCTTCCCAAGAAAGGAAAAAAAAATCATGCATAAAAATATGTGAATGATTTTGTTTATAACTGTCTGACTGGCTGTAAATATTATATAGAATAACGTTTAGTACTATTTCATGAATTCTATGTCTAAGAATGAATGACACAATAATTTTGAGTGTTACGCTCTGCTTGATGCTGTTCTAATGCGATCTAGCTAGTTTGTTCTCAGGACGAATGCTCAGCAGCCGAAATTCTGCAAATGCGAGGGGGACAAGGCAGCTGGAAGGAGGCCACTGCTTGTAGGTACACTGAATGATTTGACGGGTAGGTAGTATCGCATGTTGATGTCAATTTCCTCAAGCGTTTACTGAAGCTCTTTGGTTTAAGTGCACTTCAACTTGTACACTAATTAACCTTGGATCACCTGCAAAACTGGCTGCTGCTAGATGCATGGTGATCTCTGTCAGGTGTGAGGAGAGACCAGACGGCTAGCCTGTGCTCAATAGCCAGCCCTGCACATCACCAGCCCAGCCAGTGCTCAATGTTCTGGAGTGAAGGTCACCAGTATCCTACTGAACGCCAGATTAGTACGTAAACCTTTTGAGTGTTAATAGTACAAGGATTCGGTAGTAGATAAGAGGCAGGAAAGGAGGCACCTTTCTTTGATTTCTTGGCGTTTGAATTGTGGTTATGTACACATTTGGGTATTGAGTTTGCTGTTAGTGTTTGGGCGAGGAGGTCGAATGAGTCCTTGCGAAATCTGCGGAGCGGCAAAAAATCACGCTCCGTGATTTACTAGCGGTGCTTATATGTGTTTATATTCTGCACTGGAGTTGGTCAGATCAATGCAAGTAATTGGCTTTGGGATAATCATTATTCATTGCTTGTCCCCATTTTGTTCCATCTTTTTTGTTGGTTTGCTGCTTGACTTCTAGGTGAGTGGATAAATAAACATTTGCGCCGCTTTGAAATATGTTCATGCTGTTATATAGCTTAATTCTAACTTAAAAACCATAACCATGGAGCTTAGTTGTTCATCCATAACTACAATATTACCCCTTAAGGGTTTGTTTGGATACATTCTGATCTGACTTAATCTTTTGGATTAACTCGAAAGTTGAACTCAAATCCCTTCCAATATGAAGTGGTTCTAATCCTTTTCTATCCAAACTATCCCTAAATATGCATTTCATCTTCTAAATGTGATCTTTCATGTTGCTAAATATAGCTCAATTGTTCATGTTTTAATAAAATTAAGTCATTTAATCAATATTTTATAAAAAAATAAAAAAAAATCAATATTTACGCTAAATCAGCACACAAACAAGCCTTCGGAACCCTCAAAAGTATTTTAAACATTTCATCATTCATATACATCAACAGTCAGTCAGTCCAATAAAAAGTAAGTCCAATAAAAAGTAAGTTCAACAAAAAGTCAAGTTTCCAAAACGACCTCTTTGAAAAAAAAAAAACTCCACCTATAAGTTAGATAGCCTTTTTCAGCTTTCTGCTGCCCAACGAAAGACAGATTGCCAAATAACGTCTCAGAAAAATCAGCTACAGTTCCAAAAAGCCATGATCTTTTTAGTGAAGCTACGGTTTCCCCCAAACAGAACCTCTATCATTTAACCATCATGTGATAGGTCCTATTTGTTTAAACTTAAATTTTTGGTTTATAGTTTAAAGTTAATTTTTTTGGTTTAATTAGTTTATAAGCCTTTTAGCTTTTAAGCCAAGCATTAGTGTTAGGTAATCTGACTTTTTATAGAATGTTGGCTTATTGAGTTATGTATGAAGAGGAGGATGAAAGAGCAAAAAAAAAATAGAACGATTTGTATTTATATGCAATGACATTTTGTAGGTAATTTCAGCGAACTTTAATGGCAATCGGTTATTCCATTCTACAAAAGACAAAAAAACACATCTTCCGTGGGTTATAACTTTTAGACTTAAAATGGCTTAAACTTTTCATAAGTAAGATAAAAAACCACCTCTTTGTTTTGACTTAACCTTTTTTGCTTTTAAATCAGACAAAAATGCTAAACAAATAGGAGCATACTCTACAAGTGTACTACAGTTCGTAATAACTAGAACATAGAACCAGACTCTTGTTGGATGGACGAGAATAGCTCCAGCATTTAGGAGTTGGCCCGTCGCCAAAAGAACATTGATAGCTTTTGGGCTGATTGTGTTGGCCTAGACCCAACCACATACAGGCAATTTTTCTGTCAGCAGCAAGCCGTTTTGGCCATACATAACCCTCTCGCCGCGCCGCGCGCAGTGATAGCTGACAAGCGCGAGCGGGCATGTAGAATAGCGAGCGCATAATTTCGGTGATTTCGCTCCTCCTAGATTCTCCGAAATTTTCGTGATTCATTAAAAAAAGGAAATATTTGAATTTACCATTCAAAAAAAGGAAATATTTGAATTTAGAAAAAAATGCATCGGAACATTTGACTTCAGACAAAATTCGATCAAATTTCAAGTCCAAAATTCGTCTAGTTTGAAAACCCGCCAAAGTTTTCAACCGAAATTCTAAATTTTGGTGATTCCGCCCCCTCTGAATTTTTTTTCAAAACAAAATAGTATTTATGGCCAGTTAGGCGCGTAGTGTGCCGGTGCACACTGAGTGGACATGCAGCATTGTAATCCGCCCAGAGTAGAGCTGGGACTTGGGCCATACTTTCTTGGGTCGGCCCGAGGCCCGGTTGGCATGATACTGCATGGCGCATGGTAGGCGGGGCCAGTACAACATGAATGGTGGAGCCAGGCTAGGCCTAAGAATGCGGTCTATTGGTGGCCAACCTCAACTCGCCAGGTAGCCCAACACCCCTCCCAACCCCATTCAACCTATTCTCTCGAGCCGACACGAAATAGATAGAACCTTTTTGTTCTAGCCCAATCACTCTCTGAACCCGGTCTAACCCAACCTCACCCCCTCTGCCACCCAGCCTAGTCTAACATGGTACGGTAAAGTGACTGGACCGACCAAAACGCCCGCCGTGGCTCGTACCACGGCGGGACGGCCCTCCCAATGCCCAGCACTGGCCAAAGTATTTCATTCATTCGCTCCAACGACACAAATACAAGTCCCATCACAAGTCACTAACAAAAACATAAGCCAAGTAAATTCTTTCGATTTTATTGAGCTTTTACTGATCGACCCTGCACGTACGCAGTACGTGAGAATATTCTAGAACAAGGCCCCTCCCCCGTCGGCCAACCCGGCGCGGTACCCGGCATTATAGGCCGCCGCGTCCGACATCATGTCGCCGGCCAGCATCCCGCCGATCGCGCCGCCGACCAACCCGGCGCCTAGCCCCATCCCGAAGTCCAAGTTGCCATTATGATTTCCTTTCCTCGGCGAGGCAGTCACATGACCGGCAGCTTTCGGAGGCGGAAGCACGGCCACGTGCCCGGCAGCTTGCGGCGCCGGAGTCAAGGCCACATGCCCGGCAGCTTTCGGAGGCGGAGGCACGGCAACGTACCCGGCAGCTTGTGGCGCCGGAGTCACGGCCACATGCCCGGCAGCTTTCGGAGGCGGAGGCACGGCAACGTACCCGGCAGCTTGTGGCGCCGGAGTCACGGCCACATACCCGGCAGCTTGTGGAGGCGGCGGAGGCAGCAGCGGTGGGGGAGGATAAGTGTTAGGTGGGGATGGAACGGCCGCGCCATCGGGTACGCGACGGCGGGCTCGTCGGCTCTTGCATGGGCTATTTGCGGCGCGATGACGGGGCCCAGACGGTACGACAGGTTGAGCACGCCGCGCGGCTCGCAGCGGTGCACCTTGCGGACCTGGTAGGACGCAAATTGCGACGGGCGGGCGCCGAGGTCGCCGGGGCAGGCGCCGGCGAGGATCTCGGCCAGGGGGACGATGACCTCGCCGACGTCGCGGTCACCGCGGGAGCGCTCGGCGCGGAGGAGGACGTGTAGGCATCCGCTGGCCACCGAGGCGGTTGGCGGGACGGCGAACCGGAGCGTGGCGTTCCACGAGGGGTGGCGGCCGCCGTAGGGATCCGGCGGCGTGCACTGGCGCGTGAGCGGGTCGCCGGAGATGGTCGCGACGGCGTACACATCCATACGCGTGATCAGGTTCACCTTCTTCAGGTTCTTCGCCGACAGGAGGGTAACCTCCAGCACTCTGTACGCCATGGTTAAACTCGCTCGTAAGTAAGATGGCCGCAGCGCTCACTCCACTTGGTGATGCTGGCTTCAAGCTGGGAGGGAGGTATGTAGTGTGGAAAAAAAATTCTATGGTGAGACCCTCCCCTCGTCTCCACACATCACCTCCCCCTCCGAATCCAGCGGCCCCGGGGAGGGGCCTCACGCCAGACGCTCAAACATGCATGCATGCTTACTGGTCCCAGATTGGGAGGCAGCTTGCAATTAAATTTTTATCCAAGCATGGATGGTAGGACAAGATTTGGAGGCATCTGATGCTCGGCATCGCTTGACGGACAAGCGCGATTCTTCTGTGGAGTGCAATCATGGTCTGTTTTAAAGCTTGCTCTTTTTCTTTCTGATGATGCGTTTTCAGCTTATTATTAGCACACGAGCGATGCAGGCCATACCTTTGTCCTGCTTCGTTTCCCCTTTTCTATGGTTTATTCGGCTTTCTTGTTGCTGAAGGATGCGAGGTTTGGATATGTACTAGTATTTCTTTCAGGCGTCTTTACTGCTGAACTTTTGAATGTGCTGTGGGTAGCAGTGCAAAGAAAGAACCAAAGTAGTGCCTCTTTTAAATTAGAGATATTTTCTTGAGAAATGTCTGTTGAGATTGCTTTTTGTCTAGTTAAAACTCGTTATTACGTGGACTGGTCTACAGATAGATATTCCTCCGCCTGTCTTACCTGTTAATTTGCACATTAGAAACGCTACTGTTCAGGCGTCTGACCCTATCCACTCCCCAAGCCACTTAGGGTATCTACCTATTCCGCCTCATTACACCAGAATCAAAACAAAAATAACTCTCTCTCTCTCACACACATCAAAGAAAAAAAGCACCAAGCTCTTGTTAGTGATGTGCCCAAGAGGCAATCATAAACAATTTGGGTTTATGGACTAAGAGAGATATTGATCCATATGGGACTAGGGTTCTATTAGGTCTACAACGTGGAAGCCCATTAGCATGCTCTATAAATATGGAGACGGGGTTGCAGGCACAATATCACGAAACCCTGGCCGCCACCTCCCCTTAGCCGTATCCCGAAACCCTAGCCGGGCGCGCGGTGCTAGCACACCAGCGCACGGCGTTCCATCTCGAACGTGTGGACTCCGTGGAGGCGCCGCTGCTGTTGCTGCTGTGCTAATTGGCGAAAAGCGCAAGGCTATTGCGTAGGACTCGAGGAGGAGACATTCAGTTCGTGAAACGATCGACTGTTCCTTCTTCATCAACACGTATTTACGTTGGACCGGGCTGCTCCAACTCTTCTTCCGCTGCGCAGCGCATCTAGTGGTAACTATCTATGACTCCCTTACACGTATGTTTTTTGGTTGAATACGGTAGAAGATCAATTGTTGTAACTAGCGTAGCCTACCTGTTCACCTTTCAGTGGTATCAGAGCAAAACTACGTAGTATGTGGTTTGGATCATGCGCTTGTAGATGATGTGTTGATTGTAGTAGATGCGATCTATTACCGTTCTTATGCTAGTTTCATGTGATGGATCTTTCGGTGCACGGGTTGATTAGATCAATCGGTCATAAGGGGTTGAAATATGTATGAGTTGATAGCATCATATGGCCAAAAAGATTAGTTCGTGCTCCTTCTTTTGATGTACGCGCGACTTGCCCCTACCAGCTGGTATCACCATCGGGGCTAACTACGCGCACAGTCAATAGATCGAGCCAACAGATCGAGGTCTTGTGTTGCGGTCTCCTCAAGAATACCGATTGCGATGATCAATGTGATTGATCTAATGAAAATTGAGACATTTTGAATGGCTCGGATTTGGGTTGATTTGATCGGCCCGATGAGATTTTCATAGCGATTTCATAGATGCGATCTATGTAATTCCATGAGATTTTCATAGCGATTTGTGTTGCGGGACCGCCGTTGCGTACACGCATAGATTGTTATACAAACACATTCTTGTCAGGGCGGTAGAATGCGGTCTACGCTTAACTTATTTTTGCAGGGAATGCTGTGAATGGTATGGCATAGATGTATATGTGATGCATGTGTGTTTTTGCGGCCTGTGTGTCGTATTAATCACAGCTAGGTTGAGGCTGTTCTTTAATTGTATAACGACCTGCGTGTCGACTTGTGATGCTTGAGCTCCTCATGTAATTCATTTGCTAGCTATTAGTTGTAATAGTTTAGTTCTTTACCATGGAGGCTTCAAGCATGATGACAAAGAGGACAGGAAGTGTGGCGAAGGACATCACTGTGGAACCATGTGATGGCGACCACTACGATTCAAAAGGCCATACCATTCACAGTTTAATGTGATTATATGCATGTGATGTTTATTTCCTGTCATACTATTCTTTCATGCCATACCTATAGATGATGTATTTTTCATGACAGAATAGCTTCTCTCAAAAGAAAATTAAGAATTTATTTGATGCCCTTCCAATTGTTGCGCCTATAAGAATTACGATCATTGTTTGGTAGGTCTGCCAAAGCAGAGTACCACCAATTTTCTTGATCTAATAGGGTGGATGTCGGACATCCACATGCATAGTATTGGTATACTTGACAAAGGCTATCAAATTGGATTTGGGCCTTGGGGCATGGTGTTGGGAGCCGGGGCATTGGGTGCCACCCAACAAACAAGAGTCACATAAGATGTGATTAGCAAGCGTTGCTTACCTACGTCACTAGGTTTCTAGCGGTGATGCCAAAGCTCACTAGAACTTAGATGAACATGGATCTTGACCACTATATGTCGTTAGAGGGAAGACGATTACAAAACATATAGTGGGAGTGTCTTTTGTTAAATTATTTAATGGAAGATCAATCATGAACATAGTGCTGAACTTTGCTTGTTTATTTTCTGTTGTAGATTATGGCTGCTTCTAGTAACAATTCTGGTTTTAACTTGCGATCTGTTCTTGAGAAAGAAAAACTCAATGGAACGAATTTTATTGATTGGTACCGCAACCTGAGAATTGTTCTCAGACAAGAAAAAAAGGAATACGTTCTTGAGCAACCCTACCCCGATGAACTCCCTGAGGGTGCAAACGTTGCCACCCGCAAAGCTTATGAGAAGCACTGCAATGATTCACTCGACGTTAGCTGTCTCATGCTTGCTACCATGTCCTCTGAGCTTCAGAAGCATTATGAGAATGCAGATGCTCACACTATGATTGAAGGACTGCGTGGCATGTTTGAGAACCAAGCTAGGACCGAGAGGTTTAACATCTCAAGGTCCTTGTTTGTGTGCAAGCTGGCGGAAGGTAGTCCAATCAGTCCTCATGTGATCAAGATGATTGGTTACATTGAGAGCTTGGAGAAGCTTGGTTCTCCCCTTAATCTTGATCTGGCTACGGATGTTGTTCTCCAATCGCTCCCTCCGAGCTATGAGCAGTTCATTATGACTTTTCATATGAATAGCATAGAGAAATCATTGACTGAATTGCATGGGATGCTTAAGACAACAGAGGAAAGCATTAAGAAAAACACCAATCATGTGATGATGGTTCAGAAGGAGAATAAAAAAAGAAAGCGTTGGACGCCCAAAGGCAAAGGCAAAGGAAAAGGAAATGTTCCTAATGAGCACCCTAGCTCTAAGCCAAAGCCAAATGGGAAGGTTAAATCTGGCCCTTCTCCTGATGATGAATGCTACCACTGCTATGTCAAGGGTCATTGGTCTAGGAATTGTAAGAAATACTTGGAGGATCTAAAAAAGAAGAAGGGAAGCGAGACTTCTGCTTCAGGAATAAATGTTATAGAAATTAATCTTACAATTTCTTCTCATGAATCTTGTGTATTTGATACCGGATCGATGATTCATACTTGCAAATCGTTGCAGGGTCTAAGAAGGACTAGAAGTTTTGCGAGAGGCGAGTTGGACGTGCGTGTCGGCAATGGAGCAAAGGTTGCTGTACTGGCTGTCGGCACTTATCACTTGTCATTACCTTCAGGATTAGTTTTGAAATTAAATAATTGTTATTACATTCCAGCATTGAGTAAGAACATCATCTCTTCTTCATGTTTGGAGGAAGATGGTGGTTATGAGTTCGTAATAAAGAACAAACGTTGTTCTATTTATTTGAATACTATACTCTATGCACATTGTCCATTGTTGAATGGGTTATATATTCTTGATCTTGAGGATAAGCCTGTCTATAATATTAATGCAAAGAGGCTGCGGCCTAATGATTTGAATCCCGCTTTTATTTGGCATTATCGCTTAGGTCATATAAATGAAAAACGCATAGAGAAGCTCCATAAAGATGGTCTACTCAACTCATTTGATTTTGAATCATTTGAGACATGCGAGTCTTGTTTACTTGGCAAGATGACAAAGGCGCCTTTCACCGGTCATAGTGAGAGGGCAAGTGACTTGTTGGGACTTGTACATACCGATGTATGTGGACCAATGAGCTCAGTAGCCAGAGGTGGTTTTTAGTATTTCATTACTTTTACCCATGACTTTAGTAGATATGGATACATCTACTTAATGAGGCACAAGTCTGAATCGTTTGAAAAGTTCAAAGAATTTCAGAATGAAGTACAAAATCAGCTAGGCAAGACAATTAAAATTCTGCGATCTGATCGTGGAGGTGAATATTTGAGCCATGAATTTGGTGAACATCTACAACAGTGTGGAATTGTTCCACAGCTGACTCCGCCTAGCACGCCTCAGTGGAACGGGGTATCTGAACGGAGGAACCATACCTTGTTAGATATGGTTCGGTCAATGATGAGCCAATCCGATCTTCTATTGTCCTTCTGGGGATATGCTCTAGAACTGCTGCGTTTACACTAAACAGAGTTCCATCTAAATCAGTGGAAAAGACACCATACGAGAAATGGACCGAAAACGTCCTGGATTGTCTTTCCTTAAGATATGGGGTTGTGAGACTTATGTGAAATGTTTGACGTCTGATAAGCTCCATCCTAAATCTTATAAATGCTTCTTTGTTGGATATCCTAGGGAAACCAAAGGATATTATTTTTACAATCGGGAAGAAGGCAAAGTGTTTGTCGCTCGGAACGGTGTCTTTTTGAAAAAAGAGTTTCTTTCAAAAGGTGTTAGTGGGAGCAAGGTGCAGCTTGAAGAAATTCGGGAAACATCTGAAAATGTTTCAGCTCCTATTGAACCTCAACAGGATGTACAAGATGTTGTACAACCGGTTATAGAGGCACCGCCCCCACGTAGATCTACAAGGGCACGTCGCAGAATCGAAAAGTTCACGCTCCTAACCACGGGACAACGCGACATATTGTTATTGGACAATGATGAAACCAAGAGCTACACGGAAGCAATGATGGGACCAAACTCTGAAAAATGGCTTGGAGCCATGAGGTCCGAAATAGAATCCATGCATGATAATCAAGTTTGGAACTTGGTGGATCCACCTGATGGTGTAAAAACTATTGAGTGTAAATGGGTTTTTAAGAAAAAGATAGACATGGATGGAAATATTCACATCTATAAGGCACGATTGGTGGCGAAAGGTTTCAAGCAAATTCAAGGTGTTGATTATGATGAGACGTTTTCGCCCGTCGCTATGCTAAAGTCTATTCGGATCCTCCTAGCGATTGCTGCCTATTTCGACTACGAGATTTGGCAGATGTATGTCAAAACGGCTTTCCTAAATGGAAATCTAAGCGAGGATGTGTACATGACACAGCCTGATGATTTTTTCATCCGAAAAATGCTGGGAGAATATGCAAGCTTCAGAAGTCCATTTATGGATTGAAGCAAGCATCTCGGAGTTGGAATCTTCGTTTTAATGAAGCAGTCAAAGGGTTTTGTTTCATCAAGAATGAAGAAGAACCTTGTGTTTACAAGAAGGCTAATGGGAGCGCACTTGTTTTTCTGGTCTTGTATGTAGATGACATATTATTGATCGGAAATGATATTCCAATGCTAAAAGCTGTGAAGTCTTCATTGAGAAAAAGTTTCTCAATGAAAGATCTCGGAGAGGCAGCTTACATTTTGGACATAAAGATCTATAGAGATAGATCAAAGAGGCTAATTGGATTAAGCCAAAGTACATACATTGACAACGTATTGAAACGGTTCAATATGCAAGATTCCAAGAAAGGTTTCTTGCCTATGTCACATGGCATTAGTCTTAGCAAGACTCAGTGTGCTTCAACACTTGATGAGCAAAAGAAAATGAGTGCGATTCCATATGCCTCAGCCATCGGATCCATCATGTATGCTATGCTTTGTACACGCCCAGATGTTTCATATGCTCTAAGTGTTACGAGCAGGTATCAATCTAGCCCCGGTCTAGCTCACTGGGTGGCTGTAAAGAATATTCTTAAGTACTTTAGAAGAACTAAGGATATGTTCCTTATTTTTGGAGGTGAAGAAGAGCTCGTTGTAAAAGGTTACACCGATGCTAGTTTCCAAACTGATAAAGATGATAGCAGATCGCAGTCTGGTTTTGTGTTCTGCCTCAATGGAGGTGCAGTGAGCTGGAAAAGTTCGAAGCAAGAGACAGTAGCTGATTCGACAACTGAAGCCGAGTATATTGTAGCTTCTGAAGCCGCAAAGGAAGCTGTTTAGATTAGAAAATTTGTTTTTGAGTTGGGTGTGATCCCTAGTGTGTCTAGTCCAGTGGATCTCTATTGTGATAATAGTGGAGCCATTGCGCAAGCAAAGGAGCCTAGGTCACACCAAAAGTCCAAACATATACTTCGGCGCTATCACCTTATCCGTGTGATCATTGATAGGGGTGAAGTGAAGATTTGCAAGGTGCACACGGATTTGAATGTTGCTGATCCGTTAACAAAGCCTCTCCCACAACCAAAGCATGAGACACACACGAGTGCAATGGGTATTAGATACTTACATGATTGACTCTAGTGTGAGTGGGAGATAATTGTATCAAGTCTATGTTTATGAAATTTTGAATAAGGTGTTATTTGGTTCCTTGAATAATGATTATATGTATTGATTGACAAGTATGTGACTTGTTCGTGAAACTCTTTGTTTTATTTAATGTTATTCTAAAGATCCCTAGTCTTATGTCATTACGTGGGACAACAATGATTTATGGATTAGCACATGTATTGATTGATGATCATGTTTCACGGATCATGGATATAGAAATATCAAATCAATAATGTGGACACATGTTAGAGAACATGGTGTTGGATTGACCCACTCCGAGATGTTGCTGGGATTGTTATGTTAATATGTGCCATCAAGCGATCTCGAGTGGTATACCTACTGGATCCTTCGACCTGAAACCGCCATTGTTTCTCACTGTGTGTAGTGGTGCGCTTTGGGACTGCCAAACACTACACCGTAACTGGGTAGCTATAAAAGTGGTCTTCAGGTGTATCATGAAACATGGAATGGGATGTGAGCGGATTAAGATGGAATTTGCCCCTCATACATAACAGGAGAGATATCTTTGGGCCCCTCGATATGGTTGGATATGATCTTTATGTGTATTCGGGAGTCAATATGCCCTGCTAGGTGCCACTATTGACTTATGGCTTGATAAGGGTTTTCGGGTCATGGCTGTCTACATATAAACCTAACGGGTCACACACTTAAAGGGTTGGAATTGGAGAGCTTGCCTATATGATTGTCTCTAGTGCAAGTGGGAGATTGTTAGTGATGTGCCCAAGAGGCAATCATAAACAATTCGGGTTTATGGGCTAAGAGAGATATTGATCCATATGGGACTATGGTTCTATTGGGCCTACAACGTGGAAGCCCATTAGCATGCTCTACAAATATGGAGGCGGGGCTGCAAGCACAATATCACGAAACCTTGGCCGCCACCTCCCCTTAGCCGTATCCCGAAACCCTAGCTGGGCGCGCGGTGCTAGCACACCAGCGCATGGCGTTCCATCCCGAACGTGTGGACTCCGTGGAGGCGCCGCTGCTGTTGCTGCTGTGCTGATTAGCGAAAAACGCAAGGCTATTGCGTAGGACTCGAGGAGGAGACATTCAGTTCGTGAAACGATCGACTGTTCCTTCTTCATCAACACGTATCTACGTTGGACCGGGCTGCTCCAACTCTTCTTCCGCTGCGCAGCGCATCTAGTGGTAACTATTCATGACTCCCTTACACGTATGTTTTCTGGTTGAACACTGTAGAAGATCAATTGTTGTAGCTAGCGTAGCCTACCTGTTCACCTTTCAGCTCTCTCCCCTACGTCTCTATTTAGTAATAAATTCCTCCACCTACTCCATTCTCTCTCATCTCTCATTTTCTACTCGCTTCACTCCCGGTTCCCCTCCCCTCCACTCCTATCAAGGCATCAACACATACCCAGACTTTAGTGCCCCACACCACAACCTGGCCTCAACATCTCACAAGTTCTCAACCCCAAAAGGGACACAAACAAATGCACACGCGCACAAACAGAGAGAGGAGAAGATAGAGAAGAGGGGAGAGAGGAGGCAAGAAGTCGCCACCGAGGGGACTATCGTCAGCCTGGCTGCTGCTCTCGTGTAGTCGCAAGATGCCGCCACCGCCTTCGCTGTTGGAGCAGCTCAGCCAGTACCTGTCAGAGCCGCTCGTTGTCCGATTTGGAAGCCTCTACTCACTCTGGAAGCTCTGTGTGCAACTTGATCCCGTTCCCCTTTCTTTTTCTTTTGATTTTTTGTTGCAAAATGGTGAATTGTTCTCAAGGTAGTTAGAATCGCGATCATACTCTTAGAATCTTACGATTCTACGAACCCACGATAGCCTGTCGATCCAAATCACGATCCAAACAGTAGAATCGTATAGAATCGTAGAGTAGAGTCGTGGTAGAGTCGTTTGGGTAAAAAAATTGCAATTTTTTTGTAATTTTTTTATTTTTTTAGTGGCTAGGGTTTGCTGATATTTTGTTTTAGAGCAAAATTTGTTGATTTTAATTTCAGAGAATGAAACTATAAATAAACAAGGAGCATGCAAAATATTATATCAGTGTGGTAATGCTAGTACAAATATCTATACTATGACATGAGGAATCTTGAGCTTGATAATGATAAGATATTTTTATTCCTGGAGTATGTCTAGCTGCTTTTAAGGAATATGCAAGTGTTGCAATTAGGTATTGATTTACAAAAGTGGTGAATATTTCTCATATAATTGTAGTAAACTAGTCATGGTCATTGGTTGTTCTCCTGTAATTTAGAACTATATCACCTATCATGTCAGTACCATTATGCTTTTCTGTTGTGCGATAAAAGGTGCTTTGTCCATTTTTCAGTTATAAGTAAGTGGTAAACCATATAAGAATCATACAAACATATAGTATATATGTTAAATATGTGCATTTTTATAAATCCGTAGAATCGCCGATTCTACGATTCGATACTACGATTCGATCCTACCGGAGGCAAATCGATCCAACTTAGGATCTCGACTCTGATTACCTTGATTGTTCTAGTATTGTGATCCGTTGAAAAAAAAATGTTGCATACTGTTCTTTGTGGTGTTGCACACCGTTGAAAAAAATATTGCATTTGTAGAACAACAAATATTGCATACTGTTCACATGAATGTTGACTGTTCACATGAATGTTGCAAGCACACACACACACACATATATATATATATATATATATATATATATATATATATATATATAGAGAGAGAGAGAGAGAGAGAGAGCGCCTCTATTATACGTACTGGTGCTGTTCGAATTAGCTAGGGATGGCAATCGGGCGCAGCGGGCACGGGCAATGCTCGTTCATACCCATGCCCGCGACCCTGATTTCTCCCCACAGACATGCCCGCAAAGGATGACAGGCGAAGAACCTCGTCCATGCCCGTCGCCCACGGGATGCCTGTGTACCCACAACAACATAATTCATCCGGGCATGCTGGTAATCAATGGGCTATATCCTAAAGCAGATAGCATAAGTTGTCTTATATTAGAGATAAGATCACAATAAAACATTGTCGTTTAATTTAAGACAACTCCAATGCTACTCTTTTGGTGCTATCAGAAAGAACAATTTGAAACAAGGAACAGATCAACTTGATATATAGGGCAGCTACACCCAAATGCAGCTATATATCAAATTCGATGCAGCTACACCCATGATAAATTAATCTAGCATACGGGGCTTCATTAAAAAAAATTGTGTGTGAGAGAAAACAAAGGTACAGAATCAATGGTGCTGCAAGTATGCCACTCTAACGTGGAATAAACATACACTGCAGCTTACTATGGAGCGAGTAAACGGGCGTCGCTGGCACTGGTGGAGCTTGCCCATGTCTACGTCTGTTTACCCGATGGGTAGAGGATTGCCTCTATTTTCATACCCATGAGCAAAAAAAAAAAAACGCTACTCGGCTCCATTAGGGTATTGATTAATCGGGTATAATTGTCACCCGTAGTTAGTTGGAATGCATGCACAGTAAACCGAATTGACTATTCCATTCCACGCTCTTTCAGTTTTTTACCGAATCATTATTGGCAACTGGAGCTGACGTTTTGTTTTCCTGTTAAAGCGGTTCAATCTACGGTTCAGCTGTCTGCCTTTCTCTTCCTTGCAAGTGACCGCGACGCAGAATAGAGCTCGAGTTACACAACTCAACGGGGCTAGCTGCTAGACGACCTCCTTCATTTTTTTTATATTAATTTTACTTACGTAATATCAAATGCTGGCTTACTTGGTCTATGTGGTCCATGCAACTTCTGAGTTCTGATCAATCAGTAACCTGTGCATTTACCATTTAGCCAGGTTTAGATCAGGAGTTTTTTTTAAATAATATTATTATTTTAATAAATAATTATAAAAAAATAATCAGTTTTTTTAAAATAAATAATGGGCTATTGTCGTCATTTGAAATGACAAAATATCTCTGTTGCAATTTCAAATAGTGACAGTAGCCCTGTAGCCATTAGAACAGTGTGCAAATACCTAAGTCGTCAGTTTAATTGACGACATGAAATGATGACAGGAACCTGTCGCTAATTAAACCGGCGACATGATCAGGGATTTTTTTTGAAAAAACTGAAAGTAATGGCAAACATAAGTTACATCTCATGATGCGGTCGAGTCAGTCGGTGTTGTGGGTAGGGAACCAAAATCGCTTCCAGTTCTATGTTGAATGGAAACAACATATGCCCATTTTTTGCAAATAGAAAAAACTATCAGGAGGCGGTTACGGACAAGAAGCCGTCTGCATGATAATACTATCACGCAGATGATTCTTGTTGAGAACGTTTATAAAAATAGACTATCATAGGCGGTTGAGAGCAAACAATCTGTCTATGCTATTCCTGAAATGTTCCAAAAGCAAATATGATGACCTCATGTCATCATAGACACATAAAGTCAAGCGGTTCACAAAATGAAATGCATGATGGCGATTATGAACCGTCTGTGATGATATTTTTGTAGTAGTGGATTGACTCGGAACTTAAACTAAAATCTCTTCCAATCCGAAGAGATTGGTTCTAATACCTTTCTATCCAAATAAGCTCTTAATGGGTTGGGTTAGGAACCAAAATCGCTCCCACTAGCATAAAACAAGCCCAAAAACCCATTAAAATTCGATGCACGACGTAATAAGAAATAGAAATATAAAGTAATAAGAAACAATATTAGCAGTAATACATAGGTTAAACATCAATATATCAGACAACACAACTAAATAGGGCAGACATCATCATATAGTTTGTTGATAAATCACAATGATATTATAAAACATTCAGCATAACATATTTCAATAAGATAAACTATTCCGTGGCCGCCACCTCAACGTTCGCCATGTCGACTTCCACGATGCCCGCCTCGAGTGGGGCGGTCGGATAAAGTCCCCGCGGCACCGTTCGGACTGCCGACCTCTCCTTCATCCTATGCATTTCGTAGGGTAATTCTTGATGGTATGCCCGGACTCCCTGTAAATGGAGCACTTCTTCGCACGACGCCTGGCTTTTACTTCTTCCATGTCGTTCCTGATACGCTATTTCTACCGTCAGCCAACCTTTCCCTTTGACCTAGCAATGTTTGCGGCCCAGATCAGTTGCTCCCAAGTAGGATGGCCAGTGAAATGGCCAACTACAATGTAACCATACATCTCTGAATTCCAGGTTTGCATCACCTCTTCCTTTGTGCAATATTCAGAAAGGTATTGGTCCGGATGCCGCCCCACCGTCGAACACGCGGCCATCACATGTGAGCATGGCCTATGCAGAAGAAGTGGCTTGTTGCAAGTACATATGCAACTAGAGTGGTGTAACGTGCACTCATAGATGATCCTCTTGCGGTTTGTCCCGCGATGTCCTTTCTCACTGTAAAGTACCTCGAAACGGAGCTCCCTTGTGCCCATATGAATGTCTAGTGCATCTCACCCTTCTTGCATTTTTCCTCCATGTACTTGGGGACCATAGCGGAGTATAGTACTATACAATTTGCCATGGAGAGCGAGGTGTTGTTGCTTCGATCAACAAAGTACTTTGTGGTACCGCAGAAAATTGCTTCTATAATATCAACCAAAGGAAGGCACCTGGCTCGCGCATGACCTAATCGTACACCTCGGCTAGATTGGTTGTCATGACACCATACCGAGCACTATCCTTGTCATGTAGAAACAACCACTTTAACTTAGTCTCGTGTTCAATATAGTTTGAGAAGCATTTCAACTTCCCCCCCTCACAACAGGACCACCTGTGGGAAGCTCTAGCAATGCCTCAGGGCCTTGGTCAGCGCTTACAGTGGGATTTTTCGATGTCTCCCTTCTGTGCATCCTCGTTCGCTCATCCAGAGTTTTTCAGAGTGCATCGAACTTTCTCTGATGGTTTTGGTTGCACAATCGCTTGAAGAGGTTCATGAAGTCCTTCTTGTGGAACTGCTTGTAAAAGTTTGCACCCAAGTGCTTCATGTGCCACCTGCTCTACAGATCCACCCACGAAAGTGGCTCGTTTTCCCCTTTGTTGTAGCTGAGTTATTGCACTCAACAGGTTGGCATGTTGATCATGTATAATGCATACGTTAGGACGACCATGTACAATAGAAATATTCATGTTCTTAGAAACCCCAAGCAATTGTCTGTGTTCTTGCTTTCAACGAATGTGAAGGCCACAAGAAGAAACTGATTGATCCCGTTCATCGCAATTGCAGTAAGTATATGCCCCTTGTACGTCCTAGTTAGGAACATGCCATCCACACATAAGATCGGATGGCAATGCCGGAATGCATTGATGCATGCACCAAAGCCAAAGAATTATCGCTTCAGTACCCTCTTCTCGGCCCACCATGGATGTCTGTCATCTTGAAGGTCGACATAGGTACCGGGATTCCTATCCTGTATGACTCGGAGTTGGCTAGGTAGCTTGTGATTGGAGTCCTGGATTACAATGCCTTCGCTTCTGCCCTCCACGCTTTAGTATAGCTGATTATGTACTGAAACCTTGACTCGATTGCCCAAATGATAGATCGTAGTTGGAAATACAGATTATGAATGATCTCGCTATACTTGATGTTCACGATGAAGCCTGATGACAGGTTCTTACAGGAATGCATTGATTCAGCGCTGACACATGTGTGAGGCATTACTATAGAGCATTTCCAGTAGGTGTCCCACTTAGGCTGGAATGCATGCACTCGACAAGGGCATCCTGCTATGTCGCATTTCATATCGTAGCATCTTAGGTTAGACTTCACTACTGTGAATGTACGTTGTAGCGACAAGGCCCTAAATTTAACAGCCCCCTACACACGACTTCCTTGCATTTGTATATGACTCCTTGCTTGACCTCATTCTGATCGTACTCCCACGGTACACGGGAGCCTTCATCCACGATGAGGTTATCAACTTGGTATGTGTTTCGCTCGAATGGAACTGTCCGTTGTTCCACAACATCCTCCTCATCAGATCCTTCGTCTTCCGACAATACTTGGTAGTCCTGGTTTTCGATTGCCATCCATTGAACTAGGGCTTTGATCTCCACCTTCATCAACAATCCCACTAGCTTCCCGAACCAAATGAGCTTCTTCCACACAGTTTTCATTGACAACATCAGCAACTCCCCGACTTTAGGCCATTGTGTGCGTCGCGCTGTGGTTGGAGTCCCCAACTTGTTCTTCAACATCACCACCACCTCCTTCTTGTTCAACTACAAATGTAGGAATGATCTTGGCATATGCCTAAGGACAAAAGGACCAAATACGTATGACTGCCATGACCAATTACCCTTCAGCTGCACTAACTCCCAATCTATGCCCTGTGGTTCTCGGTTGGCAAGGCATCTTAATTTCAGATCGCACACAACATGGTTCAAATCGAATGTGTAGAACAACCACCGCATCACAGCGTCCCATGTACGTTGCTCTGGTCCTGTTAGGCTTACAGTCGCCGATTGGGAATAACGCAAATCAACCCCCTTGGCAACCTACAGAATAATCCTTTGACTGTAGTAAATTTTGAAATTGATTGTGTCCGACATATACGGCGTACTGCACCATAAATAAGATTTTTACGATTAACCATATATCTAAAACTAAACTACACACTGAAAAGGATGTATTACAACATACTACACTATGTAACCATACATCTAAAATTATGTAATCCATTCAGTTAAAAATTACGCAAGGTGGATGACCAGGTGGGCAGCGCTTCGCTAGCTCCTTTCCTCCCCTGTACTCCTCTCTACTCATCTCTCTTCCCTCCACTCTTTCTCCTTTTTCTGAATAAAAGTGAATTATGTTTGAATTTTGCGGTCTTTTATAGGGGAGGTTGTGTCACCATTTGGAATGACGACTGGGCTTGAAGGATCCCTGTCGCCATTTCGAATAACGATTTGCTAAAATTTTAATATTAAAAATTTTTACCTACAATGTGGCATGCCGAACCCCACCGCTACAAAAGTCCATCCAACCAACTAAACTGCAACCCTTTATCTTCTCATCTACTTACACTTGTCTCATAACTCTACTCGACATCATGTCTCAGTCGTCTTGTTCAATAAGCCGAAGAGCGGTGGCACTGGCGAATGCAAGCGCGTGAACAGCGAGGTGCAAGCAAATATCATGTACTCCAACACCGATGAAGGGGCGTATGTTCTACAAGTGTCCGTATTTCTCGGTGAGTTTGATTTCTACGAATACTGGTATTTGCATTTTCGGTTTATTTGTCACTTATTTGTCACTATTCGGTTTGGTTTTCTGGCCGACAGATGCCGGTACTTTCAGTGGGCGGACTCTGTTAGTGCCGTGGTGGAAAGAGCAGAGCACCCTATCACGGACACACTACCACATGTTCAGACAGAAATGACAACACACTTCGACTCTACCTTCTCAGAAAGAAATAACCACACTCTGCCACACCACCTTTTTAGACCAAAATGATCACACCCTATCACACCATATCTGCCACCATTTCAGACAGAAATGATAACACACTGCAATGCTATCATTCTAGACCGAAATGACCACACCCTGCCACACTACCATTTTAGACTGAAATGATGACTCTTCTCCCTCCACTCTCACCACTACACCCTATTCGCTTAAAAAAAGAGTGAGAAGGAGCTGGAGGAAAACACTACACCACCAAACCCAATACTTCACTCCAACTTGTTTCACAGAACAGAGAGGGAGGAGATGTCAGGCTTCTATGCAAGATGGTGCGGAAGTGCACTTGGATTATTCTATGAAGGATGCGCTAGTACCATTGGAGTTTCTACTCCCGCAATGTGTGTGCGAAGAACCGATGAATATCATTCAGTCCATACACTTGTCGATCACCGCCTGGGCGTATTACACGTGCGGGAATATCCTCGTAAGAGAATCTTACACACACATAGATTTTTGACATTTTACGTTGCATTCCACATATCGCTAACTTCATCCACGCATAATGGCAGCCGGCGATGCGTTGCAACTTCTTCTAATAGATCGATGGCCCAGACATGTATGATAGGACATTCATCATGCAGAAGTACATGTTCAACTATGTGAAGCAACCCGATACCTTCGAATGTTAGAAACCTTACATACCCAACCATATTGAAAAGACACCGGAGGAGCCCGGAAAGTAGAGTGGTGGTGGAGGACCCCTGAACAGGAAGCTGAGTATGACCGGGCCAAGTGCATGGTGGACAAGGGGAAGGCTCCTGCTAGTGAGACCGATGACCGTCCTAGAGCTCCCCGTCGCTCGGGTGCACTCCATATCGAAGGGTAAGTTATGTTCAATTTGCATCCTAATTATTGATTTGGCCTTATGTTCTGCTATCTTAACACCATTCAATCGTCCTGCCTGTCTCGCAGAACATGGCTGACTTCGAGACTGCCATCGTCACGGGTAGTCCCGAGAAAAGGGGAAGGGACCGATGGGCCGCCAAGACTAATAAACTTCATTCCAATCCACCTTTTTTTATTTCAAAAGGCGCACATGTATCGTAGGTATTTTCTGGTTTGTTGATTCGTGCATGCTGTCATTTCTAATGTACGTAACCAAACCCTGCGCACCATGTAATTCATAATTAAATTATGATTTTTTTAAATTTTATTCCCAAATATTTCATCTATTCCAAATTTCGTACTTGTTTCTGAAAGGAATAGGTTCTGCAAACAATACAATCAGGACAACAGTGCGCGTGCCAACCCTAAACCCAAATATTTTTGTCATTTTGCTTCGAAGGGGGATATTTGTGTTAGTACACCGCTGATAAATGAGAGCAAAAGAGTCATTAAATTCATACACATGTCTTATATTTTGAAATAAATGTAAAAAAATCATATGTCTTATATTTTAAAACAGATGGAGTACTAATTTCTCAGTAACAAGAACGATGTAAATGTGAACAAAAGGAGGGCAGTAAACGCGAGGAATCCAACAGTTAGCCTTTTCTATCATGGGATTGAAATAGGGGAGAAGACAGAGATGATCACAAATAAAGTTAGCACGTTTCCCACCTTCATCTACCTCCTTTGTCGTCCTAGCATCATCCAGTAACCATGGCGCGTGCACCATGATCAAGCACATGAAGGTCCTGCTACCTTCTTCCTCCCACAAGCGGGTAAGAACAATGCCATTGCTGCCCACACAAGCGCGTTCTCATCTCAAATGCTAATCCTTTATAATGATGAAACAAACTACTTCTGTTGCGCATCTCCGACGAGCTCGCTAGACACTTGGACGGCAGTGGCGACATCGGTGCCAGGGGCACAACACTCGTCACCAGCTTGTTCGGCAAGGTCTGGCACTTCAAGGTCGACCGGGATGGCAAGGGCATACGTCCTCTGCCTCCGATGTAGCATATGTCCTCTTGTATGGCGTGTTCCCGGTGCATACGTCCTCTATCTCCGACGTAGAATTGAAAGTACAAATAAAATGTGTGGCCAATTTGTACTATGGTAACAAAAAACATCAATTTTTGTTTGGTTGGAATCGCCGAGTTTGTAAGAATATGTTTAAATCACATTCAGCACACAATACATAGTTTTATTTCTCGGCTAGTAATTAAGTGATTCTCTATGTCCGTTTAGTTTGAGTTTTGATAGTTCAGAGCTAAGACATCTTATTCAGACTTTTTCATGTTCAGGTGCTGAAATCTGGAGTTGTAACATCCCAAATTTGGAGTTCATTTGAAGCATTTAAAAATATATTTAACCATTTGAATTTTCTTGGTTCAGTTAAAGCTTAATTTGATTTTTTTTAGAAATCAAAACAATTTAATGTGGTTAATTTAAAATTCATCTAAATAAAAATTTGTTTTATTTGGGTTCCTTGAGTTCCATAGTATTTTCTATATTTTGTTAGGAATTTTTGGATTTTATTTTCTATTTCTTTGAGCACAGTTTTGTTTAATCTCTTTTCTAAAATTCAAAAGCCTTTGGAATTTTGGAAAATCCGTATGGTCTGATTTCTTTTTCCCCAGCCTTTTCCTTTTTCCCCGCCGGTCTGGCCCGGTCCCGTCTTCTCTCCCGCGCCAAACTATTCGCTAGCCTCCTCCCTTCCCTCCCTCTCTCTTTGACCGAGCGGGCTGGCCTGTGAGCCGCTAGCCTCCACTTCCTCCTTTTCTTCTTTCCCCCACCGCTTACTCGTGTCCGAGTCGGACATGTCTTGCCGCCATCTTCATCTCAGTTACTCCTGTCCGGTCCTATTTAAGTGCACCCTCCCGTGTCATATTTCTCGCCTCGGTCTCCTCGTCCAAATCCCCAAAGTGTCGTCGCCGGAATCGACTTCATCTAGCCGGAATCCGTCATAAAGCTGCTACCATCGTAAGTTCTTGTCCACTGTGTTCCACCACCATTCGTCGTCCTTCGCCCGCATTGTCACCACCTCCAGATTCGTCTCGACGCGTTCTTCGTGGGCCTTCCACCCTGTCCACCCGAACCTCGCCGGACCACCGCCACCCTCATCTTCCCCAAATCCAACCGCCGCCTCCACCACCGATCTCACTCTTTGGTGATCCTCTTGCCCTCCCATGTGCATCATCATGTGTCCCTTGTCCTCCTCCTTTGTTCCCCTCCCTCCTTGTTCTCTCTCCATCACTGAAGTGCCTCGCCGCCGCCGCATCGTCTTTCCCGCCACCGGTTGCCTCGCGCTACTGTTATTGTCGCTCTTGTCCATCCTAAACCACCCAATAGGTTCCTTGCGCCACCGCTGAGCCCGCGCTCACCCCCGTTTCCCCAGGGCGCCGTCAAACCGCTGTTTCCGTCGTCGGCCGAAGCTCCTTCTCCACCACCGCCGCCACCGCCGCTGCCGAGTCACTGCCGTTTTCACCGCTCCACTGCCTCCCAAAGGACCACCTTGCTCTCAGAGTTGCATTTTGGCCCTTGGCCACCACTCCCCACCCAACATCACTGTCTCCTCTATTCTTCCTCTCCCTATGCTAGTCTATTTCTCTCTCTCTTTCTTACATATGGGTCCCATGAGTAAGCCTCTCTCTTTGTCTTTCTCTCTCTCTTAGAGTCCGGTCCCACCTGTTAGTTCCAATTTCTTTTTCTTTTCAGTTGAAGGAATATTCTTTCCCCCTTCTCTTTTTCCTTTCCAGCAAATCTTCTGAGTGCCCGCTCTCCTTTGTCCGAACTCTGATTCAGTCTGTTCAAATTTCTAAATTCATCTAAAATCGAGCTCTTTCTTTTAGAGTTAGTTTCACTAATTTTTGATTTTTTTTGTTTTTCTTTTGAATTTATTTGCACTTCGCCTATTGTTCTCTCTTGTTAGACTATCTGTTTCAAGGAGAAGGAGCAGGAGCGAAGCAAGCTTTGAAAGATCCAAGTTTGGCAACTAAGCAAAGTCAAAGCAGGTCGAAGTTCTTTGATTATGTTGAACTTATGATTTTAAAATTATATTATTTTATATCAAATTGCATGCTATCTTTATATTAACTGCTTTTGTGAATAGTTAATCACCTAATTGTCACTACGCCTTGTTGATTATTTGAATACCATGAATCATTTGTGTAACACCCTAACCAAATATGAGCCTGGAATGCCACTAAAATAACATAACAGAAAACTAAACTAATATTTTTTTCTCTTTAATTCGACAGTGTTTCCTTTGAAAATTTGCCTATTAAAAGGATTTCAAGCAACTAACAGGAATTCGAGCAATATAATTATGTATCAAACTTTAAAACATAAACATAAGATTCATCATGGAATCACCGACCGACTCTAATAAAAGTAAACAAATACATCTAGAAGGGTGAACACGATCAAAAGGAAAAATTGTGTTCTCTAGTAGGTTCCTCTAATTAAACTTAAGGTTTTGAATTAACAAGCATGATGTTTAGCATAGTGGAGTGCATCAAGTTTTATTATAGCCCTTCCCATACATGTCTCCTTCATAAGAGGTACCTAAAAAAATATAGCAACAAGCGTGAGTCCACGACTTAGCAAAGTACAAACAAGACAATACACCAAACCTCATAAATAGACTTTCAATTTAACACATATAGTCATCCGCAATAATACCATAACTGTTCAACTTTTATTGCCACGCAATGTAAATGCCACAAATTCACATCTCTTTTCTCTTTGCATTTACCGGTAATGGGAGTGTGCATCCGTCAACGCATATCCATGCCTGTGCCTTCTAGCACAGGGATCTCAAGCCCACACTCAATAAGTTTGGGGACCTCATGCCTGTCTAAAATATGACAGGGACCTCCAAATTGCTATTACTTGGCTACCACATAGACCAAAGCTCAAGGATCAATGAATCATGCAAATGATGGAAATAATTCATGAAGCTTCATCTCTTTGATTAATCAACATAAGTGTAACACACTAGTTATTCGAAAGCCAAGATGTTACCTAAAATCTCTACTACAAGTAATAATTTGAATCTAGCAATAATAAACTTATAATATCCGAGTCCAAATGGAAACTATTAGGACTAGAACGGGATAGCATGAATCCATAAAGCGAATAACCTAAGCATACCAATATCCAGAAAAATAGTCCTTCAAAGTTACTTATTATTACAGTCCAAAATCGTAAACGCGGAATAATAATAAATGATTATCTCAAAGGATGTGTGCAACTGTGCGCCTACTCCCTCCCACAAAAGTCGACATCTTGGTTCACCTAAAACAGAAAACACAACAAGGATGAGTCCAAGACTCAGCAAGTACAAAAGATTATTTTGAACATAGCAAATACAACTCACCAAGAACATTTTGAGTCAACACATGAATTAGAAATAACACAGGAATGAATAAATATGCATGTCTTCACTTCTGCTCATACCGGTATAGCTAGTGAACACCCGTCGGTGTTCACTTATGCCTACGTTCTACAAAACGTGGGGATCCAAAGCCCGTTTTGAGAAAATTTCAAAACGGGGATTCAAATTACCTACATTGGAATGGTGGGTTTTACGTGCCCATGTTGGAATGATGAGACTTCACTACCCACTCCCGTGGGTGTCGCAAGAACAATATTTGCATACATCATGACCAAGATGAATAATGAAATAACAGCAATATAACTATAGTAATCTGATACCACTATGAACAAGTACATATCACCATTTTTCAACATATAATCACCAAACAGGGAAAAACACATATCAATCTGAAATGTACAGTTGTACTTGCCTTTTTCGCTACGACGAACGGGGAGGCAAGGATGATGCCCCTTACTCCAGAACGCGGCCTACACGAGATTATCGCTAACAATGAGAACACCGAGGAAAATGTACCCACTCACAACCCTTAACCCGTCTCCCCGAAACCTAGGGTTCGAATAAGGGTTATACTCAATTTTTCCGACAGTCTAGCAGAAAGTCCCATGTGACAGCAGTGTTAAAATCAACATAACTTTTACTACGAAACTCGGAACGGGGTGACCTTGGACTCTCTGGAAACACGACAAAACCATCTGCGATAACCTAGTTGGAAAAGTCCCTTGATTCAACATCCTACTAATTTTTATGTTCATGTGAAGTTCTATCTCTTCAATTTGGCAGTCAAAAGTACAGTGGTAGTGTAAAATCCATAACTTTTGATTGACACCTCTAAAAATTGTGTTATTTACCAATTTGGAAATATTGTTGAATTTCCTACAACATTCATGTTGGGTAACCTTTCTGATTCGGTTTCTAAGTAATTCATAATGGCTAGATAATATAACTGTCAATTCTCGTCAGCTCTTCTGGACAGTCGCAAAGAAATCATCATAACTCCTAAACCGTAACTCCAAATCAGGTGATCTTTGTGCCTATAGAAAGATAAGGAAGATCTATACAACGTTCTAAGAGATGGACAGATCAGAAAATGCACGTAACCTACCCAAAACCGACAAGCAACATCGCTGAACCAAACTGATCTATTACTGACAGCACCAAATTGAGTTGAATAATCTACTGAGCTATCAGGGATCGAGGTTACCCTTGGTGAATCGCTAGAGAACGATGCCTCACTGCGTGTAGGTGCTCTTCTCCTCCCCTTTCCTCCTCCTCTTCCTTCTTTCTCCCCTTCTTCTCTTTTTGTTGTTCCTTCTCTTTGGCCGGCTCTCCAACGGTCGCCTCCTCGCCTTCCAATGGGCAGCAGCAAGGGCTTCGTTGGGGAGGATGGAGGTGCTGCTGGGGTGCTGGTGGCGCAGGGGGAGGCGCAAGGGAGGAGGTGGTGGCGGCTATGGGGGCGGCTAGGGTTTGGGACGCCCCCCCCATTTGGCCGGCCTCCCCTCTTGGGCCTCCTGGGCCGCGGCCCAGGTTGGCGAAAATTTACAGTTTCCCCTTTTTCAGAAAATTCCACTCTTTTAATTTGGTTTTCTCCTGCTGGCTTCTTTTCTAATTACCCGATTAAGTTTCGTAGTATTACATTCTACCCCCTTCAACGGAATTCGACCCCAAATTCTAATCAAACTTAACACATTAGAATAAAACCTCTAGAACTTTATCACGTACCTACTGAGAATAGCTCAGGATACTGCTCGCGCATGCGAGACTCTAACTCCTAGGTGGCTTCTCTTTCGGACTGATGCGTCCACAACACCTTGACGTAAACCAATGTCTTGTGTCTCAGCACTCGCTCTGACTTCTCCAGGATACGTACCGGGCGCGACTCAACTGTGAGGTCTTGCTCAATAGTCAGCGGCTCCAAGAAAATCTTATGCTCTGGGTCTTTCAAAAACTTCCTCAGTATCGAAACGTGAAACACATTGTGGACTCCCCGCATGGACTCTGGAAGGTCCAGGCGATAGGCTACCTTCCCAATCCTCGCAATAATCGGGAACAGTCCGACGTACCTTGGGCTAAGCTTTCCTTTGGTACCGAATCGGACAATGCCTTTAGTGGGAGACACTCTCAAGAGAACCTGGCCTCCCACCGGAAACTCCAAGTTGCGCCTCCGCACATCTGCATAACTTTTCTGTCTGCTCTGCGCTGCTAGCAAATTCTGTCGCACCATAGCCACACGCTCAACTGTTTTCTGAATCCAGTCCGGTCCCAAAACTGCCTTCTCACCCACTACATCCCAACAGAGTGGCGATCTGTATTTCCGTCCATGCAGAATCTCGAATGGTGCGTCTCTAATGCTGTAATGATAACTGTTATTATAGACAAACTCTGCAAGAGGCAACTGGTCCTTCCAACTCCCCTTCCAAGACAGAACGCAAGTTCGTAACATATCCTCCAAGGTATGAATAGTGTGCTATGACTGTCCATCTGTTTGTGGATGGAATTCTGTGCTAAGTCAAAGCTGTGTGCCCAACGCACTCTGTAGACTATCCCAGAACTTGGACACAAACTTCGCGTCCCTGTCTGAAATAATAGTTTTGGGCACCCCATGCAGTCTCACTATTTCTCGCACATAGATAGGAGCTAGATCACTCGCTGAACTGGTTGTGCGAATAGGAATGATGTGCGCAGACTTGCTAAAACGATCCACCACTACCCAAATGGCATCCTTTCCTCGTGGCGAACGAGGTAACGCCACCACAAAATCCATGGAGATGTCATCCCAAGGCCACTAGGGAACCTCCAAAGGCTGCAACAACCCCGCAGGACGTTTGTGTTCAGCTTTTACTTGTTGGCAAACACCGCATGAAGCTACATAATTAGCAATGTCCACCTTCATCCTCTTCCACCAGAAGTGTTGCTTCAGATCTCGATACATCTTAATCTCACCAGCGTGAACGGTGTACGGAGTGCGATGCGCCTCCCTCAAGATATCATCTTTGACCTTCGCCTTTTGCGACACACAAAGACGGCCTTTAAACCGCAAAGCACCAGAATCATCTATGCTGAAATCACCCTATTTGCCCTCATCTAGACGCTTCCTGACCTCCTGTAGTAACCGGTCACTTTGCTGTGCTTCCCGCACACGATCTAGAATAGCTGACTTAAGGATCAATTGTGTCTCAACATGCGTCGTGCATGCATAACAATAGGATATCCCCATGCGATCAAAATCTACAATGAGGCAATCTAGAGTAGCGGGATCACCTTGCGACTAAGAGCATGAGCAACAATATTGGCCTTGCCTAGATGATACTGAATAGTAAGATCATAGTCCTTGATCAATTCCAACCACATGCTTTGCCTCAAATTCAGATCCTTCTGAGTGAAGATATACTTGAGACTCTTGTGATCTGTGAAAATATCACAAGACTCACCATACAGATAATGCCTCCAAATCTTGAGAGCAAAGACAACTGCAGCCAACTCCAAGTCATGAGTGGGATAATTCTGCTTGTGCTTCTTTAACTGCCTCGATGCATAAGCAATCATCTTACCGTCTTGCATAAGAACACAGCGAAGATCCACTCGAGACGCATCTGAATAGACTATGAACCGCTTCTCTGGGTTGGGAAAGTGAGAATAGGACAGGTCACCAACCTCTGTTTCAAAGTGCAGAAACTGCGCTCACACTCATCGGTCCACTGGAATCTCACACCTTTCTTAGTAAGCTAAGACATCGGCTTGGCGATGATGGAGAAATCCTGCACAAAACGCCGATAATAACCAGCCAAGACCAAGAAACTCCTCACCTCCTTCACATTAGTCGGGCTCTTCCAATCCACCACTGTGGAGACCTTACTAGGGTCAATAGCAATGCCCTGAGGATTTACCACATGACCCAGAAAACTCACTTCTGAGATCCAGAACTCACATTTGTTCAACTTAGCATAGAACTTCTGCTCTTTCAAATTCTCTAAAATCAGCCTCAAATGACGCTCATGATCATCACTAGTCTTGGAGTAGATAAGAATATCATCAATGAATACCACCACGAAGTCATCCAAATACTCGTGCAACATGTTGTTCATGGTCTCCATAAAAATGGCAGGTGCATTAGTCAATCCAAACGACATAACTGTATATTCATAATGCCCACACCTGGTGGAGAATGCAGTCTTCTCTATATCCTGCTCACGCACCCGGATCTGATTATACCCTGACTAGAGATCGATTTTGGAGAACACCTGGGCCCCCTTCAACCGATCAAAGAAATCCTCAATGCGGGGTAAAGGATATTTGTTCTTGATCGTGACTGCGTTAAGTGCACGGTAATCAATACACATGCGCCAACTCCCATCCTTCTTCTCCGTGAACAGGACAGGAGCTCCCCACGACGATACACTACACCTGATAAAACACTTAGCCAGCAGTTCATCCAACTGTTTCTTCAACTCGTCCTGAAACGGACGTGTCAATCGATATAGGGACATCGAGGTGGGTTGAATACTTGGAACAAGGTCGATGCGAAACTCTACGCCTCGCGCAAGTGGCAAGCCCGGAAGCTCATCCGGGAACACATCTGGGTAGTCACTCACCACTGGAATCTCTTCAATCCGCGAAGCCACGCTCGATTTCTCAGTAAGAGCTAAGAGAAATACAGTCTTCACTGCACGCTGACCCGGGAACAACCCGACTAGCATTGAAAGAGAGCGCGGAGGCGCACTCCCTTGAAAGGTCAAAGTCTCCCGGACGGAAGTCCATGAGACCGCCCCATCAAACAGATATCACCGCTCGGTAAGCGTGCAACCAATCCATGCCCAAGATAACATCGAACGGCTACATCTGTATTACTATCAGGTTTGCCGTGAACTTCTCCCCATCAATAACAATAGCACACCCAGGACAGACAGTTGAACTAGCAATCATACCCCCAGGAGAACTAACCAACACTGACTGAGAAATCCACTGCATACTCAAATTCACTCTTCTAGCAAACGCCGTAGAGACAAACGAATATGTAGCCCCTGAATCAAATAGGACAAAAGCCTCAAAGGAATCAACTAATAAAGCACCTGTCACCACGTCAGGACGGCCAGCAGTCGCAGGTGTAGGCATGGTGTAGACTCCCTGTGGCGTCGATGCAGAAGATGCTCCGACACTTGGTGAAGGATGAACATGAACTACCGTTGGTGGAGCAAACGACGGTGTCGCAGACGGTGCGGGGTTCTAGTGGAACCCTAGCGGTGGCACTGGCGAGAACGCCACGGAGGAACCCAACCAGAAGGGTACTGGGGTTTGAGAGCAGCTACCAAAGTCTGAACTGAACCTCGAGGAGTAGTGGCCAAAGATATTGCAGGAGCTGACTCCCACTTGATGATACTTGCGGGGTTCTTCTTGCACACTATCATCTTGTGGCCTGACAGGCCACAATGGCGACATTCTCCCGTGAAGAAACACTCGGAGGCGTGGTGATTGCCCCCACACTTGGAGCATATCATTCCCTATCCTGGAACTGGGCGCAAGGCTGGCGAAGAGGAATGTTGAGCAGGAGGAGTGGCATGCCTCTGCTGGCCAGAACGCTTGGACGGCTGAGAGCGATGGCCTCCCTGAAATCTCTTGGAAGCAGGTCGCTGAGAAGACCCACCTCCACCACTGAAACTCCTCCTGTGTCCACTGACTGACCCTCTAGTGGAGGTAAAGCTGCTAGAATCTGCCTCTCCCTAGTAAGTTCCTGCTCCAACTCCATACCCTTGGCCTGATCGACCACACTGTTGAAGTCAAGTAAGTTGGTCGCCCCCAAAACGTGGTGATACTCAGGGTTCAGTCCCCTACGGAACCTCTTTGCCTTCTCTCAATCATTGCCAGCCACAGCTGGCACAAAGCGGACTAAGTTGTTGAATCCCGCCTCATAGTCCGCTACAGACAGCTTCCCCTGAACCAAGGTCATCAGGGAATGTTCCATCCTCTCAAGGAAAGAATCAGGATGAAACTTAGCCCTGAACTACTCCAAGAAATCCTCCCAAGTAACCGGTCCCTGCAGTGGAGTCCTGGCTGGTAGAACTCCTTCCCACCAGATATCCGCTTGGCCCTTCAGTTGAAAAGCCACGAAGCGCGCCTTCTGTGCTGGAGTTATCTCCAATGTACCGAACTGCCTCTCCATGTACCGAAGCCAGTCGGCTGACTGTACCGGAGTACCCGCTCCGTCAAATGTGTCAAGACAAAGGGACATCCACTCCCGGAGGTTCATTCTAGTGTCATGAGGAGTTGGTGCAGCCATCAGAGCAGCAACAGGTGCACCCACAGCCGGAGAAGCTGCCTGCACCTGTTGGCGAAGCTGTTGAACCTCCCTCTAAAGTTCCTGAAGTAAAGCGGCTGACGCGGACTGGGCATCCGCGACTGGACGAGCGGCGGATGCAACCTCCTCAACCACCCCGCCAACGACCTCTTCAGCCGGGGATGAGGACGCAACCAAGTCACGTCCACGACCACGACCACGGCCCGCACCACGTCCACGTCCTCTACCTCTCGCCATTCTGAATTCCAAAGATAATAAACTATCCACTTAACATTTGAGCAATCAAAACAAGAATTTCATATCAAGTCAACACAACAACACAATGAAATTGTTTTTATCATAATCGCAGATGCAATGACTTTTCCCATCCCCACCTACTGTGCATAGTGTGTCAATTTAAATTTTTCCCTAACTACCACGGACCTGAAGCCCGCTCTGATACCAACTGTAACACCCTGTCGATTCGAAAGCCATGATGTTACCTAAAATCTCTACTACAAGTAATAATTTGAATCTAGCAATAATAAACTTATAATATTCGAGTCCAAAAGGAAAACTATTAGGACTAGAACGGGAGAGCATGAATCCATAACGCGAATAACCTAAGCATACCAATATCCAGAAAAATGGTCCTTCAAAGTTACTTATTATTACAGTCCAAAATCGTAAACGCAGAATAATAATAAATGATTATATCAAAGGATGTGTACAACTGTGCGTCTACTCCCTCCCACAAAAGTCGACATCTTTGTTTACCTAAAACAAAAAACACAGCAAGGGTGAGTCCAAGACTTAGCAAGTACAAAAGATTATTTTGAACATAGCAAATACAACTCATCAAGAACATTTTGAGTCAACACATGAATTAGAAATAACACATGGATGAATGAATATGCATGTCTTCACTTCTGCTCACACCGGTATAGCTAGTGAACACCCGTCAGTGTTCACTTATGCCTGCGTTCTACAAAACGCGGGGATCCAAAGCCCGTTTTGAGAACATTTCAAAATGGGGATCCAAATTACCCACATTAGAATAGTGGGTCTTATGTGCCTATGTTGGAATGATGAGACTTCACTACCCACTCCTGTGGGTGTAACAATACTTGCATGCATGAATGACCAAGATGAATAATGAAATAACAGCAACTGAACCATAGTAATCTGATACCACTATGAACAAGTACATATCACTATTTTTCAACAGATAATCACCAAACAGGGAAAAACACATATCAATCTCAAACATACAGTTGTACTTGCCTTTTTCCGCTATGACGAACGGGGAGGCAAGGATGATGCCCCTTACTCCAGAACTCCGCCGCCTACACGAGAATATCGCTAACAATGAGAACACTGAGGAAAATGTACCCACTCACACCCCTTAACCCGTCTCCCCGAAACCTAGGGTTCGAATAAGGGTTATACTCAATTTTTCGGACAGTCTAGCAGAAAGTGCCACGGAACAACAGCGTTAAAATCAACATAATTTTTACTACGAAAGTCAGAATGAGGTGATCTTGAACTCTCAGGAAACACAACAAAACCATCTACGATAACCTAGTTGGAAAGGTCCCCTGATTCGACCTCCTATTAATTTTAATGTTCAGGTGAAGGTTCTGTCTCTTCAATCTGGCAGTCAAAAGTATAGCAGTAGTGTAAAATCCATAACTTTTGATTGACACCTCTAAAAATGGTGTTCTTTATCAATTTGGAAATCTTGCTGAATTTCCTACAAAATTCATATTGTCTGACCTTTCTGATTCGTTCTCTCGATAATTCATAATGGACGGACAATATAACTGCCAATTCTCGTCAGCCCTTTTGGATAGTCGCAAATAAATTACCATAACTCCTAAACCGTAACACCAAATTAGGTGATATTTATGCCTATAGAAATCTACGTACGAGCTCTACAACTTTCTAAGAGATGACCAGATCAGAAAATGCACGTAACCTGCCCAAAACCGACAAGCAACATCGCTGAACCAAACTGATCTATTACTGACAGCACCAAACCGAGTTGAATAATCTTCCGAGCTATCGGGGATCGAGGTTACCCTTGGTGAATCGCTAGAGAATGATGCCTCGCTGCATGCAGGTGCTCTTCTCCTCCCCTTTCCTCCTCCTCTTCCTTCTTTCTCCCCTTCTTCTTCTCTTTTTCTTGTTCCTTCTCTTTGGCCGGCTCTCCAACGGTCGCCTCCTCGCCTTCCTTCCAATGGGCAGCAACAAGGGCTTCGTCGGGGAGGACGGAGGTGCTGCTGAGGTGCTGGTGGTGCAGGGGGAGGCGCAAGGGAGGAGGTGGTGGCGGCTATGGGGGGAGAGGGGAAAGTGGGGGCGGCTAGGGTTTGGGGCGCCCCCCTCTTGGCCGGCCTCCCCTCTTGGGCCTCCTGGGCCGCGGCCCACGTCCCAGGTTGGCGAAAATTTACAGTTTTCCCTTTTTAAAAGAAAATTTGGCTCTTTTAATTTGGTTTTCTCCTCCTAGCTTCTTTTCTAATTACCCGATTAAGTTTCAGAGTATTACAATAAGTTCATAACTTAACCAACAACAAGGACATGAATAACATTCATGTGTGTAAACATAAACACTTCATGTTTAATTTCCACATATGTTACCAACTACTTGCACTTGCCTCAACCATGTGATGAACGTTGTTGAGTTGAGGAGGGTACTACCCCCTGATTCACACCACCACCTAAGCATTCAAAAACATACTAAGAAAACAATCCAAAAGAATTTCAACATTACAAAATAGATAATCAACATCCCTCCTAATCGCAACCCAAAACAGTCCCATTTTCATCCCTGAACCCGTTCTGTCCAAAACAGAACAACAGACTTACAAAAACATATTACTTATGATCTATATCTCCAAAAGTCCTAAACTTATACTTTATGAATTCCTTAAATAATTTTCTACATCTTTTGTGCAGATCAAGAACCCTAATTAATCCATTTTGAAATTTTAATTTGCCTTTTACCGAACTGCTACCAAAAGATAATGTCTCTCTGGACAAAAACCTTACAAAAATCATAACTATATTCTGTTTATCCAAAAATTGCATTCTTAGACTTGCTAGAAATCTTAAAGAATTATCTACAATAGTCATGTTTGTCAACTTCCCTGATTAGGTTGTTAACTATTTTTAATCTGTCAATTACTACGACTGCCAGAACCTGACAAAAATTTTGGACAACAGTATTGTAAAAATCATATCTTCCATTTCGTTTATCCAAAAATTATGATCAAGTATTCTACAAAAAGAACAAACATAGATCTACAATTCACTAGGAGATGACAAATCCAAATCAGCATTGAAACCGATCTGCTACCGATATCACTCGCATAGCAAAAGAATTAAACAAAATAAAGGAGATTTGTTCGTCACCTTTGGAGTCCACAACCATTATCGTGGAAAAACCAGCGAGATCCTCTTTATTTTCCTTATTCCCTTTCTTCCTTATTTCCTTATTTCTCTATTCTCTTCTTCTCCTTCCTTCCGACTTGCACTTCCTCCCCTTTGGTTCAACCAGTAGTAGTAGCAGAACCTCGCAGGGCTCGCATGGTAGGAGAGAGGCCAGAGGAAGGGTCGGCACTGGGGCAATTGGCCATGGGAGAGATGGTGGCGGCTTGGGGTAGAGTGGAGGCGCAAAGGGGAGGGGAGAGGGTGCTATAGGTTTCGGTGCTACAGTGCACACTGCAGTAACAAGGCTAGGGTTCCCCCCTCTCCCTCTATTGTTGGTGGCCGGCCCACCTCTGGTATGGGTCGAAGGCCCAAACTATTTTCCCACTAAATTCATATTACTAATCCTTTTCTAATTCATTAAATACTCATTTAATAAAATGGGATGTGACATTCTACCCCCCTTAAACAGAATTTGACCCCGAATTCTTCTTGTCGTTCTATTAGCACAAGCACCACAACTGATGTAACAATAGGTAACACGTACTCGACATGAACCACCCTGGGTATTGCTCGCCATACGAGACTCCGACTCCCAAGTTGCTTCCCTCTAGGACTGGTGGGACCACATCACCTTGATGGATTACAGCGTCTTACTATACACCTCAACACTCGTCTCGACCTTTTCAGGTACGCTCAATAGACAGGACTCGAAGGGAAGATTTTACTCGTTGTTCATCACCCCTAACGAAATATCACACTCTAGACTCTCAAATACTCTCTCGACCCCCGGGTCATATAAAACGTTGTCTACCCCACGCCAGGACTCTAGACTGTCCTAGCGATACACCATCTTCTAAAATTCTCGTAATTTCCAAAAACAAACAATGTACCTTGGGACAACCTTCCCTATTAGTACCAAACAACACAATCTGCTCAACACACACGATACTATTGTTCCATCTCTCAGTCGAACTCTACCGCTTAACAAGGAGCACCTCCTTTAACCCGAAACGCATAAAAGAACTTGCTTTAAACAAACTCTTTTACAAATAGAACCCAACTGAAAATAAAGGATTCTCATTGCAACCACGCAATGACAACTCCCCACCAAAAGGGTCAAATCCAAAATTGAAGATTTATCACAAAAACCTTTCCACTTTCCAATTAGGCAGTTTGCAAATAAACATCACGTAAACCAAAGGAGAAATCACGAAAATGCCCACATCAAACCCTTCCTTTATTTTCCTGAATGGGAAGAACAACACACACCAACATAAAGACGACTCAAATTGCAAATGACCTTTGTTATAATCACACAGCTCAAACAAAAATCAAGAGAGCATTTCATTAGACGAGAAAACATTTTTTTTCTCAATTTTCTATTAGGAATAAACTTTCTCTCAAATCATGGGATTCCAAATCATCACTCTAACTCCTTCCACTTAATCGGCAACTCAAAGTGATCCTCAACCAAAAAGCAACAACCGCACTCATTCAGAGGGACTATACTAATCCACAAAATATGATACACTAATCCACTCCTCTACCATAGGAATTAATTTGATAAATGATTCCCAACACCTCAATAAAGATTTTCACCCACAACCACACCACCTCAATCCGTTAAGGATAATCAACTTAAAATTCTAAACACACGTACTCATTTATTAACGTCAATAGATAAATATATTTTTTTACCAAATTATCTTTAGATAGATTCTAACTCCTAGATGGTTACTCACTGAAACCAAATCATACTTGACAACAACTCAACAATCCCTGGTATCCGAATAATTGTCATAACGTTTAGATTACTTCGCTAATCCCACTCTCATTAAAATACACCATTAGAAGTCACCTACACAAACTTGTAAAGTACTCAATCGCGATACTCTAATAAATTGATCAAGATTCCTATACTTTTGATAATTCTAATATTCCATCAAAATGAACAAAAGGTCTTGGTCCACATTTCACTATGGATTATAATAGTTGCAATAACATAATCAGTTAACTCCAAAGACTAACATTCTTTCTAAACCAAATTCTCTCTAAGGATTATTCCAAGAAATCAAATTATCACTCAATGCATCTCAAACAAATTGACACCCAAAGTCTCACAAAATCATCCACTTTACCACCACCAACCCATTGCCACTATACACTCTATAAGATTTTCTAAAATAAATCCATTATTCCCTTCTCAAAAGAAGAGACAAATAAAAAATAATGATTTCTGCACTCAGAAAAACATTTACCATTCTCAGTAAACACAAGACTAGTCAATTGGAATTGAACTCGGAAAGCATAAGGGAAGTCCACTGTTGAAGGCACAAGTTCCTTAAGAAGAGAATATCAACCATCGAATGCGAATAAGGCATTGCTTTTGAAAATCGGAAAACTCTAATGGGGCAAAAGCAGAAAGTTTATGCACACTTCAAGTAACCCGCAAATTACCAAAACTTGACTTCAATATTAAATACTTATGCTTCACTCTTTCCTTTCACCAAGAAGGTTATTTTCTTTGATTACTACATCTCGTTGACAGCTCAAACAAGAAAAGCTCTTAAGTTCAAATCACATGAATCACTTAAGAACCAATAAATTTTTTCCAACACGTCACTTGCTCAAACTAATTCCAGATACGACATAAATCATGAACTCCCAAAAGATTACAAATGCAAAACTCCAAACATTTCATTTAACTAATTTTACAAAAGGTGATCAAATTAAATTCTCTCTAGAAGAATCAACATCACTCTCACATTACTGATAATTTTTATTAACATCAAAATCATATATTCTTACCAAGAATCATCAAACCTTTTTACCCTATCCTAAAACCTTCCAAAAGAAACACAATATGTTACTTAATAATTTTCTTATTTTCTCAATAAAACTTCATCAACTACTCAATCTAGGTAAAAACTAGTACACAAGACACAAGGTTGAAACAAAACTCTTTTAACAAGCTCATTTTACCAAATAACCAGTTCGCAAAGCATGATATTATTGATCACTTATTAAATTCATCCACTCAACTATTAGTGTTGCTCAACACCAACTCCAGCCACCCTTAACAATTGACAATAGTATTAATTACGTTTGCAAATATGGTCCTACTTCTATTTGCAGTCACATAACCATTTATAAACACATATTCAACATTCCACTTTATGTTCGGAGTTTAGGGCAAAATATAATTAAAGATTTAATAACATAATCTCCTATAAAACCGGTTTTCACAAAGTACTATCTCAACGTTCATCTAATTTGATATACATGTTTCAACAATTTTAGCATTTCAAGAATTAGGTAAATCTAGTAATTATGTAAAATCATCAAGTAGCCAATTTACAATAATTTCTAGATTAATATCCTCTAAGGCAATGTTCGAACACATCCTTAACATAACCATAACTAACTGTTAGGTTAATCCATTGAGACCCGTTAATCCAACTTATCCAGGAAGTTTACCACCTATTGTTTAAACATAACAAGACATCACAAAAGGTTTTTGACGCTTTCTTTGTAAAAGAGAAACATTAAACTTTAAGACTCCAACTAGTGCAAAAGAAATACGTAGAATGAAGGCATCCACATGCTAAAGAACTTGCAAATGATAATTCACATTATCCAAAGTACCAAGCGAATAAGCAAGTTATGTTTTCCAATAAGAAAGACAGAACTCCCATGAAAAGATCAATCTTGCAAATTTATGACAATTACAAGAAACAACAATAGATCAACAACGGGGAAAACAAATAATCTCTTTATGAAACCAATAAAGACCAATGGAAACCCATCAGCTGTAATGTAAACACTAACCCAAGAAAAATTCATCAACCGCAACTATAACGAGAATAACCAAATTCAAACTCAAGGAAGACAACAACTTCCCCAAAAAAACTCATCCTTAACACAAAAAACTAAGTTACCCGAGTAAACACTTCACTATTCCTATACCACGAACGGTGGTACAACCTGGACATGTCCAAGGCCACAGCCATGATCCCTACCTCTCAACATCGTCTTTCATCCCACATAACAATTATGTAATCAAATCATAAGCATTCATGATCAATTCATATAAGTAATCATCAATGTAACATAACGGAAACGTAAATGCAGTGCTTTGCCCATTCCCATCCTACTGTGCAATAGTGTGTCAAATTTTAAGTTAATTAACCATTAGTATATTTTGGTTAATTTTACAAGTCCTAAAGCAAATTTTAGCAAATTAAGTTTACCTAAGTTGTTAACTTATTCACCACGGACCTAAAGCCTGCTATGATACCAACTGTAACATCCCAGCCGAACATGAGTCGTGAATGCTACTAAAATAACATAACAAAATACTAAGCTAATATTTTTTTCTTTTATTCGACAGCGTTTCCTTTGAAAATTTGTCTATTAAAAGGATTTCAAGCAACTAACAGGAATTCGAGCAATATAATTATGTATCAAACTTTAAAATATAAACATAAGATTCATTGTGGAATCACCGACCGACTCTAATAAAAGTAAACAAATACACCTAGAGGGGTGAACACGATCATAAGGAAAAATTACGTTCTCTGGTAGGTTCCTCCAATTAAACTTAAGCTTTTGAATTAACAAGCATGGTGTTTAGCGTAGTGGAGTGCATCAAGTTTTTTTTCTAGCCCTTCCCATACATGTCGCCTTGACAAGAGGTACCTAAAAAAACATAGCAATAAGCGTGAGTCCACGACTCAGTAAAGTACAAACAAGACAATAAACCAAACCTCATAAATATACTTTGAATTTAACACATACAATCATCCGCAATAATATCATAATTGTTCAAATTTTATCGCCATGCAATGAAAATACCACAAATGCACATATCTTTTTCTCTTTGCATTTACTGGTAATGCGGAGTATGCATCCGTCGTTGCATACCCATGCCTGTGTCTTCTAGCACAGGGACCTCAAGCCCACACTCCACAAATGTGGAGACCTCATGCCCGTCCAAAACATGGCAGGGAGCTCAAAATTGTCATTACTTGGCTACCACATAAACCAAGCCTGAAGGATCAATGAATGATGCAAATGATGGAAATAATTCATGAACCTTCATATCTTTGATTAATCAACATAAGTTCATAACTTAATCAATAGAAAGGACATGAATAACATTCATATGCGTAAACATAAATACTTCATCTTTAATTTCCACATATGTTACCAACTTGTAACACCCTGGCTATTCGGAAGTCAAGATGCTACCTAAAAGAACTAACATACAATCAAATTGTGGAACAACTTAAACTGTAACTCCTCTAAGTACATGAACAAGCCAATATTAATAGAAGCATGGCAGGAATTAAGACTGAATACATCAGAATATGATCAAGGAGTAATTTAAAGAACTACTTGCAGCACCTAACAAACGAAGTAACCTTCAGTCTTAGACTTATTTATTACAGTTTCTCAGTTAACAAATGAAAGACATAATCGAACTTAATCAATGAAGATGAATAATAGTGATCTGAGTGAAATGTGCTTGTCTAATCCCTCCCAACAAAGCCATCATCAACGTTCACCTAAATAAAGACAGAAAACAAGAATGAGTCGAAACTCAGCAAGAAAAGTAAATAGTTTGAACATACCATGTTATGAACAAGCCAATCTCAATACGAATTATGAATTAATCTCTGAAAACTTATATGTGTGAATGGAATTAATGGATGCATTGAAAGGAATGGACTAACACATGCTCATACCGGTATAGCGAGTGAGACACCCGTCGGTGTTCACTTAAGCCCGTACTTAACAAAGCCCGAGGACCCAATTACCGTATGAAGAACGTTTCATACGGGTGTCCGAAACTGCCCACATTGAAATGGTGGGTCTTACATGCCCATACTGGAGTTGATGGGTCTTTACAAATTCACTCCCGTGGAAGGAACATGAACAACACGTGAATGGAATAAACATATGCAATGAATATTATCACTTTCTTCCTCATGGATTATCAAATAGGAACGGAATGTATAACATGGAATATGAACATGGATCATAACATTACCGGCACATCAACCATCAACGAGCATTCAACATAAAATTAATATATCTTAACACAGTGCACTTGCATGTAATGCAATATGAATATTGATTAACATCTTTGATTGAAAACATGGATCATAGAAATATTAGCATGAATACAAACACACATCATTCATCAATGTAAAGGATTTCAATGTACTTGCCTTTCGCGTTGCGACGCGTTAACAAGCAACGAAGGTCTACACGCGATGCCTCGCCGCCTACACAAGTATGTTCCCGAAATAAGAATAATGTGATATGACATTGCTATCGGTGTTCTACAATATCCGCTGACTACCCAATATAACGCACAGACCCGAATTGAAAATAAACTATTCAGCCAGCTTACAGCTCTACTGGGCAGCAGTACAAGAAAAATTATAATTAATTCTCTGGGACTCGAAATGACATGAAACTAGTGCCCAACGAAACCTAACTCCCCAAACTACAAAACTCTAGTTGACGGGGTTCATTGAATCGGCCAAAATAGTTGGCTAAACCGCAGTTGAAAACAACTGCCAGACATCTGTCCAGAATACAGAAAAGTAGTAAAGAAAATGATGTAACTTTCATTCTACTGATCCAATGGAGGTGATCTTTATCAACTTGGAAATATTATTTAAAGGGCTACAATAACCTAGTTGGGTGGAAGTTCTGAATCTCATGCTAACAGGGTCAAACTTAAAGAACAAACCGACAGTTCCATCTCGCCAGACATACAAAACAGTGCGCAAAGAATAATTCATATCTCCTAAACCATAAGGCGGAATCTCATGATCTTGGTGCCTATGGAAAAATAAATCCAGGGCTACAAATCACTAGGAGGCAGGAAACTCCAAATCGGCTTCTAATGGGTCGAAACTGGTCGTGCAAGGCGCCGGATTGGTTCTGGAATTTCCAGAACAGAACGCCGATTTAATCCTAATCAACAATTATGCAATCAAACCGAACCAAACTGTTAGTTGGATCATTCTTTACCCTTGAAAACCCGCAGGGAGATGTTGATCCACCTCCCGAAGATCTCCCTCCCTTCTCCTCTCTTCCCTCTTCAAAGGCTGACCACAAGAACGCCGACGAACGACCGGTGACGACGGCGGGAGGAGGCGACTTCGGAGGAAATCTTGGGGAGCAACGCCGGGGATCACCGAGGATGACACCACCGCAGCAAGACGGCGCCAAGGAGCAGCAAGGGGCGCCGGGGGAAGGAGGGAGAGGGTGGCGGCTGTGGGGGGGAGGAGGGGTGAGTGGGGGGAGGCGGCTAGGGTTTGGGGCGCCTCCACCTTAGGCCGGCCCCCCTAGGCCGGCCATCCCCTCTTGGGCCTCCTGGGTCGTGGCCCGCGGCCCAGGTTGTCAAATTTATATGAAAACCCCCCTCTCTCAACAGAAAAATCCAATTCTTTAATTGTCTTTTCGTCCCCGATTTCTTTTAAATTCTCCCGATTCGATTCCGGGATATTAAACAACTAATTGCACTTGCCTCAATCGTGCGATGAACGTTGTCGAGTAGAGGGTACTACCTCTTATTCACAACAACACCTGAGCATTCAAAAACATACTAAGAAAAAAGTCCAAAAGTATTTCAACATTACAAAAGAGATAATCAACATCGCAACCCAAAACTGCCCCATTTTCATCCCTAAACCCATTCTGTCCAAAACAGAATAGCTGACTTACAAAAAAACATTATTTGTGATCTATATCTCAAAAAATCCAAAAATTATACTTTACGAATTCCTTAAACAATTATCTACATATTTTGTGCAGATCAACAACCCTAATTAATCCATTTAGAAATTTAATATGCCTTTTACCGAACTGCCGCCAAAAGATGATGTCTCTTTGGATAGAAACCTTACAAAAATCATAACTTTATTATGTTTATCCAAAAATTGCATTCTTAGACTTTCTGAAAATCTTAAAGAATTATCTACAATAGTCATATTTGTCAACTTCCTTGATTAGGTTGTTAAATATTTTTAATCTATAAATTACTATGACTGCTAGAACCAGAAAGAAATTCTGGACAACAGTATTATAAAAATCATATCTTCCATTTCGTTTATCCAAAAATTATGATCAAGCACTATACGGAAAGAACAAACAGAGATCTTCAATTCTCTAGGATACGATAAATCCAAATTTCACAGGTGCAGAACCCAAAATTACAGCGTAATGCTATCAACAGGGAAACCGATCTGCTACTCAATATCACTCGCATAGCAAAAGAATTAAAACAAAACAAAGGAGATTTGTTCACCCCCCTTGGAGTCCACGACGATGACCACTGAAAACCCAGCGAGATCCCCTTTCTTCCTTCTTTCCTTCTTTCTCTATTCTCTTCTTCCCCTTCCTTCCTCTCCTTGATGCCGACTAGCACCTCCTCCCCTTTTGTTCAATCAGCAGCAGCACCTCGCAGGGCAGAGGGGAGGTCACATGGTAGGGGAGAGGCCAGAGGAAGGGTCGGTGCTGGGGCAATCAACCTTAGGAGAGATGATGGCGGCTTGGTGGAGAATGGAGGCACAAAGCGGAGGGGAGACGGTGCTATAGTGGCAGTGATACAGTGCATGCTACAGTAACATAGGATAGGGTTTTTGTAACACCCTGACTATAAGGAAGTCAAGATGTCACCTACAACCACTACTCTTCAATTGAATAACATCAAAACGCATGATAAGGTGAAGCAAGTATTAAGATTATACGGAAACAAGTATTTATCATCAAGTTTAATCAACGGAATGGAAGTAAAAAATTCAGAAAGATATGGTCAACAAGGCCATGATGGCTTATTACAATGCATCACAAGTCATAATTAACGACAGTAAAAGTCCTCAAATTGTTTGTTTTATGGTAGTGAGTGCATCGTGATGAACTACCCTCCACAAGATCATTCTTCCTTGTCATTTACCTAAATACGACAATAAAGCAAGAATGAGCCAAAGACTCAGCAAGCAACTTGTTGGACCGTAAAGGCGACTAGAGGGGGGGGGTGAATAGGAGCACGCTCACTTTTTCACAAATTATGAACTCAATACAATTTAACTCCAGTAGCTATTAGAAAGCTATGAAGATCAATATACCGAGACAAATGGAAGACTAGTATTGAATTCAATTAAACCCTAAGCAATATAACAAAATCAACTAAGATTACCAAGACTCACAAGACGCAGTGCTCCGACCGTTATACTCAACCGGTCGGACCGATTGCAGGCGGATCGGACCGGCGTTACAGTTGGCGGTCGGACCGCTCAAAATCGGTCGACCGGTGATGACGGGCGATCGACCGCCGACTCGAGAACCGATCCGCAATGATAAAATCGGCCCGATGACGAAGTTGCAATTAGATGAAACTTTTGATTCTCAACTCCAATCTTTATGAAACTTTGCACACACCTTCTATATGCTATTGAGGACCTATTCAATCGAATATTATGATAATTCTTGGAGCGATCTTGAGCAATTGTCAATTGATTAACGAAGGTCTAAAACCGGCAAGAACGAAAACTTGATCCTAAAGCTTGTTCGTGAGAGATTGATGATCAAGATGATGCTAGATAGATTCACACATATCACGACAAGCTAATTCACGTGAAAGAATCAATCACAAACTCGTGGATCAAAGAAAGCCCTAAAATCACCAAATTGAAAGCAAGAACGAAAAGAGACTTATCTCAAGCAAACCTTGCATAGATTGATTTCGTGATTGAAGCTGGATTACATCCACACCATCATGGATCAGTAAACAATCAAGGATCACGAAATTCACCACAAACCATCAAGAGCCCTAGCCTCCACCTCAACTCCCCTAAAGACAATTAGGGTTTTGAAACATCAAAAGGCGAGAGAGAGAGAGAGAGGTGCAGCCACCATCTCCTCCTATTTATAGTGGAGGCCTAAAACTCTTAGGGTTTGACTTAATTGGGCTCCCGTTAAGGCCCACTAACAAACGGGTCACACACGCACGCTTCGCGAAGCGCCGTCTTTAACCTTTGACCTAAACCGCTTCACCATGCGTCATGGATTCGCCAATAGGTCACCCTTGTCCATCTTGTGTCACGCTTGAGTCGTTGACCTCACCCGGCATCGTCGATCGTTCTGGACCTCAACTCTTCAAGTCTAGTCCCGATTCTCCTCGCCGTTGACCGTCGTTGACCACCAAGCTACCTGCACAACCACAGACAAGAAAACACGAATTCGGGAACAAGTTCTTCACAACTTGACCCATGTTAGTCAAAACATGCATCATGCAAATCATATGCCATGAAACCAATGACTTTGACCTAACAAAACAACATCGCCACGGTTGGCGACGTTCAAGTAATTCACGGTCGACCGCTCGGGTGAGCCGGTCGGACCGCCCATGGCGGTCGGACCGCTCCTGTGAGCGGTCGGACCGCCTATAGGACTTAGCGAAATTCAAGCTCCCAAAATCGAAACCTTACGGAAACTTTAAACCAATAGAACTTTTCTTTGGAGGCTCCAAAATCATGAGACCAAGTGCATTGGGATCCCTTACTTGTCTACAACACCTATTTTTGGCCCGGCTCGATTTGAACACTTTTGGTCATCGCCGGTCCGACCGCCCGGATGGCGGTCCGACCGATATGGGACGGTCGGACCGCCGTGCAAGGACCGGTCGGACCGCTTACTGCGATAAGCACAGTAACTTTGTCGAAAGCGCGTGAAACGACAAACCGTAACGCCATTGCCAATTGTCACATCATCCTAAGATCTGGAGCATATCCCCATGAAATCCACAATCTCCCCCTTGATGAACACATTGGCAATTATCCAGAAAATGTAAGTAAGAGGTTTGAAAACGAGTTTACTCGCAGTTTTCGCACAAAGGCACAACTTGGTCCATAAGCAAGAAAAAGCAATGAACATGACCAAGCTGGCATCAGAATAGTATAGGCATGTGAGACAAGGCAAAAGTAAGCATAAAAGCTTTGATTTCCAGAAAAGGGTCAAAATTCTCACATGAGGTCCATATGAAAGAACAATTGTTCAATTGACCTATGATCATTGTGAGGATAAAAGAATGCAATTCAAGTTCAGAATATTCAATAAGACAATAAGAATGCAACTCAAGAACTCCCCCTCACTATGAGCATCAAATTTCAAATTTTCAGTTTCTCCCCTTTGTATAAACTTCTCCCCCAATCTTCTCCAAATAAGAGTAGCAAAGAAATATTACGCATCTTCTCCCAAAGAAATATCTTTTCATTTAACACATCTTCTCCCCCTTTGACAATGGATTCATCAAGGAATCACGCCTTCCTCTCATCCAGGGATAACAAAATAGAGAATAAAGAAAGAAGGTAAACAAAAGAAGCATAAAGAGGAATATGCATGAAGTGCAATGGGTGGCTTCACTTTTTGTATTTTTCAATTTTTGATTACAAGAAGCTTTGAGATTACCCAAAAGAACAAACTAGTATCTCTAATATTGCACAAACATCATATCAAGCCCGATGGCGCTAGCAAGATCATGGTAAGACATATATATCAAAGCTAAGCACAAAGGCTCAAAAGTAAGCGCAAGATTTGATCAATTTAAGCAACGCTTCAAATTCAAACAAGTTCATCAACAGGATCCTAAAGTGAAATTGGCCATGTCAAAATGTCAAAGTGAGATCAAAAATCTAACAAAGACCACAAGAAGAGTCAATCAAGTCCCGTATTGAATCATTTTGCTCAATATTTTGTAAACGCCCATTTGTCAACATTTTTCTCATTTGCATTGAATATTGAAGTTGACTAATGATCTAACTTAGTGACAAGATCCGGACTAGGAGCCATCCACAAACTCATCCTAAGCTTGACCAAAAGTTGATTAAAGGTATATCTTAGTAAAGAAGATCACGGACTAGGAGCCATCCACAAACTCTTTCTAAGCTTCTACAAGGCGACAAATCTTGAGGTTCATGTCATTTCGACAAGCGTCCCCATGAGATCGTCAGTTCATCAAACTATCTCCAAGTTCATGTCATTTGACAAGCGGTCTCGTAAGAATAGTTTGGCACAATTTAAGCATAAGACAATCTTGATTTTCATTTTCACAAGAGCATTTTAGAATCTCAAGAACACAAAAGCTCAAGTAATGGTCAATTTTAGATCAAAGAGCTAACAAAGCAATCCGACAGGCCAATGTCACAAGAGGAGCACTAATTACGCAACTCGCTAAAACATCCACAAATTGCAATTTCTTAGTTTGAGTTGTTTAAAAGGTTCTAGCTCATATAGCAAAGACTTAGCTACACATGTAAAAGCATGATAATTCTAGCAAGTCAAAGAACTAGACATGACATTGAGCAAGAATTGAAATACAAAAGCTCCAAAGGGTAATAGGCAAAGCTTCATCAATTTTAAAAGATAAGCGAGAAAATCTTATATTACAATGCATCTTTTGGATTTTTCATACCACTTGTTGTAACCACTTGTTGTATTTTTCATATGAATGCAATATGATACAATGAGATGCAATAAAAAGCCTAAAAACCTAAAAATTCAAAAAGATCACTAAGTTCAGAAAAAGAACAATAAAAGATCAAAAGAACAAGGAAAGATAAGAAAAAGATCAAACTCCCCCTCAAACCAACCCATAAGGATAAATTACCCTAACTCGCTTCTTAAGGAGGAAAATCGGTTTGATCTAAAGGCTTGGTAAGAATATCCGCCAATTGAGCTTGGACTCTACTGAAGTGCATCACAATATCACCTTTTTCAACATGATCTTTAAGGAAGTGAAAGCGAATGTCTATGTGCTTAGTCCTAGAATGTTGCACTGGGTTTTTAGCAATATTAATAGCAGAAGTGTTATCACAGAAAAGAGGAACACTAGCAAAGTTTAACCCATAATCTTTCAAAGTGGACGTCATCCACAAAATCAGCTCTGACAACTAGCAAAGAACAACATACTCGCCTCAAAGATGGATTGTGCAATGTAAGACCGCTCTAGAAGACCAAGATACAAGAGACGTGCCTAGAAAGTGACAGTGCCCGAGGTACTCTTCCTATCTAACCGAAACGACGCATAAAATCGAATCGAAAAACCTCTAATGGACAAAGTCAAGAGCGGGAATACCAAATGCCATATAAGAGGGTAGAGTGTAAATACACGAATATGCGCTTAACGGCTTGGCGATGGGAAGTTCGGAGGCGCTGAAATCTTGCACAAAGGCATACCGTGAAGTGAATGTCCGGTCTCGAGGCCGTCAAATCTGTAAGGAGCCGATCATCTTTGCGGTACTCGCGTTGATCCACGACTTCTCCTTCCTCATCTGGATCCAAAGCGATCGAAGTTGCCATGGGAGTGGAAATTGGCTTGCAATCACCCATGTTGAAGCGTTTGAGTAGATCTTTAGTGTACTTCGTCGATGGATGAAAGTTCCTTCCTTGCATTGCTTGATTTGAAGTCCCAAAAGTAATTAAGCTCTCCCATCATACTCATCTCAAATTCCTGGACATAGTGTCGGAAAAGTGGAAACAAGAGCATTAGAGGAACCACCAAAATAATATCATCCACGTAAATTTGAGCAAGCAGAAGTCATTGTCACGCCTAAGAATAAATAGAGTTTTATCCACTTTACCCATCTCAAAATTATTTTTAAGCAAGAAGGTCTTAAGTCTATCATACTAGGCTCTAGGGGCTTGTTTAAGACCATACAATGCTTTAGATAGCTTGAAAACACGATTTGGATATTTAGGATCCTCAAAACCGGGGTTGCTTAACATACACTTCCTCATCTATGAAACCATTTAAAAGGCACTTTTAACATCCATCGATATAATTTAAAACCTTTTGATGCAGACAAATGCAAGCGGAATCACGAATGGCTTCTAGTCTAGCAACAGGAGCAAATGTCTCATCAAAATCTAACCCCTCAACTTGGCTGAAACCCTGAGCTACCAATCTGGCCTTATTTCTAACCACAGAACCATCCTCACCTTGTTTATTCTTAAACACCCAACGGGTTCCTATAACATTATGACCACTAGGAGGTTCTACTAGGTTCCAAACTTTGTTTCTTTCAAAATTCTCTAACTCCTCATGCATGGCATTTACCCAGCTAGAATCAGATAAAGCATGTGATATATCGCGGGGTTCAAAAGAAGCAACAAAAGCCGAATGAGAGTAGAGATTTGGATCATTATACAGAGCGAGTGACTCGCTCATGTAGATTACCTATTATCCATTCGAGGAGGATCTTTGTCTCTGAATGAAGTGGGCGCCGGGTGAGATGTCGTTTCTTCGACCTCATGATCACTGCGATGATGATGAGCAGAGAGCCTCAGCGAAGGTGAAGTAGGCGTAGCGAGTTCTTGTATCAATATGGGTGCCTCGGCAGAGATGAGGAATGACATTTGCCGTCCTCATCTTCCTCCACAAAAATACTCTCTGTCACCTGTAAATCATCTGTAGCAATTGATCTAGCTCCAGGGCTAGTCTCATCAAAAGTGACATTACAAGTCTCCTGAATAATGTTAGTCTCAGTATTAAAAACTCGAAAACCCTCGAATGAGCGGGATAACCCGAAATACCCCATCAAAAGTTCTTGATTCAAATTTATCTAAGTTGCTGTCTTAAGAATAAAACATTTTGATCCAAAAACTCGAAAATGCGAAGCAGAGGGTTTTCTACCAAAACGAAGCTCATAAGGAGTCTTGCCTAAAGAAGGTCTCAAAAGACACGATTTGCAATATGGCAGCGATAGCAATAGCTTGACCCAAAATCTCCTCGGTGTGCTATACTCATCTAGCATCGTCCTAGCCATTTCGACCAAGGTCCTATTCTTCCTTTCCACCACGCCATTTTGTTGAGGGGCGTGTGGAGAGGAGAAGCGATGCTCAATACCACGCTCAGCACAAAAGAAGCAAAAGAAGCATTTTTGAACTCCGTGCCATTATCACTGCGAATCGCTCTCAAAGCACCAGGAAGCTCGAAGCCAAGCGAAGAACAAGGTCATGAAAATAACCAAAAGCTTCATCTTTGAAGTAAGAAAGAACACCCAAGTATATCTAGAAAGATCATCGACTATGACAAGAATATACCATTTTCCACCGATCGCCGGACTCTAGCGGGACCAACAGTATCCATATGAAGCAACTGTCACAGTCCGTCGGTCATAACCATAGTCCTGAGAAGGGTGTGGCGGCAACTTGTTTGCCATGCCTACAGAAGCGCACATCTGACATCCTTGATGACTTTGAGTTTGGGCAAACCTCTCATGAGATCAAGGTTGCTAACTCGTGTCGGATGATCAAAACCAATGTGCCCCAAGCGTCGATGCCAAAGCCGTAAATCGAGAAGAAGATGTAAGCAAACATTTAAGAGATCCGACAAGAGATTACGAAAATCGGCTCCAAAATTCTACCAACTCTAGAGATTCCAAACACAAGCTCACCGGTAGAATCAAGCACACGACAAGCATTTTTCTTAAAAGCAGTCTCATAACCATCATCAAGAAGTCGAGAAGCGAAAGGAGATTATACCTAAGCTTGTCCACAAGAGCGACATCCTTTAGAATGAATTTGTTGTTTACCCTAATTGATCCTGTTCCTTCAATTAGCCCTTGTGTATCATCTCCAAAGGTGATGAAGTCATCACCGTTGCTCGCGTGAAAGAGGTGAACCATTTTGAGTTTCGGTCATGTGGCGTGAACATCCGAGTCAACGAACCACGTGTTCTTCCCCTTTCGCGATAATCCACGAAAATCAAGGAGCAAAAGAACGATGTGTCTCAATCTCGGGATTAGATAAACAAGATTTAGGAATCGATCTTGAGACACACGTCTACAAGGAGTATACAAACCGAAGTACTATCCTTGATTTCATTTAACATTCGATTATGAGCAATGTTTAAATTAACATGAGACTTAGATCGTCCATGGGCGGTTTGGCGGCTTTGTCTTTGTGGTCGGACCGGTGACCAAAGCGGTCGGAGCCGGTGACCACCAGTGATCGGACCGCCCGATCGATACACATTAGAATTAGGATGTCTAGAAACATAATGATTTGCATGAGAGAAAAATCCTAATCGAGTTTATTCTTTTCGGTGTTACCATGTCTCATAGAAGCTCTAGGTTGCATGAATGAAATTCTATCAAAATTTTTCCTATCATTTTCAACCTCCAATGAGTATTCAATCAAATGTCCACCTTTTTTGCAATAAGTGCAATGGTACTTGGTACCACTAGAAGAAGCACCATTTGAATTAATACAAGGTTGGGCAAAACTGCAGATTTAAAAGATGTTTTTGCGAGTTGGGTTTTGAATTCAATTAAACCTTTTCCAAGACTTGAATGACTTTTGGGTTTGAATTGTCTTGAAAAGAATTGAATCCTAAACCTTGCTTCTTATAAGGAGTTTTAGACTTGTCAAGAATCATGTTTAATTGTTTCTTACCTTTAGAAAATTTCTCTAATGTATCATGAAGGTAAGCATTTTCTTTTCTCAAGTTAACACAAGCATCACAAGTTTTATCCATAGATTTTTCCTTATACAAAGCAATTTCAAGCTTAAGAGTGGAACATGAAGCACAAGTAGTATTTTCAATATTGTCCTTAAGCTTAGCATATTTGACTCTAGCGACTTCTAAGATATCTTTGATTTCACGTTCTTTTCTAAGCATGAAGTGCAAGGGCTAGAATCAAATACATCAAAAGCAATCAATTTACTAGATTCTAAACATTTTTCACAAGGAGCACTTTTAATTTCATTTAGTTCAGATTTAGCATTCTCAAGTTGTTGTACACAAATATTATGAGCAGATTGTAACTTGGTAATTTGAATGCATAGCATGACAAGATAAACATTCATCAGGTTCAAGAGTCTTAGCAGTTTTAAGCTCTACTTTCAGTTTGCTAATCTTTGACTCTAATTTCTTATTTTTTGTCATAACAAATTCAAGCGCTTCATCTTGACTAAGCAATTGCTCAACTATAGAATCATATTTAGCGTAAAGCTCATCATAAGTAAAAGATACCTCATTATCATCAATGTCCTCCGTGTCGACCATGAAGCACATGCGGTGAAGTCTTTGGCCTTCCCTTTCTTTTTACCTTGAGGATCTCCTCCTCCTTGTCCTCCTCACTCCCGGTATCCACATCGCTCAAGGATTGATCCTCAAAAGCGGCAAGGACCGGTGAGCGACCTTCACAAGCTTATTTGCCTCATACCTTGATTTGTTGAAAGGAGGCTTCTTCCAAGTGGCTTTCCTTCCTTATGATTGCTCTTACCTTTCGACTTGGGGCAATTTGCGGATATGATTGAGCTCACCACATTCATAGCATGTTCTGGGACCACCTCTCTTTTGTTTCTCACATTATTGTAGGCCCGTGTGAATTTCTTAGCTAGAAGAGCTAACTCTGTTTGAGAATACTTTCAAGCTCCTCTTCATGAATAGCGAGATAAACAAGCAAATGAAAATCGAGAAGAAGATTCACAAGAGTCATCAAAACCTTTTGAGAGGATCTGCTACAAAGCTAAATTATCTTTCTTAGGATGATCAACTCTTTTAATTTCATGAGTCTTGAGTTTACTATAAAGCAATTCTAAAGTAAGACTTGAAAGATCAACATTTTCTTCTATAGCGGTAGCTTTCATCTCCCACTCCTTGGTGTTGATTGCGACCAAGAGATGGGTGGCATTTTCAGATTGAGAATATTCAATATCAACGACTTTCATTTGATTAATTACTTTATTAAAGTTGAAAATGTCATCGATGCTCTCTCGGACGCATCTCGAATTTATTGTACTCACGCTTGTAAATGATTTGGCGCACCTTTTTGATTTGGGACGAACCCTCATGATATGTTTCGAGAGTGTTCCAAATTTCATCTGTGATTGAAAGATTGCAAATTCTATCATATTCTTGTCTACCAAGTGCACCATATAAAAGATTCTTAGCCTTATTGTTGTTAGCCAAAAGAATTGCGAAGCGTATGTGTAGCAATTTCGGGAATAACCAGTGAGGGCTCTAACAACATCCCAAATAGCTTGTCCTCGCTCTCAAGAAAGACGCGCATATGATTCTTCCAATAGGCATAGTCGTGCCCATCGAAGATATGCGGTTTAGTAGAAAACTTATCCATCGCCAAAGTTCGGTGTGGGTTAAGATCAAGATTGAACTAACAGGCTCGATACCACTTGTTGGACCGTAAAAGGCGACTAGAGGGGGTGAATAGAACACGCTCACTTTTCACAAATTATGAACTCAATACAATTTAACTCCGGTAGCTATTAGAAAGCTATGAAGATCAATATACCGAGACAATGGAAGACTAGTATTGAATCAATTAAACCCTAAGCAATATAACAAAATCAACTAAGATTACAAGACTCACGGCAGGCGGTCGGATCGTTATACTCAACCGGTCGGACCGATTGCGGCGATCGACGGCGTTGTCTTGGCGGTCGGACCGCTCAAAATCGATCGACCGGTGATGATGGCGATCGACCGGCCGACTCGAACCGATCCGCAACGATAAAATCAGCCGATGACGAAGTTGCAATTAGGTGAAACTTTTGATTCTCAACTCCAATCTTTATGAAACTTTGCACACACCTTCTATATGCTATTGAGGACCTATTCCAATCGAATATTATGATAATTCTTGGAACGATCTTGAGCAATTGTCAATTGATTAACGAGAAGGTCTAAAGCAGGGCAAGAACGAAAACTTGATCCTAAAGCTTGTTCGTGAGAGATTGATGATCAAGATGATGCTAGATAGATTCACACATATCACGCAAGCTAATTCACGTGAAAGAATCAATCACAAACTCGTGGATCAAAGAAAGCCCTAAAATCACCAAATTGAAAGCAAGAGCGAAAAGAGACTTATCTCAAGCAAACCTTGCATAGATTGATTTCGTGATTGAAGTGGATTACATCCACACCATCATGGATCGAAGGACAATCAAGGATCACGAAATTCACCACAAACCATCAAGAGCCCTAGCCTCCACCTCAACTCCCTAAAGACAATTAGGGTTTTGAAACATAAAAGGCGAGAGAGAGAGAGAGTGCAGCCACCATCTCCTCCTATTTATAGTGGAGGCCTAAAACTCTTAGGGTTTGACTTAATTGGGCTCCGTTAAGGCCCACTAACAAGCGGGTCACACACGCAGCGCAGCGCAAGCGCCGTCTTTAACCTTTGACCTAAACCGCTTCACCATGCGTCATGGATTCGCCAATAGGTCACCCTTGTCCATCTTGTGTCACGCTTGAGTCGTTGACCTCACCCGCATCGTCGATCGTTCGGACCTCAACTCTTCAAGTCTAGTCCCGATTCTCCTCGCCGTTGACCGTCGTTGACCACCAAGCTACTGCACAACCACGGACAAGAAAACACGAATTCGGGAACAAGTTCTTCACAACTTGACCCATGTTAGTCAAAACATGCATCATGCAAATCATATGCCATGAAACCAATGACTTTGACCTAACAAAACAACATCGCCACGAAGTTGGCCGCGTTCAAGTAGTTCTGGTCCGACCGCTCGGGTGAGCGGTCGGACCGCCCATGGCGGTCGGACCGCTCCTCGTGAGCGGTCGGACCGCCTTTAAGACTTAGCGAAATTCAAGCTCCCAAAATCCGAAACCTTCGGAAACTTTAAACCAATAGAACTTTTCACCGAGGCTCCAAAATCATGAGACCAAGTGCATTGGGATCCCCTTACTTGTCTACAACACCTATTTTTGGCCCGGCTCGATTTGAACACTTTTGGTCATCGCCGGTCGACCGCCCAGATGGCCGGTCCGACCGATATGGGACCGGTCGGACCGCCGTCTGCAAGGACGGTCGGACCGCCCCAGCGATAAGCACAGTAACTTTGTCGAAAATCGTGAAACGACAAACCGTAAACGCCATTGCCAATTGTCACATCATCCTAAGATCTGGAGCATATCCCCATGAAATCCACACAACTGTATGTAACAATCAAACATACTATGAGCAATATATCACAATCATAATTTGAACATTTACTGGAAACGAATTTATGAATGGATGAAGTGGAATGGTGCATTGAAGGAAATGGACATATTGCGGCATATCTGCATTATAGCGAGTGAATCACCCGTCGGTGTTCACTTAAAGTAATCGTATGAAGAACGTTTCATACGACCGTCCAACGTGGCCCACATTGGAATGGTGGACTCACGTACCCATCCTGGAATTGATGGGATTTTCAAGTGCCCATACTGGAATTGATGGGTCTTACAAAAGTAATGTATGCATGTCATGATGTGATCCCATGTCAATATTGAATAGTACTCATAAATGAAAGGAAACACATGGCATTCATCTACAAATACGAACAAATATAATCATTCACTCACACATCATACATTGCATCAATCATAGAATACAAATTACTTGCCTGCCGCGCTGCAACGGGTTGGGAGGTAATTGAGATACCCCTCCACTCACCGCTTCACCGCCTACAATATAAAATAATCGAAATGAGGGCAAATGAATATGGCAATGCTACACGTGTCCTCCCTCAATCTCTAGCCAAACTAACCAAATAAAAGTTCAATTTGATCAATTTACCCAAACATTTCAATTATCCCTAATCTGGCAGTTTTACTAGAAAATTCACCAATATAAAACCGTAAGTCCAAAAGACCTGAAACCAGTGCTCATATTTTCTTAACTTAACTGGCTACAAAACTCTAGTTGATGGTAAACTCTAATTCGGCCAATACAGAGGTCTAACCATCCAATGAAAAACTATAACTGCAGTCTGCCCGGAATTCAGAACAGCCCTAAATAAAAGGCTCTAACTTTTAAACCACTGATCCAAATAAAGTGATTTTTATCAGCCTGGAAACATGGTGAAAATATCTTCAAAAACCTAGTTGGGTGGCCGACCTGATTCTGAATCTAACTAGATCAAAACCTAGGTGCAACCGACTATACCCAGCATTTCTGACAAACAGACCAGTACGTAGTAAAACAGTCATAACTTTTAATCTACTGGGTGAAAATTTGTGATCCAGATTCCAAAAGAAAGCTAATGAAATAAGGAACAAAACTCTAGAAGGCGAAGACATCCAATTCTGCCTCTAAGACACCCAAAACTGAGTTACAACATTCTGTACCGAATCAATCTACTGACAGAGATTAAGCGATACTACCAAAAACATTGAATCGACAACTCTAACGCAATCAAACAGCGATGGGGTCTCTCGTTACCCTTGTAGACCCGAAGAACGACGAGGATCAACTTCCCGAAGGTTGCTCCTCTCCTTCAATGGCGGCCCCAAAACAGCGACCCGAGGAAACGCGAAGCCAGCGATGGAAGAACCGAAGGTGAAGACGTGGAGGATCGGGAGTGCAGCTCCAGGGGAACACCAATGGCGGCCACCACCGGAGGAGGAGGCGTCTAGGAGGAGGTGCTGCGCCGTGTGGGGAATAGGGGAAAGGAGGTGGCGGCTTGGGGGAGGGAGGAGGAGGCCGGCTAGGGTTTTGGGGAGTGGCGCCCCCCCTTTTTGGCCGGCCCCTACATGGGCCGGCCGGCCCCTCTTAGCCACTGGGCATGCCCGTGGCCCGAGTTGACGACAATAACAAATACCCCCCGCTGTTTGGAAAATCCGACGAAAGATGTTTCTTTTACCCCCTCCGACTTCTTTCTTTTTACCGATTCGATTCCGGAAAGTTGAAAATCTCGATTTCGAATAAAATTTCCAGACAATTGAAACAAAACAACCTAGCTGGATAAAATGAGGTATTACACTCTAACCCCCTTAGAAAAGATTCGACCTCGAATCTACGCAACAAACTTCGAGAAAGATAGATGAACAACTTAGGTAGTTACCTGAGACAAACAGTCGGGGTATTGCTCTCGCATGCGGGACTCCAACTCCCAAGTGGCCTCTCTCTCAGTCTGATGAGACCAAAGAACTTTGACATACTTCAGGGTCTTATTCCTCAGAACCCGTTCTGATTCTTCTAATATCTTCACTGGCCGGGACTCGAAGGTAAGGTCTTGCTTGACAATCAACGGCTCCAAAGGAATGACATGATCTGGGTCTCTCAGAAACTTTCTCAGCATCGAAACATGAAACACGTTGTGAACCCCACTCATAGAATCGGGAAGGTCCAAACGGTAAGCTAGTTTTCCAATTCGTGCCACGATTGGGAAGGGTCCAACATACCTTGGACTAAGCTTTCCTTTGGTGTGAAACGCACCACGTCTTTAGATGGCGATACTCTCAATGAACTTCATTTCCCACCTCGAATTCCAAATCTCGTCTTGACATCAACGTAGCTCTTCTATTGGCTACAGGCGACCAACAAATTCCGCCTAACCTCTCGCCACTCTAGCCATCATCTGCTGAACCCGGTCGGGACCCAAGATCGCCCGCTCTCAACCTCATCCCAAGGCTGGCAGGGGACTGCACTTTCGCCCATAAAGAACCTCGTATAGTGCGGCTCGAATCTTTGGAATGATAAGCTGTTGTTATAAGCAAACTCGCCAAGGCTAAATGCTCTTTCCAATTCCCTTTCGAGGATAAAACACAACACACGAGCATGTCTTCTAATGTATCAATGGTGCGCTCTTCATTATCCATCTGTTTGGGGATGAAAGGTGTGCTAAGGCGGAGTTGTGTGCCCAAAGCACTCGCAAACTTTCCCGAATTTGGAAGCTGTGGATATCATGGGGATATGCTCGGATCTTAGGATGATGTGACAATTGGCAATGGCGTTAACGGTTTGTCGTTTCACGGGTTTCGACAAAGTTTCAGATCTGTTCGGGCATTACGGGCGAGGCGGTCCGACCGCCATAGCATGGCGGTCCGACGGTCCCAAATCGATCGGACCGGCCATGTGCGTGATCGGACTATTTGTGACCAAAATGGTCGAATGGGTGGGCCAAAAATAGGTGTTGTAGACAAGTGAGGGATCCTAATACACTTGGTCTCATAATTTTGGAGTTCCCAAGCAAAAGTTCTATTGGTTTAAAGTTTCCAGATGGTTTTGGATTTTGAGGGTTGAAAATTGGCTAAGTCCTGACGCGGTCCGCCCGCCTTGTGGTGGCGATCGGCCGTGGTGAAGCGATCGAGACCGCCACGAGGCGATCGACCGAGTTCTAACTTGTTCATCGGCCAACCGTGGCGATGATGTTTTGTTAGGTCAAAGTCATGGGTTTGATGCATATGTGTTGCATGATGCATGTTTTGACTAACGTGGGTCAAGTTGTGAAGAACTTGTTCCGGATTCGATTTGCTTGTTTATTGTTGTGCAAGGTTGCTTGGTGGTCAACGACGGTCAGCGGCGAGGATGATCGGGACTAGGCTTGGAGAGCCGAGGTCGAGCGATCGGCGATGCCGGGTGGTCAATGAACTCAAGTGTGGTGCAGAATAGACAAGGATGACCGAGCAGGCGATTCGGTGCGATGGTTGGATCAAGCGGCGCGGGGTCGGTGCAAGTGCCATGGTGGTTACGGTGGGGCCGGATGGGAGAGACTTGCCGACATGTTGAGAGCCGTTGATCAACCTACACGTGGCGAAGCATGGGAGGTGCTTCACAAAGATGGGACTCGGTCTTTGCAAAAAGATCGAGAAGGGGTATTTTGGTAATTATACCAAATACCGCTTTGGTGACTTTGACGACTCGCGGCGCAAGATGGCGTGGAGAAGCGGAGTAGGTCAAGAGGAGATGGCGCCGAGATGCGTGCGTGTGTGACCCGCTTGTTTTGGGCCTTAACGGAGCCCATTAGGGTTACTCTTCTAGAAGGTTTAAGTCTCCACTATAAATAGAGGAGGAGGTGGTGCACCCCTTCAACCCTTTCATGCTTGAAACCCTAGTTTTGGCTTAAGTGCTTAGGGAAGGTTTAGTGGAGATTAGGGTTCTAGAGAGAGAGATGTTTTGATCTTGTGTCCATGCGTATCCGTATGAGTGGTATGTCGATACATTATCAAATCAATCCAAAGAAGAGTTCTCTTCAAGATGAGTTCATTTGCCCTTCTTCTCTCTATTTGGTGATTTTGAGTCTTTCTTTGATTCGCATGTTTTTGATTGATTTCTTTGCATGATCTAGCTTGCTCGTGACATGTGGGAACACATCTAAGATCATCTTGATCATCAATCACCCACGAGCAAGTTTTTCGATATAGTTTTCGCTTTGACTCGGTTTCAAACCTTCCACCTCTCAAACTGAAAAGGTCTGAACTTTTCCAAAGATCTTCACGATCTTGATTGGAATAGGTTCTGACATCCTAGAGAAGGTGTGTACCAAGTTTCATCAAGTTTGGAGTTGTAGATCAAAAGTTACATCTATTTGCAACCGCTTTTTGGTGATTTCACTGTTCATCGGTGGAGGTCGGACCGCCCCTCATCGAGGTCGGACCGCCCATAGGACCGGTCGGACCGCCCTTGAATAGAGTCGACCGCCCCACACTTAGGAAATTCAGTTTGGTTGTTTTTGGTTGTTTTGCTTGAGGTTTTGATTGGATTCAATCCTAGTCTTCCATCAGTCTTGGTATATCGATCTTCATAGCTTCTATAGCTATTGGAGTGAAATTTGTGTTGAATCTAATCGAGGTTGAAAAAGTGGCGTGCTCTATTCACCCCCTCTAGTCGCCTTTTCGGTCCAACAAGTGGTATCGAGCCGGTTAGTTCAATCTTGATCTTAACAGGTCCTTTGAACTGGCGATGGATAAGTACTCGACAAAGCCGCATGTCTTCAATGGGCTCGACTATGCCTATTGGAAGAATCACATGCGAGTCTTCCTTGAGAGCGAAGGACAAGCTATATGGGAGGTAGTTCGAGCTCCGCTCGTTTTGACTGAGATTGCCACGCAAGCTTGGCAATACTTTTGGCTAACAACAACAAGGCAAAGAATCTCCTATATCTTTGGGCTTGGTAGACAAGAGTATGACAGATTTGCAATCTTCGACCGCACATGAAATTTGGCACACCTCGAAACTTACCATGAGGATCGTCCCAAATTAAACAAGTGCGCCAGACGGTCTATAAGCGAGAGTACAACAAATTCGAGATGCGTCCTGGCGAGAGCATCGATGACGTTTTTACTCGCTTCAACAAGGTTGTCAATCAGATGAAAGCTGTTGACATTGAGTACTCTCAATCGAGAATGCCACTCACCTCTTGGCCGCAATCAACACCAAGGAGTGGGAGATGAAGGCTCTTGCCATAGAGGAGAGCGTCGATCTCTACTCTCACCTTGGAGCTGCTTTATAGTAAGCTCAAGACTCATGAGATCAAGAGAGGTAGTCTTCCTAAGAAGGACAAGATGGCTTTGGTAGTGATCCTCTTTCAAGAGCTTCGATGGTTTTTCCGAGTCCTCTTGGGTTTTTCTCTTGCTGTTTATCCACAATTCGTGAAGAGGATTTTGAGAGTCTTCTGAGCCCGAGCTAGCCCTCATAGTCAAGAAAGTCACACGGGCTTACAACAATGTGAGAAACAAAAGAGAGGTGGCCCTGTGACTTGCTACGAGTGTGGTGAGCTTTACCATATTGGACTAAGCGCCCCAAGTGAAGGGTAAGGGTAACCATAAGGAGGAAAGCCACTTGGAAGAAGCCTCAGGGAACAAATCAAGGTTTGATCTTTGCCAAGTCGATGAAGGTCGCTCAGGGTCCTTGCCGCTTTTGGAGATCAATCCTTGGCGATGTGGACTCTGGAGGCGAGGAGGACAAGGAGGAGGAGGAGCCACCTCAAGACAAGAAAGGAAGGCCAAGGACTTCAGGCATGTGCTTCATGGCTGACTCGTCGACGTCGATGATGATGATGAGGTATCCCTATCTTATGATGTCCTTTCTGCTAGATGCGAGAACATGTATGAGCAATTGCTTAGTCAAGGATAAGGCTTTAAAGTTCATCATGGTTAAGAACAAGGATCTAGAGTCACAAGTTGAAAATTTGACATTGGAACTTGTGAATGCTAAGAGTCTAGACGTTGATGAATGTTCATCTTGCCATGCTTTGCACTCCGAATCGTCTAAAGCGCAATCTGCTCTTAATCTTGCTTTGCATCAACTTGAAAATGCTAGGCCCGAGCTAGTTGAGGTCAAATCTGCTCCATGTCTTAAATGCTTAGAGTCTAGCAAGTTGGATGTTTCTGAACCAGTAGAGTCTCGCTCTTGCTCTCGTTGCTTAGAACATGAACGTGAAATTAAAGACATTTTAAAAGCAGCTAGAGAGAAATATGCCAAGCTTAAGGGCGATATTAATTACGCTAATTGTACTTTATGTCTGCTCTTAAGCTTGAAATTGCTAATTATAAGGAGAGGCTTGCAAAGGTTAATAAACCTAAAATTTGTCAATCATGTGTTGATCTTAGGAAAGATAATGTTTATCTAGAGAACACTTGCAAAAATTCTCTAGTGGAGAAAACAATTAAACATGATTCTTGACAAGTCTAGAACTCCTTCTAAGAAGCAAGGCTTAGGATACAACTCGCCAGAACAAATCCAAGACTAAGGTCATTCGTGTCTTGGAAAATGGCTTAGTTGAATTCAAAACCCAACTCGAAAATTGCTTTCAAACTGCAGAGTTCTGTCCAACCTTCTTTTGAGTCAAAGGTGCTTCTCGGTGGTACAAAATACCATTGCACCTATTGCGAGAAGAGTGGACATTTAGTTGAGTTCTGTTGGCGTAGGTTGAAAAATGCTAATCATGCTAGAACTTTATTTCATCAACCTAGAGCTTGTGTGAAACATGGTCATGAAAGAAGAAGAAACCCGGTCTAGGATATACTACACATGCTTATCATCATCATGTTCCTAGGCAGAATGCATCTCATGTGTTTGTAACCATTGCTCATGATAGGACTTCAACTAGGATCAAGGACACTCATTACGCTTTGCATACTACTCATGAGACATGTGTCTCGATCTTTGGGTTCCCAAGTCTATTTTAACTAACTTGATGTTGAGACACATCGATCTTTTGTGCCTTGATTTTCGTGGATCGTCGCGGAAGGAGGAAGAACACGTGGCTCGTCGACTCATACATTCACGCCACATGACCGGAGACTCAAGATGGTTCACTTCCTTCACGCTGGCGTGGTGATGACTTCATCACCTTGGAGATGATTCACAAGGGCGGATCGAAGGCTGGATCGTCGGGGTGAGCAGCGGGTTCATTCTCAAGGATGTCGCTCTTGTGTCCAAGCTAAGGTACAATCTCCTTTACGTCTCACGACTTCTCGATGATGGCTATGAGACTAGATTTAAGAAGAACGCTTGTCGGGTGCTTGATTCTTTTGGTGAGCTCATTTTGGAATTTCTAGAGTTGGTAGAATATTTGGGTGATTTTTCGAATCTCTTGCGGATCTCTCAAATGTTTAGTTGCATCTTCTTACGATATCGGCTTTGGCACCGACGCTTGGGGCACATTGGTTTTGATCATCGACACGAGTTAGCGGCCTTGATCTCATGAGAGGCTTGCCTAAACTCAAAGTCATCAAAGATCTTGTATGTGCTCCTGTAGGCATGGCAAGCAAGTTGCCGCCTCACACCCTTCATTGACTATGGTCATGGTAGTGGATGGGACGGTTGCTTCATATGGATCTTGTTGGTCTGCTAGGGTTCGGTCAGTCGGTGGCAATTGGTACATTCTTGTCATAGTCGATGATTTTTCGAGATATTCTTGGGTGTTCTTTCTTGCTTCGAAGGATGAGGTCTTTGATCATTATCATGATCTTGTTCTTCGTTTGGCTTCTGAACTTCCTGGTGCCTTGAGAGCAATCCGCGATGACAATGGCACGGAGTTCAAGAATGCCTCGTTGCCTCTTTTGTCTTTGGGCGGTATTGAGCATCAGTTCTCTTCTCCACACGTCCCTCAACAAAATGGCGTTGTGGAAAGGAAGAACAGGACCTTAGTCTCGATGGCTAGGACGATGCTAGATGAGTATAGCACACCGAGGAGGTTTTGGGCCGAAGCTATTGCTACCGACTTGCCATATTTCAAATCGTGTCTTTCTGAGACCGTCTTTGGGCAAGACTTCTTATGAGCTTCGTTTTGGCAGAAAACCCTCAGTTTCGCACTTTCGAGTCTTTGGATCGAAGTGTTTTATTCTCAAGACAGGGAACCTAGATAAATTTGAATCAAGAACTTGTGATGGTTTATTTCTAGGTTATCCTGCTCATTCGAGGTTTTCGGGTTTTTAATGTTGAAACTAACATTGTCCAGAGACATGCAATGTCACTTTTGATGAGACTAGCCTGCTGCCTAGATCCGATGTTTGGTGACTTACAGTGGTGAGAGCATATTTGTTGAGGAAGATGAGGATGAAATTGATGATGCTCCTCCACTTGTCGCTAATGCTCGATTCCACTCAGAACACCTTTCATTGCTTCACCTCAAATTGAGGCTCTGCGCATCTTCTTCATCGCCAGATACTGCGGAGGTTGAGGAGATACTATCTCCCCCAAGCGCTCCTTTGCACATCCAGAAGCAGCACCCTTCGGATCAGATGATTGGTAGTCTCCATGAGCGAGTCACTCGCTCCAGGTATCATGATCCGAGTCTTTTCTCTCACTCTGCATTTGTAGCGTCTTTTGAACCCAAAGATATATCACATGCTTTATCTGATGCTAGTTGGGTCAATGCCATGCATGAGGAGTTAGAAAACTTTGAAAGAAATAAAGTATGGAACCTTGTAGAACCTCCTAGTGGTCATAATGTAATTGGTACCCGTTGGGTGTTTAAAAATAAACAAAATGAGGATGGTTCTGTGGTTAGAAACAAGGCTAGGTTGGTAGCTCAGGGTTTTAGCCAGGTTGAGGGGTTAGATTTTGATGAGACCTTCGCTCCTGTTGCTAGATTAGAAGCCATTCGCATCATGCTTGCATTCACTGCATCTAAAGGTTTTAGGTTGCATCAAATGGATGTTAAGAGTGCTTTTACGAATGGTTTTATAGAGGAGGAAGTGTATGTTAGGCAACCCACGGCTTTGAGGATCCCAAGCACCACGATCGTGTCTTTAAGCTATCCAAAGCCTTGTATGGTCTTAAGCAAGCCCCTAGAGCACAGTATGATAGACTTAAGACCTTTCGCTAAGAATGATTTTAAAATGGGAAAAGTTGATAAGACTCTATTCATTCTTAGGCATGGCAATGACTTCTGCTTGTTGATTCGTTGATGATATTATCTTTGGTGGTTCCTCTCATGCTCTTGTTTCCGCTTTTACGAGACCATGTCGAGGAATTTGAGATGAGTATGATGGGCGAGCTCAACTACTTTCGGGCTGCAAATCAAGCAATGCAAGGAAGGATCTTCATCCATCAAGCGAAGTACACCAAGGATCTTCTCAAGCGTTTTGATATGGGTGGCGCAAGGCGATCGCCACTCCCATGGCGACCGATCGCTTTGGATCGAGATGAGGAAGGGAAGCCGTGGATCAACGCGAGTACCGCATGACATGATCGGCTCCCTCAGACTGACGGCCTCAAGACCGGACATCCACTTCGCGGTCCGCTCTCTGCGAGGTTTGAGCGTCACCGAGGACTTCACATCGCCAAGCCGTTAAGCGCATCTTGGTATTTACATTCTACTCTCGATATGGCATTTGGTATTCTTGCTCTTCTTATTTGTCCATTCGGGGTTTTCGATTACGATTTTGCGGGTGTAGGCTAGATAGGAAGAGCACTTACGGTACATGTCATTTCTTAGGCACGTCTCTTGTCTCTTGGTCTTCTAGGAAGCGGTCTTACATTGCACAATCCTTCTTTGGTGAATATGTAGTCGCTTGCTAGGTTTGTAGTCGATTTTGTGGATGGTGTCCACTCTTAAGGACTTTGGGTTAAATTTTGCTAGTGTTCCTCTTTTACGTGATAACACTACGCTATTAACATTGCTAAGAACCTGTGCAACACTCTAGGACCAAGCACATAGACATTCGCTATCACTTCCTTAGAGACCATGTCGAGAAGGGTGATATTGTCTTTGCATTTTGTGGAGTCCAGGGTCAATTGGTGATATCCTCACCAAACCTTTAGACCCAACTAGGTTTGCCACCTTGAGAAGTGAGTTAGGGTAATTTATCCCTATGGGTTGGTTTGAGGGGAGTTCGATCTTTTACGATCTTACCTTGTTCTTTTGATCTTTTATTGTTCTTTTACGAACTTATTGATCTTTTGAACTTTTTAGGTTTTAGGCTTTTATTGCATCTCATTGTATCATATTGCATTCATATGAAAAATACATCAAGTGGTATGAAAAATCCAAAAGATGCATTGTAATATAAGATCTTACCTTATCTTTTAAAATTGATGAAGCTTTGCCTATTACCCTTTGGAGCTTTAGTATTTCAATTCTTGCTCAATGCCATGTCTAGTTCTTTGACTTGCTAAAATTATCATGCTTTTACATGTGTAGCTAAGTCTTTGCTATATGAGCTAGAACTTTAAAACAACTCGAACTAAAAATTGCAATTTGTGGATGTTTTAGCGAGTTGCGCAATTAGTGCTCCTTTTGTGACATTGGCCTGTCAGAATTGCTTTGTGAGCTCTTGAATCTAAAATTGACCATTACTTGAGCTTTTGTGTTCTTGAGATTCTAAAACTGCTCTTGTGAAAAAATGATGAAAAATCAAGATTGTCTTATGCTTAAAATGTGCCAAACTATTCTTACGAGACTGCTTGTCAAATGACATGAACTTGGAGATAGTTTGATGATCCAGACGATCTCATGGGGATTGCTTGTCGAAATGACATGAACCTCAAGATTTGTCGCCGGTAGAAGCTTAGAAAGAGTTTGTGGATGGCTCCTAGTCCGGGATCTTCTTTACTAAGATATACCTTTAATCAACTTCAGTGAAGCTTAGGATGAGTTTGTGGATGGCTCCTAGTCCGGGATCTTGTCACTAAGTTAGATCATTAGTCAACTTCAATATTCATTGCATATGAGAAAGCTGTTGACAAATGGGCTTTAAGAAATCTTGAGCAAAATGATTCAATACAGGACTGATTGACTCTTAATGTGGTCTTTGTTAGATTTTTGATCTTACTTTGACATTTTGACATGGCCAATTTCATTTTAGGATCCTGTTGATGAACTTCTTTGAATTTGAAGCTTTGCTTAAATTGATCAAATCCATTGCTTTACTTTTGAGCCTTTATGCTTAGCTTTGTTATATATGTCTTACCATGATCTTGCTAGCACTATCGGGCTTGATATGTTGTTTGTGCAATATTAGAAATCTTGACTTGCTCTTTTGGGTAATCTTCAAAGCTTCTTGTAATCAAAAATTGAAAAATACAAAATGAAGCCCCTCCATTGCATTTCATGCATACTTCTTCTTTGCTTCTTTCTTCATTACGCAAATTGCTATCTCCGGATGAGAGGAAGGCGTGATTCCTTGATGACTCCATTGTCAAAGGGGAGAAGATATTTTCAATGTTGGGAAGTTTATACAAAGGGAGAAAGTTGGAGAATTTGAAATTTTTGAAACCGAGGATCATAGTGAGGGAGTTTTGAATTGCATTCTTATTGCCTTATTGACTCTTCGAACTTGAATTGCATTTATTACACCTCACAATGATCAAAGGTCAATTGAACAATTGTTCTTTCATATGGACCTTAAGTGAGATTTTGACTTTTCTCGAAATCAAAGTTTTTATGCTTTCTTTTGCCTTATCTCACTTGTCTATGCTATTACGATGCCACTTGGTCATTTCCATTGCTTTCTCTTGCTTATGGACCAAGTTGTGCCTTTGTGTGAAAACGAAGTATTTTACTTTTCAAACCTTCAAATTACATTTTACGGATTATTGCCAATGTGTTCATCAAGGGAGATTGTGGATATCATGGGGATATGCTCCAGATCTTAGGATGATGTGACAATTGGCAATGGCGTTAACGGTTTGTCGTTTCACGGGTTTTCGACAAAGTTTGGATCTGTTCGGGCATTACGGGCGGAGGCGGTCCGACCGCCATAGCATGGCGGTCCGACCGGTCCCAAATCGGTCGGACCGGCCATGTGCGGTGATCGACCGTACCGTGACTAAAATGGTCGAATGGTGGGCCAAAAATAGGTGTTGTAGACAAGTGAGGATCCTAATACACTTGGTCTCATAATTTTGGAGTTCCCAAGCAAAAGTTCTATTGGTTTAAAGTTTCAGTGAGGTTTGGATTTTCGGGGTTGAAAATTGGCTAAGTCTCTGGCGATCGGTCCGACCTTGTGGTGGTGGTCGGGCCGTCGCTAAGCGATCGAGCCGCCCACGAGGCGATCGGCCGTTCTAACTTGTTCATCGGCCAACCGTGGCGATGATGTTTTGTTAGGTCAAAGTCATGGGTTTGATGCATATGTGTTGCATGATGCATGTTTTGACTAACGTGGGTCAAGTTGTGAAGAACTTGTTCGGATTCGATTTGCTTGTTTATTGTTGTGCGGGTTGCTTGGTGGTCAACGACGGTCAGCGGCGAGGATGATCGGGACTAGGCTTGGAGAGCCGAGGTCGAGCGATCGGCGATGCGGGTGAGGTCAATGAACTCAAGTGTGGTGCGAGAATAGACAAGGATGACCGAGCAGGCGATTCGGTGCGGTTGGTTGGATCAAGCGGCGCGGGGTCGGTGCAAGTGCCATGGTGGTTACGGTGGGGCGGATGGGAGAGACTTGCCGACATGTTGAGAGCCGTTGATCAACCTACACGTGGCGAAGCATGGGAGGTGCTTCACAAAGATGGGACTCGGTCTTTGCAAAAGATCGAGAAGGGTATTTTAGTAATTATACCAAATACCGCTTTGGTGACTTTTGACGACTCGCGGCGCAAGATGGCGTGGAGAAGCGGAGTAGGTCAAGAGGAGATGAAGATGGTGCTTGAGATGCGTGCGTGTGTGACCCGTTTGTTTTGGGCCTTAACGGAGCCCATTAGGGTTACTCTTCTAGAAGGTTTAAGTCTCCACTATAAATAGAGGAGGAGGTGGTTGCACCCTTCAACCCTTTCATGCTTGAAACCCTAGTTTTGGCTTAAGTGCTTAGGGAAGGTTTAGTGGAGATTAGGGTTCTAGAGAGAGAGATGTTTTGATCTTGTGTCCATGCGTATCCGTATGAGTGGTCATGTCGATACATTATCAAATCAATCCAAGAAGAGTTCTCTTCAAGATGAGTTCATTTGCCCTTCTTCTCTCTATTTGGTGATTTTGAGTCTTTCTTTGATTCGCATGTTTTTGATTGATTTCTTTGCATGATCTAGCTTGCTGTGACATGTGGGAACACATCTAAGATCATCTTGATCATCAATCACCCACGAGCAAGTTTTTCGATATAGTTTTCGTTTTGACTCGGTTTCAAACCTTCCACCTCTCAAACTGAAAAAGGTCTGAACTTTTCCAAAGATCTTCACGATCTTCGATTGGAATAGGTTCCTGACATCCTAGAGAAGGTGTGTACCAAGTTTCATCAAGTTTGGAGTTGTAGATCAAAAGTTACATCTATTTGCAACCGTTTTTGGTGATTTCACTGCTGTTCATAATTTGGAGGTCGGACCGCCCCTCATCGAGGTCGGACCGCCCATAGGACCGGTCGGACCGCCTTGAATAGAGTCAGACCGCCCCACACTTAGGAAATTCAGTTTGGTTGTTTTGGTTGTTTTGCTTGAGGTTTTGATTGGATTCAATCCTAGTCTTCCATTGATCTTGGTATATCGATCTTCATAGCTTCTATAGCTATTGGAGTGAAATTTGTGTTGAATCTAATCGAGGTTGAAAAAGTGGCGTGCTCTATTCACCCCCTCTAGTCGCCTTTTCGGTCCAATGAAACGAACTTGGCATCTCGATCGAAACAATGGTCTTTGGCACTCTGTGCAAGCGCACAATTTCTCGTACATAAAGAGGAGCCAAATCGCTTGCGAATTGGTTGTCGAATAGGAATGAAATGTGCGGACTTCTTGAGCGGTCCACAATTACCCAAATAGCATCCTTTCCTCATTGCGTGCGAGGTAAACCAACCACAAAATCCATAGATATATCGTCCCATGGCCAAACTGGTACCTCTAAGGGTTGCAACAATCCTGCTGGTCGCTTGTGCTCAGCCTTGACCCGCTGGCACACCCCACATGAAGCCACATCTTTGTGAGATATCAATTTTCATCCGTTTCCACGAAACTTTTCTTTAAATCTTTGTACATCTTGGTCTCACCGGGATGTACGGTATAAAATACGATTGGCCTCTTTCAAAATCTCAATTTAACACGAGACTCTGTGGCACACAAAGCGTCCTTTAAATCGCAAAGACTCAAACTTATCCACACTGAAGTGACCTTGCTTGCCCTCGGCTGGCGCTTCCTCACTCGTTGGAGCATCGATCTTCTTCTTTGTGCTACTCGCACCCGATCGGAAGGGTGACTCTAAAATCAAGCGAGTCTCGATGCATGCGGTACATAAGCGAAGGAAATATCCATACGCTCAAAGTCAGCAATAAGACAACTGAGGATAGGAGGTGTCGCCTTGCGACTCAAGGCATCAGCTACCACGTTAGCCTTGGGATGGTCTTGAATAGTAAGATCATAGTCCTTGATCAACTCTAGCCATCTCCTCTGTCTCAAGTTCAAGTCATACGGGTAAAGATGTATTTGAGGCTCTTGTGGTCGATGAATACATCACAAGATTCGCCGTACAAATAATGGCCTTGATTTTCAAAGCATGAATCAACTGCGGCAAGCTCTAGATCATGGGTGGGATAATTACATTCATGCTTCTTCATTTGTCTCGATGCATAGGCAATCACTTTACCATCTGCATGAGTACACAACCAAGTCCAACTATGGGCGATCACGAATAGATAGTGAATCTCTTCCCGTGCTTAGGAAGAGTAAGAATTGGAGCAGTCACTAATCTATCATTCAAAGTGCAAAAACTGTGCTCACAAGCATCAGACCACTGGAACCTAACACCTTTCTGTGTCAACTGGGACATCGGTTTAGCAATGATTGAAAAACCCTCCACAAACCGCCGGTAATAGCCAGCTAAACCCAGAAAACTCCTTACTTCTTTAACATTGGTTGGTCTCTTCCACTCTACCACAATCGAAATCTTGCTAGGATCAAGTGAAATACCCTTACGATTAATAACGTGACCCAAAATCCAACGAAATCCGAACTCACACTTCTTCAGCTTGGCATAGAATTGATTCTCTCTTAAAGTTTCAAGTACCAACCGCAAATGGTGGGTGTGATCCTCCTCTGTCTTGGAATAAATCAAGATATCATCTATGAATACCACCACGAAATCATCAAGGTATTGGTGCAGCATACTGTTCATGGCTTCCATGAAAACTGTAGGAGCATTCGTTAGTCCAAAAGACATAACTTTAAACTCATAATGGCCATACCTCGTAGAAAGCCGTTTTCTCAATATCACGCTCACGAACTCGAATCGATTATAACCCGATGGAGGTCAATCTTAGAAAATATTCTAGCTCCTTTCAAGCTGGTGAAAAGATCCTCAATGCGAGGCAAAGGATATTTGTTCTTCTGATTGCTCGATTAAGCGCTTAGATAATCTATGCACATCGCGGTTGCCATCTTTCTTATTAATAAAAAGAACAGCGCTCCCCATGGCGAACGCTTCTATTGAATCATACCTTTGGACAGCGGTCGTCAATTGTTTCTTCAATTCTTCACGAAATGGCGAGCCAAGCGGTAAGGAGACTTGGACAAAGGCGAGTTCGGAACAAGATCAATCAGGAACTCCACTTTCCTCACGGAGGCATTCAGGGAAGTTCTATAGGAAAGACATCGGAAAACTCCTTCTGGCTGGAATCTCCTCAATCGCGCTTGAAGAATCGGTCTTTTCATTGAGGAGCAAAGTACTCGATGGTCGAAGCACGGCGGCTAGGGAATAGGTTAGCCAAAGCACAAATCTTGAATCGAGACGGTGCCTTTGCCACGGAATACGGTTCTTCACCGGAAGGAGCTAGCAAGGTCACCGTCTTCCGAAACAACAAATATTGGCGCGGTATTGGAATAACGGTCCATACCGAATAACATCGAATGGTGCCAATTGAATAACCATAAGATTCGCAGTGAAAACCTCATCATCAATAAGTATAGAACAACCGGACATGACGGTAGAGCTAGAAATAAGTCCTCCCGGGAGGCGACTACTTGACTCGACTCGTAAATAAGTGAAAACTCAAACCCACTTTTCTAACAAACTCCAAAGACACGAGCGAGTAAGTAGCCCCGAATCAAAGCGGTACAAAGGCATCATGCGAATCCACAAGTAAAGTACTGTCACCACATCGGGGCGTCCCAAGGTCTCGGGGTGGGCATGGCGTAGACCACGATGCACGGTCTGAAGACGCCTTGCGACACTCTGCTGCGAGAAAGGCTGGAAGCAATTTCTTTGGAGGAACAAGCAGCGGAGTGCGGATGGTGCGGGATTCAATAGAACCTGCAGGAGGCGCGGAGTAAAAAGCTGCAGTGGAACCCATCTTTGGAGGATCTTTGTGGTGCAGAGGCTAACGTCAGTCTGGCCCGAACCTCTGTGGAAGCTGGGGAAGAAGGCTGTGGGACGGTCTCCTATTTGATGATACTAGCTGGATTTTGCTTGCACTGCGAGGACTTGTGGCCCTCCCGAGCCACTTCTTTGGCATGTTCCTTGAAGGAACATTCAAGCTCGATGCCGAATCACCACACGAAAACACTTCATGCCACGACACAGAGCAGGGCGCAAGCGTGGGGCGAAAGATGAAGAACGTGGCGCCAAGAGGAAGGCGCCCTTCTTTGAGCCGGACGGGAGTTTTGGTTCTTTGAAACCTCTTAGCGGTGGGTCGTTGAAAAGACCCACCACCTCCACCGAAACTCCGGCCTTTGCCGAGATCCACGATAACAATGGAACCACTAGCAACATGCCCTTGCGGCGAAGGAGCTCTTTCCAACTCCATCCTCTAGCCCGCTCAACCAGCGAGCTAAAATCACGAGACACTGTCGCTCCCGAGAATCGGCGATACTCTGGTTGAGACCCGCGGAACCTCTTAGCCTTCTCTTTATCATCATTTGCCACGGGTGGGACAAAGCGCGCAGTTGTTAAATCCGACCTCATACTCGAATCTGAGCATTTTCCTTGCACAAAGGTCGGAGTGATTGCTCCATCTTCTCGATGAAGGAGTCGGGATAAAGCGTGTCTGAACCTCTCCACAAATACCTCCCAAGTAACGAGACCTGCTACTGAGTCACGGAAGACAGGACCCCTTCCCACGGATGTCGGCTGGCCCTTGGTGAAAGGCCCAAATCGCGCCTTTGCGCGGATGCCGCTCTAAGGCTCCAAGCGGCGCTCCATGTACCTCAACCAGTCCGCGCACTGAACGGTGTGCTGCTCTTTCGTCAAAAGTGTCGAGCGGCGACATCCACTCACGGAGGCTCATCCTAGCCTCGGGTGGAGCGATGCGACAACGAGTTCCGCCACAAAGTGCGGCCGCGAGAATGGCCGCTGCAATTGTTGGCGGAGTTGTTGATTCTCCTTAATAGGTTACGAATGAGATCATTGTTGCGGCGGTGGCTCGACAGCCGAGGCGCGGTGAGGCAATCTCCTCGATACGACCACCAACCCTTGAGGCGAAGCGATGTAGCTGCCGAACGCGGCCACGACCACGACTACGGGTCGGTGGGCGACCACGACCACGACCTCTACCTCTTGCCATCTATGAACAACGCAATAGAAAGAAAACCAAACACTTAGCTCAACGAACTGAAAAACATAATAATTGGAACATAACCAAGCAATTGCGGAAAACAATGGTTTACCCAACCCTTCCTATTGTGCACAGTGTGTTATTTTAATATTATTATTACCACGGACACAAGCCGCTCGATACCAATCAGTAACACCACGACTATAAGAAAGTCAAGATGTCACCTACAACCACTACTCTTCAATTGAATAACATCAAAACGCGTGATAAGGTGAAGCAAGTATTAAGATTATACGGAAACAAGTATTTATCATCAAGTTTAATCAACGGAATGGAAGTAAACAATTCAGAAAGATATGGTCAACAAGGCCATGATGGCTTATTACAATGCATCACAAGTCATAATTAACGACAGTAAAAGTTCTCAAATTGTTTGTTTTATGGTAGTGAGTGCATCGTGATGAACTACCCTCCACAAGATCATTCTTCCTTGTCATTTACCTAAATCGACAATAAAGCAAGAATGAGCCAAAGACTCGACAAGCAAGCGTATGTAACAATCAAACATACTATGAGCAATATATCACAATCATAATTTGAACATTCTTTGAAGCGAATTTATGAATGGATGAAGTGGAATGGTGCATTGAAGGAAATGGACATATTGCGGCATATACGGTATAGCGAGTGAATCACCCGTCGGTGTTCACTTAAAGTAATCGTATGAAGAACGTTTCATACGACCGTCCAACGTGGCCCACATTGGAATGGTGGACTCACGTACCCATCCTGGAATTGATGGGATTTTCAAGTGCCCATACTGGAATTGATGGGTCTTACAAAAGTAATGTATGCATGTCATGATGTGATCCCATGTCAATATTGAATAGTACTCATAAATGAAAGGAAACACATGGCATTCATCTACAAATACGAACAAATATAATCATTCACTCACACATCATACATTGCATCAATCATAGAATACAAATTACTTTGCCTTGTATTTAGCACGGGTTGGGAGGTAATTGAGATACCCCTCCACTCACCGCTTCACCGCCTACAATATAAAATAATCGAAATGAGGGCAAACGAATATGGCAATGCTACACGTGTCCTCCCTCAATCTCTAGCCAAACTAACCAAATAAAAGTTCAATTTGATCAATTTACCCAAACATTTCAATTATCCCTAATCTGGCAGTTTTACTAGAAAATTCACCAATAAAAAATCGTAAGTCCAAAAGACCTGAAACTAGTGCTCATATTTTCTTAACTTAACTGGCTACAAAACTCTAGTTGATGGTAAACTCTAATTCGGCCAATACAGAGGTCTAACCATCCAATGAAAAACTATAACTGCAGTCTGCCCAGAATTCAGCACAGCCCTAAAGAAAAGGCTCTAACTTTCAAACCACGGATCCAAATAAAATGATTTTTATCAGCCTGGAAACATGGTGAAAATATCTTCAAAAACCTAGTTGGGTGGCCGACCTGATTCTGACTCTAACTTGATCAAAACCTAGGTGCAACCGACTATACCCAGCATTTCTGACAGACAGACCAGTACGTAGTAAAACAGTCATAACTTTTAATCTACTGGGTGAAAATTCGTGATCTAGGTTCCAAAAGAAAGCAAATGAAATAAGGAACAAAACTCTAGAAGGCGAAGACATCCAATTCTACCTTTAAGACACCCAAAACCGAGTTACAACATTCTGTACCGAATCAATCTACTGACAGAGATTAAGCGATACTACCAAAAACATTGAATCGACAACTCTAACGCAATCAAACAGCGATGGGGTCTCTCGTTACCCTTGTAGACCCGAAAAACGATGAGGATCAACTTCCGAAGGTTGCTCCTCTCCTTCAATGGCCGACCCCAAAACAGCGACCCGAGGGAAGCGGAAGCCCGGCGATGGAAGAACCGAAGGTGAAGGCGTGGAGGATCGGAGTGCAGCTCGAGGAACACCAATGGCGGCCACCACGGAGGAGGAGGCGCCTAGGAGGAGGTCTTCTTGTGTGGGGAAGAGGGAAAGGAGGTGGCGGCTTGGGGAGGAGGAGGAGGCCGGCTATGGTTTTGGGGAAGTGGCGCCCCTTTTGGCCGGCCCTACATGGGCGGCGCCCTCTTGGGCCACAGGGCGCGACTGCGCCCACGTTGACGTACAATAACAAATACCCCCGCTGTTTGGAAAATCCGACGAAAGATGTTTCTTTTACCCCCTCCGACTTCTTTCTTTTTACCGATTCGATTCCGGAAAGTTGAAAATCTCGATTTCGAATAAAATTTCCAGACAATTGAAACAAAACAACCTAGCTGGATAAAATGGTATTACAGTTTTCCCCTCTCCCTCTTTTGTTGGTGGCAGGCCCAAACTATTTTCCCACTAAATTCATATCACTAATCATTTTCTAATTCATTAAATACTCAATTAATAAAATGGGATATTACAATTTGTCACCATAGGATGGTCAATATTAGTTGGACATATTTGTGCCACTAACATGAGTATCGTAGAGATGCTTAGTCATACTTAGTTACAATGGGCTCACGATCACATGTTCAATATTGAAAATTGGACATAATAATATATGAAATTGTGGTACGATGCCATTGTTGTGAAATTGTGGTGTGATATCAGTGTTGTATCTATTGTGGTGCGACGCCACTGTTCTAAAATTTTATGCCATAACAGGGATTGCTATTGATTTGGGTGAACAAAATTATTTATACTTAGGTGAGTAATCGTGTAGTAAAGGGGTGCGTGAGGCATGTTGTTTTGGATGAGGTAGTCTCGCCTGAGTAACTTATCAATGGCTTAATCTTGTGTGCCATTGAACTGAGTTATATTGCACAACCATTTGTCCAGTATGGAATGGACCTGACTAATTAATTAGTAATGTCTTAGCTTAATTCTATTTTTGAAAGCGTGATATTCGAGATGGACACTTACAATAACGCAAGAGGGGGCCTGTTTAGTCATGATGATATTTAGTGTTAAAACCTTAGCGAGCAGAATTGGGTTAGGGAGGAGCTTTGTAAAGGCCTTGTGATAATCACTTAGTCGCGCACGTACAAAAGTGTGTGAACAAATATTATAAATTGATTTATCTCTTGTGGGTAAAGCTGTACAATCTCTACATAGTTAAAATTATTTAAACAGTTTTGTCCGCGGTCATGGATATGCTCGGGGATTTCACACGAGAGGTGGAGTTTCTTTATAAGAATGTGTCGGAAGATGAATAGGAGATTCACTTGGTGAATCTGATGTTCACTTGGTCAATCTGATGTTCACTTGGTGGATGGGACGTTCACTTGGTAGTTTGGTTGGGAAATGAACGGGAAGTTAACTGGTTATTTCAAAACAGCTATTTGTTTACTTGCTATTCTTTTCAATTACGTATTTCAATCTATTTACTGTATTTACCGTCAATACTACTTTCTGCAAAAGAGCCATACAACTAATCAAGTAATCTTTTGTTCAAGCCTTGCATGAATATTAATTGCATACTATTCCTTACGACTTGTTGAGTACTTTTTGTACTCATGACTTTAAACTTTGCTGCCCAATTGAAAAATATCAAGTTGCTCAAGTGTTCTACGAAGATGAGTTCTTTGAAGGTTTTACGAAATAGGATGTGTTTTTCACTTGATTGTATGTAGGCACGTTGAATGACATTTCTAAGTTTTTTGTTCCGTTGTAAGAGTTTATTTATTTTTTTAGCCATGCGTGGTAAGTTAAGTAAACGTTGACAATAAGATCTAGTTATTACTACTATTTGTTATTTTAAGATCTTTTTAGTTAAATCGATAAATGGATAAAATTTCATATCCTTGTTGGGCTCGGACATGGGGTATCCGAGCTGCTTGCACCGAACCTGAGCCGTACGTTTGGCTATGTTCTAAAGAACATCATTTTACAAAAACAGAGCACAAGTTCTATGCAGGTAGCATAGAGACATGCAGCAGATGCGGTACAATCCATCAGCATACACAGGAGCGCTATAATATTTCAATACGAATATATATAGAGCAAACCATATGAGTAGACTGCATAAAACAAATAGTGCCTGATCTGAGAGTACAAAAGACGCTTTTGCAGGGTACAAATAAAATGTGAAGTATTCTGTGGCAGCATGTTTCGTCGGAGTCACTACTAGTGAAGATCAGAACGATTTGAATTAGCACGCAAGTTTATGAAGGGACAGTGAATTTAATAGGGATGTTTATAGATGCTGGTATAGAGCACATACCTAGATCTAATTCTTTCAAGTGTGTAGGTGCTGCTAGAGTGGTACCGAGAAAAGCCCAGTAGGAAACATGAGTTTAGTGAAGAAAAAAAAACATATGGAAAATATCGCCTTTCACTAAACCAAACCATTCACTAATCCAATGAAAACCTGCTCTAATTTGGCAAGCAAGACGACATGCTACAACTTCGACTGAGCATACTATTTGAATGGTTAAAGTAAAGCCTATCAGTGCTACTGGAATGCAAAGAGCTAGTGTTATGTTGAGAGTTCAAGACAGCACACCTGTGAAAACACGCGTCTCCACTACTTCCTGGTATTCATTTGGATTGCTTCTCTTAGTGCCTGGAAATATATTTCGTAGTAAAATCACATGCTAATCTACAAACTGGCAAGCATGATCTTATAGTAGTATAAACTGCCATTTTCCATGTCCTTTTCAAGATTTATACTAATATTCGACAGCCCAGAATACTAAAGGAACAATTCTGGCTTATTTTTTAGCAACAGTTATAGCTAATAAGCATTGAGAAAACATGGTTAGCGGGTACATTGTGTGGAAGAAGTAATGAAATTTGAAGTTAAAAGGAGGTATCTGAAACTCTTATGCGCGTTCGCTCAACCTCTTCGTCAATGCACAGCAACAAGATTATCAAGTGGAAATCAATCATGCGAAAAAAAAACTAAGGTCAAGAAAAGAGCGAGAGAATTTTGACCTCAGTAATCTATTAATCTATTAATTTATTAAGCCGCGTGGGATTCCTCCTCAGCTGGCCGGCCACGTCGTCCCAAATAATTATGGCCGTCTGATCGCTTTCGGAGCCTTGGGATTGCGCTGGTCCTTGTGCATGCGGGCGTTGCTTGCGCAGGTCGCGCATCCGGCGAACCTTCCAGTTGCCATGACGCGGCAGATTAATTTATTCGCATGTCTTTTCAGCAGCTGCGCGTTTTCTCCGTCTCGGTTTTCACGCATCATTCATTTCGCCTGCTTGCTTCCCGTTGTCTCGGTTCTGCGTCCTTTCAGCCTTGTCGGTGCGCCGGCGCCTGCGTCGATGCGCTCCGACTGTGCCGACTCGTCGTGGCCGGACCGTGCGAGGAAGTGCGTCGTGGCGCTCCGTATCGCGGCTCGTCGTGGCGGACCGCGCGAGAAGTGGTTTTCCTATATAGATTTGCTCCATGCATGCTGCGTTCTCCTTTCTCCCTCTTCTTGTCCGAGCCTTTCCTTTCGTTTGTTTCTTCTTCTTTGCTCGGGCGGCGTCCTCCGGCTCAGTCGCTTTGCCCAGCGTAAGCGTCTTTGGTTTTGGTTTGTCATTCGCCTTCTTTCCCTTCTTCTCGACCCTTGGTGTTTTGAGATTTTTAATTGTCAGTCGAGGCCCAGTGTCGCATGTTGCTTTGCCTATGAGACTTTGCACAGTTTGGATTGTCGATTTGTGGCTTTGTGTCTGCTTCTTTGTTAGTGTGTCAGTTCCTTCGTCTTCCTTGCTGGTCCAGTGGCATGTCAGTCTTCTTGCTACTTGGCCATTTCCTGTGTGGATTGCCATTTTGGAGGTTCACCTGGCAGCGGTTGTTGTCAGTCTTCTTGCTACTTGGCCATTTCCTGTGTGGATTGCCGTTTTGGAGGTTCACTTGGCAGCGGTTGCTTTGCCGGGAGGAACACACTGTTTGAGTTTGTCCTGCGGTTTTCTTTTAGTGTCTTCTTCTTTGAGTCTTTTGGTTTTCTTGGTTTCCTGCTCTTCGGTTTGAGGCCCAGCTGACCATCGGTTTATTGCTTTTCACTTTTTGTATATGATATTGTTGGTGTATCGCCTCCTTCGTCTTCCTTCTGCTTTGGCTGTGGCTCAATCTTGTTGTTGTCTCGTGATTAATTTTGGCCCGGTCCAGCGAATTTGCAGCCCGAACCGCCGTGTTGCCTTATCCTATACATAACTTCTCATTACGGTGCGGTCTCGACCCGAGGACTGATTTCGCCTTGTTTCTTCCGTCGCCTCATTTCATCCGCTCCCCTTTGTCTCCTGCTTCTCTCTGCACGGCGGCGGCAGCACGACCGGGGAGCCGAGAGTATCGGAGCAAGTCTTGCTGGCTCCGACTCCGACCTCCGATTTCCAGTGCCCAGCGCCATCGTTGGCCCCCGCCTCTTCGTCGCTCAACGCGTCGACTTGGCCCGCCGCCTCGTTGTTGCCGCCGTGGACAGCGCCGCTGGCCTCCGGCGCCGATGGAAACCGTCGACCTCCGCGGCCTCCGGCGCCGATGGAAACCGTCGACCTCCGCCTTTCCGTCGGCCGGTAGGCCAATTTCGCCCTCCGTCTCCGGCGCTGGGCAGATCGACTTGGCCCGCCGCCTTGTCGATGCCGCCATGGACTCCGACGTCCAATTTCCAGTGCCCAGCGCCGCCGTTGGCCCCCGCCTCTCCGTCGCTCAGCGCATCGACTTGGCCCGCCGCCTCGTTGTTCTTCTTTGTGGCCAGGACGCGGCCGCCTCCGACGCCGATGGAAACCGTCGACCTCCGCCTTTCCGTCGGGGTTTTGATGGTTTTGTCCACACAAAAAACGTTTTCCCTGATTCTCTCACGGTCCTTTCATTTTGTATTTCGTTATTGATGATGTGGTTTCGGGTTGCATTTGCATGATGTTTGCCGTTCACTGCGTTTGTTCTTCATTTGACTCTTTCACTTAACTTATGTGTTTACGTCGGTCGGCTGCGGTATCCTTAGCTGTTTTTCCGCTTGCCTACATAAATTCTGACATGCTGTTTGTGCAGGAATTACTAAATCACCGTCGTCTTTTTGAGTTCGGCTGACCTTTTGTTTCTGGTAAGCTTCAGGTATTGCCATGTTATATCGTCATATGAACCGTCGACAAAATCCATAGTAATGTATTGTCGAATTTTTTCAGGCACTGACGGTGGCTGCAATAAGCCTTGTACCTTGCGGTGTTCGCGGTTTGCTTCCTGACAAACTGTGCGCTGCTCGACAAAAATTTCAGTAACTTGCTTCGGTCCGTTCCAGGTAAATGACTTCTCAGGTCGCAAATAGCTACCACGTATTCTAGAATGCCCTCATGTTACAGTTGAGTGAAAAGCCGAAACTTCAGATTGAAATTCTGAAAATGTATGCTTGGCCAAACCTTCTAATTTCGTTGCGTTGTCCAAAAATATTCTTCAACTTTTGCAGCAGTGGATGGGTGCTTTAGAGATATGAAGTGAACATATCTGCTATACCTGTCAACAATAAGAAAAAATACACTATCATGTTCAGATTTAAAAATGCACTGTGATGTTCAGATTTAGATAGACTTCTGTGTGTTCTTCATTTGACTCTTTCGTTTACCTTGTGTGATGTTATATTGTCGTATAAAACCGTCGACAAAATCCATGATAATGTATTGTTGTGTTAGCTGGTTGTTATTCCTCACCTCTTTTATATTCAGATTTGTGTTGGGGTTCAATTAACTTTATCATGGCCTTCTTCTATAATTTTAAAGTTATGCTTTGATCCTTCCAGTGACATAGAATTTGTTCATGGAATTTTGCTATTATCATCTTACATTGTCGTGTGTATGTTTATGGTGCACTTGTTTATTATTTAAGCACTGCGTAGGACTTAACATGTTGTTTGTGTAGGACTTATTACCATGTGCGTGCTTGCCATTAATGGGTTTCATGACTCTAACGCAGCTTCTTTGCTCTCACTTTCATCTTGATTTTGCCTTTGTACCGAGATTCGGATCGCAATTTATGAAATTGTATACTTAGGCAGACCATGCAATTTCTGTGCGTTGTCCAGAAATACTCAATTAACTTTAACGGTACTAAATAAGTAGTTTACAAGTATGAAATGAACATGTTTTGCATACTTATCAGTGGTAACAAAAATTATATTATATTATGATTCTCAGAATTAGATAGACCTACAACAAAATCCACATTTATATCTTGGTGGGTTCCTTGGGATCTTGGTGGTGCCTGCAGTGAGCCTGGTGTCTTATAATGTTCATTTTTTAGCAGAAGTATCCACGTCGTAGTAATTTAGAACTTACTATGGCAAAACCAATAGGACTACCAATATAACTTGTGACCGAAACAGATGCCCTACTGTTGACAATGCATTTGTAATCCAGTATTAACACCAATTCAAATCTTCTTGATAGAGCTTTGGATAGCATAGATCCTTTCATAAATACGTCCGGTCACAACCAGATTCGCTAATAGTTTTTAGCAAAATCATCCACATCGTAGGAATTTATAACTTCCTGTAACGCTTTGTTGAATTGTTGTTGTAACTTGGAACCAAAACACATGACTTGCTCTTCGCAATGCATTAGCTGGTTTGTTATCCTTGCCTCTTTTATATTAAAATTTGTGTAGGAGTTCAATAAACTTTATCGTGGCTTTCTTCTGTAATTCTGAAGTTAAGCTTTGATCGTTCCAATGACATAAAATTTGTTCATGCAATTTTACTATTGTCATGTTGCATTGTCATGTATGTGCTTATGGTATGCTTGTTTGTTATTTCGCTTGCCTGCGTAGGTGTTGACATTTTGTTTATGTAGGAATTACTGAATTACCATCGTCTTTCCAAAGTCATACGCCCATACATTTCTGGTGACTTTCAGGTATTTGTTCATACAGTTTCACTATTGCTGTATTACATTGTCTTGTGCATGCTTGCAATTAGTAGGCTTCATGACTCTAGCACAGTTGCTATTCTCAGCTTTTATAATGATTTTGGCTTTGTACAGAGATTACAGTTCACAATTCCAAAATTGTATACTTGGACAGACCATGTAATTGCAGTATATTGTCCAAAAATATTCAATCAACTTTAGCAGTGGTAGATAACTACTTTAAAGGTATGAAATGAATATATTTACCATACCTATTGGTGATGACCAAAATTATATTATGATCCTCAAATTTAGATAGGCCCTGAACAAAATCCACAGTAATATCTTGTCAGACTTCTTGGGATACTGGTGGTGGCTGGAGTAAGCCTAATGTCTTATAATGTTCGTATTTTGTTTCTTGACAAACTGTACATTACCTAGCAAAACTTTTAGCATTCTATTTCATTCATTCCGAGTGAATAACTTCTTAAGTACCAGGTGACTTAGTCACACGCTTTAGAACACCTTCCTATTGCAGTGGACTGAAAGGCTTAAATCGATTTAATTTGTAACCCAGCATTAGCGCAAGCACAAATTTTCTTGATGAGCCTTTCAAATAACATAAAACTTTTTTCATTACACAGTCACACCCAATTTTGCTAATAACTTTTTTGCAAAATTATCCACATCGCGATAATTTATAACTTCCTATGGTCAAACCAATAGGACCATCATTATAACTTGTAGCCAAAACAAAGGACCTGCTCTTGACAGTGCATCAGTTGGTTATTTTTCCTCACCTGTTTTATATCAAAATTTATATTAGAGTCCAGCTAACTGTGTCGTGCCCTTCTTCTGTAGTTCTAAGGTTAAATTTTGATCTTCCAAAGGGCATAAAATTTGTTTAATTTTTATCCTCCAAATGGCATAAAATTTGTTCATGCAGTTTTAGCAGTGCAATATTACATTGTCATGTACATGCTTACAATTAGTAGGTTTCATGACTCTAGCATGCTTGGTATTTTTTTCCCCCACACGGTTTCTTTGCTTCCTTTGTTTGCTTTGGCTTTGTATTTGTGTTCCGGTTCTGCTAAGTGGATGTTCTTTGTCTTCGTGTGGTTGGTTAGACCAGTCTCACGTGTTCTCTTTTGAATTCTTATTTGCTTTACTGCGATGTCGGTGTATCTTGTTTGGCCTCGGATGCCTTCCAATGCCAACGACCGTTAACACGCCGATGATTCTAGCGGGTTATTGATGAAGGCGCGACCATGTGCTTTTCCACAGTATCATATTGCTCTTCTATGTTCTTTACAAGCCACGATGCTTATTTACGTTGCCCTTATGCTAGATTATCGGTGATCCGCCAACACATCACGTGTTGCCTTCGCTACACAATGCTCGCATTGCAACTAGGTGCGCTTGTGCCATTGCTCTACCAATTTGCGCGCCTTTGTGCGGTTGCACGATCTATCAAGCACTTGATATTCTCTGTTCATGTTGTCATGTGCTATGCTCGGATACATTATTCGTATCGCCCTTGGATTGTTCTATGGTCGTTCTTTGCTTTCCTATGTTCGTGCCACTCAATGATTAAACACCTTATTTCACTTTGACTCTTTTCCTCGCCAAAATGCGTCGATGCCTCCATTTGACCTATTCCATCGGGAGTTTCTACACACACACGAATAGTACTATTCCCTTTACATTACATTGCCCTTTTATGCATTTTTGATACCTCGCCCGCTTCATTCACGGTGAATTATTTTCTTATGCGTTGTAGGAGATCATTTCATCCGTTGTGCATTCTTGATTCTTGCGAGAAAATCGTAGGAAAAGGCTTTTGTCCAATAGGCGTCGAGCATTTAGTCTTGAGGTTATATCTTTGGCCTCAACTTTTCTAAACATCGTCTCTGGCGATTCACGGATAATTTATCCTTTTGTGCTCACCATGTTTCTTCTTTACTTTTTTGTTATTTGGTTTCTCAAACAATACACTCTCTGACGGTACCTAGAAGCCCATCTGTTGTCCCTACCCTTTCCTTACCGGTGACTACGTCCAAATACTTAAAGGTTAGTTTGATTCTTTAGATTTCTTGATTATTGCAGATTATACCTTACATTCGCTTTATATGGATTATTGGTTTTTGCCTCCATTTACGGATGGCATTTATCTGCGACCACGTATTCAAACCGTTCTTACTACGGTGCTCCGATTATGTGTGCGCACATTGTTCGGCTATTTATTGGTACCAAGAAAGAGTTTACGGTCAAAGCGCACTCACTCATAGGCGTATTTCTTATAATTTGTCTTTGCCGAACGGAAGAATTTCTCTACCCGTCCGGACCATGGCCATCACATTGCAAGATCTTGTTTGTTTTAATGGTGGGCCAAAATCTAATCAATTCATGCGGTTGATCGGGAATATAATGCTCTTTTCGCATTTACTTCCTTGGAGTTCATATTGATGAACTATCAATCGTGGCTTGGCCCTTATGTTTTTCGAATAAGCGGTGTTGTTCATCATCGTATTGGTTCATACGCGGTGATGGAAAACACCACGAGTATGCCCAACTTTATATATCGATACTCATAATGAGGTGCGAGAATAGACTCGCTATTTTCCGGGGTGGTCCATCCCAGCGTGAGCGACAGATCCTTCTATTGTTGCTTCTCTCATTGATATGCTTGAGCGGATGCAACCCATTGGTTAGGCGGTTTAGGCGCGCGTGACCGTCTGTTTTCTCCAAACTCTCGGACATTAACATCCAACTCATCGGCGCGGACAAATCGCATGGCGTCAGTGCGACCTCCCATCTTCCTCGAGTTGGTCGCTTTAATTGTTGGAGATTTCTCCGTGATGTATCCGCATTTGATATTGTCGTCTGAGACGCAACATGGTGATTTCAAGCAAATATCGCCACTTCATCCGACTTTAATGTCTTTACAATATCCTCTTCTATTCCGTATGGTGATAAGGGTTTTCACCTTGGCATTAAGTATCGTGAAACCGATGATCTCCGTGCTACAATTCGTGAAGATGTTTCCATGCGTGAATTCTATTGTTACTACCTACACTATCGTGCAGGAGAACCTAATGTTTTTACCTGTTCTGGCAGGTTGTCAGATCAAATCATTGTTAACTCCTTCTCCTGCATAGAAGCGAATCGGCTTTCTTTCCATACTTTCAATCAAGATAAGCTTAGGTCAGACACATACCAAGGTATAACAGATCTTTGTTGCTCAAGGTGCCCGGTGGCAAAGATGTTGGTATTAGGACAATATTGCTGCTAGCTTCATCGGTAGTAGAAGATACATGGCTCGAAATTATTATGATTCAATGGCTTTATGCGGTCATATGGCTCTCGGACTTATTTACTACATTCACATGCAATCCAAAATGGCGGAAATCATTGATGCACTCGCCATGAACACGGCGATGCCCTTCTTCGATAGATCGATATTGTGACTCGTGTTTACCATATGAAATTACAAGAATATCTCACTGACATTAAAGATGGCAGTGCTTTCGGTCCCATTCGAGCAGGTGCCTTTCCTTTGTCCTCTTATCTGTTTGCCTGCTCATTTCTTTAGATTCCTTTCTTAATGATCTTTCAATCTTTTGTTCTTTGTAGTGATATATACTGTTGAATTCCAGAAAAGAGGGCTCCCTCATGTACATATACTTACATGGCTCAAAGATCGAGCTGATGGACCTACACCTACTTTTATTGATAGGCTCATTTCAGCTGAAATACCAGATATTTCTCACGATCCACTTGGCTATGCTTTGGTAGAAGAGTTCATGATGCATGGTCCATGTGGAGAACTTAATCCAAAATGTCCTTGCATGAAAAGAGGAAAGTGCTCAAAATGGTATCCGAAGCGCTACCAAAATGAAACTCTCGTTGATGAAGATGGCTTCCCAATATCTTGTCGTCGTGATGATAATAGATTCATTGTCAAGCATGGTGTTAGACTTGATAATAGATGGGTTGTCCCACATAACCTACCAATGCTTAAAAAATACCAAGCACATCTTAATGTGGAGTGGTGCAATAAGACAAACCTTGTGAAGTATCTTTTCAAGTATTGCATGAAAGGTCATGATTGTGCTTCTTTGTCGTTCAGTACCACCAACACTTCACAGCCCTCTACAAGTAAGACAAAGAATGTTCCGTCTGACGAGATTGCTGAATATGTCAGATCTCGCTATTTATCAACATGTGAAGCCAGCTGGCGATTATTTGGTTTCGAAATTCATGCTCGGATACCTTCGGTTGAACGTTTGACTGTCCATTTACCTGGCATGACCAGGGTATCATTTACAGAAAATTCGGACTTAACCAATGTCCTTCATGATCCTAACGGATCTAAAAGCACCTTGACTGAATGGTTTGTAGCAAACCAACGCCATGTGGAAGCACATAACTACACTTATTGTGAATTTCCGACAAAATGGACATGGAACGCTGATCGTAAAATATGGTCAAACCGTAAGAGAGGTACTAAAATTGGTAGGCTCATGCATGTTCACCCGGGGACCGGTGAACTTTTCTATTGAGGATGCTACTCATGGTTGTACGAGGCGCCACATGTTACCAAGACCTAAGAACATATGAAGGTGTCATGTACAAAACATTCCGACAAGCATGCCATGCACGTGGCCTCATCGGTGATGACATTGAGTGGTTTTCGCTTTTTGATGAGGCTATTGTATGGGCAACATCTTCACAGCTCAGACATCTTTTCATGTCTATTGTCCAGTACAATGACGTGGGTGATGTACGTATCTTGTTCAATAAATACTGGCGTTACATGGCTGACGACATCGCATACAAAATGTGCCACTCACTCGGTATGCGCCCATATACAGCGCATGATTCTTCACTACAAGTACAGTTGTTAAGAGAATTGGATTATCTTTTTGCTAATAACAATCTGTCTTTGGCATCCTACAATCTTCCAGTACCACTTCACGGACATGAACAGAACCATGGTAACAGACTTATTACAGAAGAGCTCTGTTATAATAGATTAGAACTTGAGACACAATCAATATCTATGTATCAGAGCCTAAACAATGAACAACGCCTTATTTACAATAAGATCATGCATTCTATCTCGAATGATCAACCATGTTTCTATTTTGTATCTGGACATGGAGGTACAGGTAAAACATTCCTCTGGAATTCAATCATCTCCCGTATTAGATCCGAAGGCAAAATTGTACTAGCCGTTGCTTCATCGGAATTGCTTCCTTATTATTCTGGGTGGTCGAACCGCACACTCGCGCTTCAATTCCTCTTGATATAGATGATTGGAGCCTTTGTGATATTCGCCGTGGCACGATGCTTGGAGAACTTATTAAAAAAGCTGCCTTGATTTTGTGGGACGAAGCCCCGATGACACACAGAAGATGCTTTGAGGCACTTGATCGTACTATGCGAGATATCCTTTCCTCCGATAATCCTTCCAATGCAACTATCCCATTCGGTGGGAAACCTGTGGTACTCGGTGGAGATTTCAGGCCGGTATTGCCAGTTATTCAAGGAGCTACACGCACAGAAACCATTGCCGCTTCTCTTATCAAATCAACGCTATGGAAACACGTCCAAATCCTTAGACTCAGCATAAACATGCGTCTTACCACAATGTCTTCTACTATTGGTGATCAAAATGCTGTAGCAAACTTTGCGCAATGGGTGCTTGCCATCGGCGAGGGCCGTGTTCCTATGGAAAAACATCCAGGAGACACACATGCATCATGGATACAAATACCTCCTGAATTATTGCTTACACCAACTGGTGATAACTTAAATGTAATTATTGATACCGTTTACGATCACTTGATCATAACTACAATTCGATTCCCTACCTATCAGCTCGTGCCATTGTGTGTCCACTGAACACTTCAGTTGACAAAATTAATGCTTTAGTACTTCTAAAAGTGCCGGGAACTTCTAGAGAATACCTGAGTTATGACACTATCAGTGATGCTCTTGACCATTCATCCGATCTTGAGTTGTTGTATCCCGCTGAATTTCTCAATTCAATAAGTATCAAAAATTTTCCAGAACATATCCTTTCACTCAAAATTGGAGTACCCGTTGTTCTTCTAAGAAATATGAACCAAACAATGGGCCTATGTAATGGTACACGCCTTCTGCTAACTAAATTAGGAACCCATGTGCTTGAAAGTACAATTATGACAGGGCCACATATTGGTGAAACTGTTTGCATACCACGAATAGTTCTTAACTCAAAAAATCAAAAATGGCCGTTTACATTACGCCGACGCCAATTCCCAATTAGACTATGTTATGCAATGACGATAAATAAATGTCAGGGACAGACTCTTCAGAAAATCGGTATTTATCTAAAGAACCCAGTTTTCACTCATGGCCAACTCTATGTTGCTATATCAAGGGTAACATCAAGACAAGGACTGAGTATTTTGATTGAAAATGAAGATGGTTCGGCTGGATCAAAGACAAGAAATATTGTATATGACGATGTTCTAGAATTTTTGTAGGTACTCCATTTGTTTGCCAATTTTCCCTTTTTCCCCTTTCTGACATTCGCTACCAACCTAACCCTGTACTCAACATATAAAAATGTATATATACTATAGTTCACAACTTATACATGCATGTAATCTGTTTCTTTTCTGTATGGTCATGACCATACTAACTCTTGCACACTCCAATTATTCATTAATGATTGTCTAGCCATGTTCATGCATCTTGCTTTTGTATTTGTTCTTACTAACAAAGCCTAAATAACAAAGTACTATGCTTTACTATACCTCCTCCTTTACCAAAATCTTGATGAACTTACTTGTTTAGAATACCTGTTTCTCTACGAATGATCTATGCTTTCTATCATATACTTATTCACTTATACACACATGTGTGGATAATTGTTCTTACAGTTTCTGTACATTCTATTTATACATCTCTACATCATATACGCTTTGTTATCTTGATTCTACTGCATAAACACACGAATCTGTTGATCTTCTGTTGAGCATAAAGATAACTAGCAACATAGTAATGTGTTAATACTATCGCTCAGTCCCTGGTTTACATAACCATCTGCAGTCACAAAATTAGAGCATTCACCTGCAAAGATAATACATCTGTAGCAAGGCCAACCCAACAATATAAATAACAATAGTAAATTATTATTCTTTCATACTTTCATTCAACTAAAAAAATATAGCTTATCACATATGTTTATATATACCAAACAAATGTTTTACCCAATGACATGACATACTGTTATTTGTGATTTCAGGAAAAAGAAACTCTGAGTTCAACGACAAACATCTGCATGCAAAGGTATTATGAAATAGACCATATTCCTATGATGATTTTCACACTTTATCTACACTTTTCTAAGAATATTGCATGTCTGGACCTCCTCATTTAAACATGCTTGCCATTTATTGGATATTGTTCTCTCTGTGTAAAGGTCATCTGTGTTTTATTTGACTTCCAAATACTACATGGCAATACCACATAGAATAATTAAACAAATTTACAATTCCATTTTTATAAAATTGGTGCAGCAAGTGCAGATGAATAGTACTCAACATATAAACATGTATGTATACTATAGTTCACAACTTATACATGCATGTAATATGTTTCTTTTCTGTATGGTCATGACCATACTAACTCTTGCACACTCCAATTATTCATTAATGATTGTATAGCCATGTTCGTGCATCTTGCTTTTGTATTTGTTCTTACTAACAAAGCCTAAATAACAAAGTACTATGCTTTACTATACCACCTCCTTTACCAAAATCTTGATGAACTTACTTATTTAGAATACCTGTTTCTCTACGAATGATCTATGCTTTCTATCATATACTTATTCACTTATACACACATGTGTGGACAATTGTTCTTACAATTTCTGTACATTCTATTTATACATCTCTACATCACGCTCGCTTTGTTATCTTCGATTCTACTGCATAAACACACGGATCTGTTGATCTTCTGTTGAGCATAAAGATAACTAGCAACATAGTGATGTGTTAATACTTTCGCTCAGTCCCTGGTTTACATAACCATCTGCAGTCACAAAATTAGAACATTCACCTGCAAAGATAATACATCTGTAGCAAAACCAACCCAACAATATAAATAACAATAGTAAATTATTATTCTTTCATATTTTCATTCAACTAAAAAAATATATCTTATCACATATGTTTATATATACCAAACAAATGTTTTACCCAATGACATTACATACTGTTATTTGTGATTTCAGGACAAAGAATCTCTGAGTTCAACGACAGGCATCTGCATGCAAAGGTATTATGAAATAGACCGTATTCCTATGATGATTTTCACACTTTATCTACACTTTTCTAAGTATATTACATGTCCTGGACCTCCCTCATTTAAACATGTTTGCCATTTATTGGATATTGTTCTCTCTCTGTAAAGGTCATCTGTGATTTATTTGACTTCCAAATACTACATGGCAATACCACATAGAATAATTAAACAAATTTACAATTCCATTTTTTTAAAATTGGTGCAGCAAGTGCAGATGAATAGCATTGTTGTTGATTAAAAATTATTATACTTTCAGACTTTTTAAAAAATTGAAATAAAACAGAACTTATTTCATCTATTAATATGTTCTCAACAAATGTTGTATCCGATGACATGACAAACTATTCTTTGTTATTTCAGAAAAGATCTTTGAATTCTATACCACACGTCTACATGTCAAATATTACATAATGGAACAAAATCCTATGATAATACAACTACTTCTGTTCAGAAAACACACTCTGACATATTCAAGCAATGATCTGATTTTGACACTCTGATTATACCTTTCAACATCATTACATATTTTGGATTTCACGGTTTCGCTCGACAACTCTTCTTGCATAAACATCAATACATGTTTAGACATCAAGAGTTCACACAGACTACACATCACTGCAACATGTACTGAAATATTTATCTATTCATTTGTACTATGAACAGCCATTATGTGAACATACCTATCTTCAGTACACTACTCATTTCCCATTGCAATGCTCATGAAACTAAATTTCCTCTTTATGATTCATTCTATCCAGATGGAATACGTTCTACTAAAAGATGTGACACAAGAATCGCATCGTTGGCGTGTACGTGTAAGAGCAACTCGCTTCTCTGAATATGTAGATGATAGTACTCCTAGAAAAGTCCTTCGTCTTGATTTCGTTCTTTTGGACGAGCAGGTCAGCCTCATTTTATACATATTATTCTCCCTTACACACCTTTGGTTATATAATATCTCTGCTTATCTTAACTGATAGGGCAATACCATGGAAGCTCAAATTCCAGGAAGACACATTTCCCTGTTCACCTTGGCCCTGAAAGAAAATAGCATTTACCTTATTGAATATTTCGAAGTAGCTAATGCTAAACCATCCTATCAAGCAGTTAACTGTCCTGTGATGGCTAGATTTACCAGACATACAAAGATCAATGAAGTGCCAATTATGCCAAATGATTTCCCAAAGTATGCATGCACAATTGTTTCTTTCGATATACTGCGAACACGTCTAGGACAGAACCAATTCCTTCGTGTTAGCAACATTTCATGAATCTCTCTTTTAAAACTACAAATGTTATATCATTACATATATTTACGTTTAACTTTCATACATATTTATGTTTTGTAACAAACGCTGTTAATTTCAAGATACCATTGGCCTTATCACGGGGATCTCTCATGTTAAGACGGTTGTTGCAAAAGGGATCACAAAGACAATTCGTAACATCAACATCACCGATGGCAGGTATTCTTCAATTTTTTGACCTTTACTTGATACTTAAATATCGCTTACTGCATTTGAAAAGTAAACACTTCCCAATGAAAAAATAGGAAGCGACTGTGTTACTCTATGGGAACACATGCCAATGAATTTGATGCACTGGACTACAAGTGCGGAGAAAAGCAGACCCATTGTTATACTCTTTGTTGGCCTTACTGCTAGACTCTATGAAGGTACAAAACACATTTACATATATACTTACATTCACCATACACAAACTACAAATATGTACTGCCATCACATGAATTTTTTTAAAATATTTACAAAAACTCTACAGGTCAACTATCACTCTGAGGAGCACCATCGCAAGTGGTATACTAACACTAACCTACAGCGCTTGCTCTCGAGCAGTCAACGCAAGATAACCTTGCTTCCTTCATCTTACAATTTTTTGAATTTCGTCATATTCCTGCTTATAGAACAAGTCAGCTCTAATAACTTTCCCAAAATCAGTAACACAGATATAATCCACATTTTACTCATTCATCTACAAATATATTCGCTTTATACATTTAATACTCCATAATGAACCAAACATTTTTTGTAATATACTCGGTTCTACAATCCTGTTGTAAGCCATAGACCAATCAATGAACATGCTCACCCCTAACATCATGAATTAATAATGCCATGGTTCGCATAACTGACATAAACATTCCTATCTCGCTATGTTTATTACACAATTACCATTACCAAATTCATTACTTACTACAGTCTTGCACAACAACTCTCAAACACATTATTTTAACATTTTATCATCTTTGCCCTCAGCTTTTCGGGCATCCCACATCAGATTAAATGGTTTGGCCAAACCCAAACTCAAACAGCACCAATACCCATGACAGTCCATGAACTAACAACTTTGAATGCACATGAAGCTGTGGTATGTTACCCTCCGCACAAATTGACTCTGACATAATGATTTTTTTGGACATATTCAACAACATCTTCAGACTTACCAAAATACAAATGACAGGGACACACATACACTGTTGCCATCGCAATCAAAGAACTCACTCCGAATGAAGCCTGGTGGTACCTATCCTGTGGCGGTTGCAAGAGAACTACAGTTCGAACCACTGAAGGCTACAAATGTGCGAGATGCAACAACTTGGTGAGCCAAGGTTCTTCTTGCAACATACTTCGATCCTTTGCATTCCACTACTATGCCTATGTACTCATCTACCTTACACACTTGCATGTAGGTACAAGATTCCTGTACGTGGTGTTGATATAACCAGCATTGACAAAACTAATGCACCAATGGCAGAGTTTGTGTTCTTTGGAGATATAGGACAAGAATTGGTAGGAATCCCAGCACTACACCTTGCAGCATCTGCTCCCACCATTACTGGTTTCATACCACCTGAAATAACAAGACTCTATGGACGTCGGTATAACTTAAAAGTCAGTGGATCACGTGGATCGCTTCAAAGAATATCTGCATCATTCCAAGTTGATAGCTTCAGCGTCATACCAACAAAACCTTTAGCTCCATTCCTTCCTGAAGCACAGACCAGAACTTCAAAAGATGTTGACCACATGCATCAGCGATCACTAGCTCATCAAAGCATGCAACTGAACAACAACTTCTTCTGCCAGGGTCTATTTCGGCACAGCCAGAACACACTCCGTCTTCAACTCCAATAACCAACATAACTATGCCACGGACAGTACCAAATCAACCTGGATTGCACACACCTCCATCCCCAGAAATCAACAAGGTTAGATCTACTATCATACAACTGACAAACATTTAATTTCCCAACTGACAAACATTTAATTTCCCATTTGTACAAACCCCCTACATCAAACCAATCTCACATGCTTACCTTTTTATTATGCCTATACACAAACTGACAGACCATTATTACAGACCGGAAAACGTCCTGCTCATGACAGCGCAATGTTATCATCAGAACCTGGAGACAGTGCGCGGTACTTCTATCTCATACTACTGTTACAATCCATTAAATGATTGCTGAAGGTCTTAACCACATATTAACCTAATATTTCCCTGATTGCAACAGGCTGGAGCAAACAAAGAAACCTTTTGTTATCAAGAAAATCAACATGGATGCATAGACAAATGACTAAAACAACAGGTTAGCAAAAGTAAAATCATTCCTTATTGTTAACAATACTGACTAACAAACTAACTCTTCTATACCAAATTCCTTTTTAGCAGGCATAATATATGTGGAGTAGACAAAGTGGAATCAGTACGCTATACCTTTTGTGACTAGCAACTGTGCTAACAATGCTTTGGGCAAAGCAGTTGCACCGAGAAAAAATCGTTGCACATGCCTTTTGAGCTTTCACTCATGTTAGGAACTAAAGCGAACAAACATCGTCTAGCTTTTATATTATTTCCTATTCTCGGTCATAGTACTGTACATGTCTATGTCTATTACCGTTCTAAACTATGATGTAAATTACAAACTATATGTATTACTCATCCTACCATACGCTTGACATCTGCATGAACAAATTATAATCATAGTCTCCAAGTTTGCCTTCTATTACATTCTGGTTGAATCACTCGCCTATTAACATATATGTTAATTTCTTCTATTCAATTCGTTAAATAATACTTAACCTATGCTAACCCAGCATTATGACAGAAAAATGATCATCTCTTTTCTATCCCTTAATAAAACTATTCACTATGAATTACAAACATTACCATTTATACTGATTCACATAGAAAACAAAACCACAGGAGATAAGTGCGGTTGCTTGCAATGCAATATACCGTCCTAGTACTTAAGTATTTACAAGAGCATTCATGGCACCGACTTTCTTTGTGATCTTTGGAATCCGGGCGCTTCTCACGAGACACATAAACCAAACGGGAAAGCTCATTACCCTCAGTATCAAGGCCACTACCTTGACCAAGGAAAACCTGAGAATGTAACATTCTCAATTTGCAAAAGCAATTAGACTTGGTTTTCAAAATCTTCAAACCAATTTTCAAATTTGAAATTTGCAACCGTACCTTGTTTTGGGCCCATCTCGGACCAGTTCTCCCCGGCCCGGCCCACTACCCCTCCAAGGCCAATCTGCGCTCCTCCCGCCCCCACGCCGTGCTTGTCGACCCGCCGCCTCCTTCACCGCATCGCCGGCCGCCGTCTCCTCTGCTGCTTTCTGCCTTGGCCGGCTGCAAGGCTCTGCCATCCTCACGACCAGCGCCGCCCCCTCGGTTGCCTCCCATTGCCGTGCCGCACCACACGCCACCGGCCGCCTTCTCCCCGCCGCGCGCTCCCGGCTTTGGTTGCCGCCGGGCCCCCTGCCTCCTCCCGCCGCTCCCGACCACCACCTCCACCACTGCGCTGGCTCTTCTCCCCCTCGGCTATAAAGCCGCACGTCCCCTCCTCTCTCCCTCCACACCCCGCCTCCTCCTCCCTTATCTGTCTTCGTCGTCATTGCCTTCGCCCTCTTCCCGCGCCCTAGTCACGCCGCCTCGCCGAGTCGCCGTCACCTCCGCTGGTTTCGCCTCCGCCTTCGGCCTCACTCCGGTGCCTTTGCCCCTCCTCCCACCTTCCTTCTGTGCCGCCGCTGTGCGCCCCTCCTCTCCTCCCCCCCTCTTTCTCTCGCATGCAGAGAGAAGGCGAGGCGACGCACCACCCGTCGCCGCCTCTTATCCTCCACCCGCGCCAGACAGGTAGGCCCCCCGGCTATAGTGCCCCCCTGTGGCTGACATGTGGGCCCCACCGGGCACTGTGTCGTGGACCTGTGCGCCGGTGCGCATGGACTTGGTCCACGCATTGTGCGGTGGACCGAGCCCTATTCACGTGCCACGTGTCAGCACAAGAGTTTTCTGGTTTTTCTGATTATCTTTTAATTAAAAATTCACTTGAAAAGCTAAAAAAATTCATATCTTCTTCGTTATAACTCCAAAAATTATGAAACTTGTTCCTAAAATTTTCTAAATTCAAGATCTTGATAATGGAACTAGTCTTGTTTAATTTGGAGTTCATTTGTTAATGGTTTTGTATTTATTTACTCTCTCTGTTGTTGTACCTTTTTCGGTACTTTCGTCCGATTAGGGTTCGAAGATGCAGGAGAACTCCACTTCGATCAAGCTCAGGAGTACCAGGACCCTACTGCCTTTAACCAAGGTGGGTCAATACTTTGATCATTTTGAGCTACATTTTATGAAAAGTATATTTATTTAAAATATCAAAATTGCATGCTATAATTCTGTAATCAAATGTATGTTAAAACTTAAGGTAGTTAAACACCCATTTAATGATTAATTAATTATTATCCATCCTTTGATAAATTGAATCCCTCGTTCCATGTCACCCTAGTAAATATGTGGTAAATGCTAGCATAGATTGTACTTAAACAACATGCTAGTCTTGCTCAAGTACCGGAACAATAAATGTCCTCATCATCATCTTTTAATCATGAAAATAATTTTGGGCAGTCATTGGATGTAAATTACTGGCGTGTTGTGATAATTGCCTTCTTCCTCCCCAAAACCCTAAACAACTTCCTAGTACTACATCTGGCGGATGGAAAGAGTGGTGGGTGCCGTCGTGCACGAGAGTGGTTGGTATGTGGTATGAACCGCCCAGATGGATTAATGACTTAATCTTGTCATGACCTTCTGTGTAAAACAAGTACAATCGTAAGTCTGCAAAGTGCAACTTGGCTTAGTAAAATTATTAAACCCTGAATGTCATCCCACAAGTCGGTGGGTGGAAGGATGCAAGCGGCAGGATGTGTTTCGGCTTGAAAGGGACACTGTGGTAGGGGAAGTTGCCAGCTACACTAGCCGTTGTGGCCGGAACCAGCTGCGCTAGTCGTTGTGGTCACTACTACAGAAAAGCTCATCACAGACGGTTCTAAACCGTCATCACAGGCGGTTTTTGAACCGTCTGAATTTTTGTGTCTGTGATGACACGAGGTCATCACAGACGGTTTTTAACCGTGCATGAAAATGATATCACGAGCGGTTCTATTCACGAACCGTCGCGATAGCACACATCACGAGCGGTTCGTGAATAGAGCAAATGCGTGATAGTCTGTTTTCACAAGCGGTTCTATTCACGAACCGTGCGTGAAAGCAGTTATCGCGCGGTTCTATTCTCGAACCGCTGTGATAGTCTATTTTCGCAGATGGTTCGTGAATAGAACCGCTCGTGATATTCTATTTTCACGACGGTTCTAAAAAGAACCGCTCGTGCATGCTTTTTCTAGGGAAAAAAGCGAAAGCGGATTTTCACGCCGTATGGAGCCTCATGAATGAATCGATATTGATTTTCAGATTTCGCTAGCTTTCCTCAATAGCGAGCATCACAATAGCATCAACTCAATCCATTCACGAGCACTAAAAACAACACGACATGCATCACCCACATCACGGTAGCATCAACTCAAACAATTCACGAGTACTAACACATCACGGTAGTAATCTACATCACAGAGCAAAGGGGAGTAGAGAGAGTGAGGTCGTGGGAGGTGGGGTGACGAGGTCATGGGAGGCGGCACGATGAGGCGGGGCAAGGTGGAGGAGGCCGCGGCAGACTCGGGGAGGATGGGCCGGCCAGTAGAGGAGGCGGGCGACAAGTAGAGGAGGCGGGGCGGCGAGGTCGTGGGAGGCCGGGCGACGAGGCTAGGCGTGGTAGAGGAGGTGGAGGAGGCGCGGGAGGGGAGGCGGAGGAGAAATGACAGAGGGGAGAAATGGCAAAGGAAGAGATGGAGATGGCAAAGGGGAGATGAATGACTCTGTTAATATAGAGATATTTTGGAGCCCGCCATTATGTGCAAATTTTCGTTTTCCGCCTCTTGAGCAAAGCATCACTGACAGTTCTAACCATGAACCGTCAGTGATACGAAATATCATAGGCGGTTCTAACCACGAAATGCGTGATGAGGTTTTACCATGGTTTGAACCCTACCGCGGCAGTGGATTGGCTGCCAAACCCTACCGCGGCAGAGTATCGGCTACCTAAACCCTACCGCGGCGAGTATTGGTTGCCATGGTAAAATCGAGAGTAAGGAAAACCCTAAACCATGGTAAAAATCCAAGCCATGGTAAATTCAAGAGTAAGGAAAAATTCAAACCATGGTAAAACCTCATCACAGGCGGTTCGTGGTTAGAACCGTCTGTGATATTTCGATATCACGAGCGGTTCATGGTTAGAAGCAAATGCGTGATGCTTCACAGACGGTTCTAACCACGAACCGTCTGTGATATTCTTGGTATCACAGACGGTTCGTGGTTAGAACCGCCTGTGATGGTTCACAGACGGTTCTAAACACGAACCGTCTGTGATATGTAGATATCACAGACGGTTCTCTAGAACCGTCTGTAATAGTGACATACCACAGACGGTTTCCAAGAACCGTCTGTGATGAGGCGTCTTCTATAGCCTGTTTTGTAGTAGTGGGTGAACATCCTGCACAACTTATGGGAGTGGCCCATATGGGTGAGATGACGGAAGGGGCGAGGTAGTTTGAAACGTTACCGTGACGATCGCTCAACTACATGACTAAGGAATCATGTTGGGGAACAAGTATGATTATTTCTCGTGGGTACAATGTACAACCTCTGCAGAGTCTAAACTATTTAAATAGTCGTGCCTATGGTCAAAAGCGTACATAGGGACTTTACTTGAGTTAGTTCTATTTCAAAAACCTTTGTGGGTGGAATGACAACCAGGTCGGCTCATCTAGCCCGAGGTTGGATTTTTCTTGAGCCGTTGAGCTTAGTGGTATAGAGGAGCAGAGGTAGCTCTAATAAAATAATGCATGTGTATAGTTTCCGATGGAGGGAAGCTCTACTGTTATTTAATATTGCACTTACTCTCTTTAATAAAATGTAATTTGTTTAAAATGCTAAGTCATAGAAATTTGTAATTATGATAATTGAAAATGTTGCTTTAGCAAATAAAAGAATTCGAGCCATTCCTTGTTAAGCCATGCATGTGTACTATTGCATCTTGTGTGTTGGCTGGCGAGCATGGAAGTTGTGCTCATTCTCGCTCTTCCCCCAAACCCTCCAGATGATGTGGATCAAGGGGACTACGATACTATGAAGACTTTGAAGCCGACGGATAAGGAAATGATGAAGTGTAGTCTAGTCTATAGTCTAGATCTCGCCTCAGTCTAAGTGGACTCGTTCGGTACTTGCGTACAACGGATATTGTCCAACTCCTTGGGTAATATCCGTCGTACACAGGTTACCCCAGTCGCTTACTTACGGAGAGATGAGCTTTACCCCTTTTGCTTCCGCTGTAGTTGCATGCTTTTATGTAATGTAATCAATTTAGTCTTCCTGCCCCTTTTGTAAAACTTGGTCTGACGTGGTCTATGTTACTCTGAAGATTATAATATATTGAATGGTTTAGTTTACGCCTTGTATAAATTGATTCAGCAATGTGTCTGTGAATGCTATCTACTGATCCAGTGAATGACACAGTATTTTCACAGAGAATTCGGGATTATAAAATCTAGGTCCAACAGAAAGATACGAAGAGGAGTTAGCAAAGAAATGATCTTTAAAGAGCAAGAAGTAAAAATAGCTAACTATAGAGACATGTCTAGTTGTCATCTCATCAGTAGTTATAGTATGTATTGGAGATATGGTAACCTTGGTCATTCCAGGATACGAGATTAAGGGGGTGTTTGGCATGGCTCTAGAGCCCAACTCCAGGCTAGAGCTGGGTAAAACTAGCCAAACACCCCAACTCCAAAAAAAATTGGAGCAGCTTAACTCCATAGAGTTTTTGGAGCTCTAGTTCATTCTCTTGGAGCACCTATTTTCCAACTCTACAATCATCTGAAATAGATCTAGACATGGAGTTTCAAAGAAATTACCCACCTTTGCCATCGATTACACACTCCAGCCCAACGAATCGTTTTTTTTTCTATCCTACCCAAATGCCGTCCCACTCCTCCATTCCCCATCGCCCCACGCACGCCCACGCCGCCCACGCCGCCGCCACGCCCACCCGCCCCGCCCCGCCCCGCCCGCCCCCCCCACACCGATTCGCGCGCCGACCAACCCACCCCATACGCCGCGCCGCCACGCCCTTGCCGCCACGCGCCCGCCACCTCGCTCGGTCTCACGGCTGACCCGGCCCAGTAGTCCTCCTCCCGACCAACCACGCCTCCGTCCCGGTAGTCCTCCTCCCGGCCAGTCGCCCTCCTCCCAGCCAACCGCGCCTCCTCAACGCCGGCTCGATTCCCTCCTCCTCCCACCCGGGCCTCCTCAACCGCCAGAACTCAGGTGCGTGAAGTTTTTCTGGCCAGATTGAGATGTGAGAAAGTCAGGTGCATGAATCGCATGATCTAGTTTCTTGTTTGGGATTGAGACAAAATCGAATTGGACATTGCACATTGAGTAGTTTCTTGTTCCTAATATGCTTGATCTGTATTCTGTCCCATGAACCGATGCTCTCCAGTTCTTGATGTTAAACTTTACTAGCTGTATTCTGTCCCATGAATTTGATCTGTATTCTGTGATTCTGTCCCATGAACTGATGATCTGTATTCTGTCCCATGAACTGATGCTCTCCAGTTCTTGATGTTAAATCGAATTGGACATTGCACATTGAGTAATTGGACATTGCACATTAATAGCTGGTTGAGATGTTTGATACTGAAACATGAAATCGATGCTCCATTTTTTAGTGTTTGCCTATCATCTGAATCGATGCTCCATTTTGTAGTGTTTGCCTATCATATGATGCCTCCTGTCTTTAATTAGTTACATGTCACATAAATGTGGTAGATGATCTGGTACACAGATTTTAAATGCTTTCATTCGCAGTTGGCATAAGTATGATTTTTGGCCAATGATGAGGTGATATTTTAAAAATGATGCACCCTTTCATTCCCGCGGGTTAGTTAAATTGATTTGTGCAAGGTGAAATTTTTAGTTAAGAAATAGTTCCTCTGTAGTTCATGTTAGCAATCTGTGTATGTTCTGAAAGCTCGTGCTGAGTTGCTATAGATGCCGGAAATTGATTGGAACGTAGAGAACACTCGGATCCTATGTGGTTTGATGGCCGAACAAGTTGAGAAAGGAAATCGGCCAAATACATTCTTGAATTCAGTTGGTTATGCTGCGGTTGAAAAAGGATTCAAAGATAGGACGGGTATTGAATTAACCAAGGCGCAAATCAAGAACAAATGGGATAAATTGAAGGAAGATTTCAAGGCATGGAAAAAGCTTAAGATGAGGCAAACAGGAACCGGTTGGAACCGTAATAATGGCACTATTGATATGGACGATGAATGGTGGAAGAAAGCTAGAGCTGTAAGTGTTATATGTATTTATAGGAATGTTACCTTTTAAATTAGTTGCTGTTATTATTTGTACTAATATGTGTTGCTCTCTTGGATATTTTCAGGACATTCCAGGCTGCGGGAAGTTTAGGAAGCAACCCCTTCAAAATGAAGATGAGTTGACGACTTGTTTTCAAGGCATCGTTAATATTGGTGTTGACCATTGGTCCCCTTGTGGCGGCAATGCAACACCTCTGATTGATAGTGCGACACAAGAACCGGCACAAGGTGAGGAAGGTGCGGAGAATGTGCTGTGAGAAGGTTTGGCTCAAGGTGAGGAGGTAGAGGAGGTACCCCTTCCCTGGTAGTGCCAAAAGAGCGGCAAGGCCTGTCCAAGATACAGGCAAGAAAGCTAAGACAGCGAATGCAGTCCTCATTCAAGAAGCTGTCACTAGTATGGCTAGTTCAGCAAATGAATATGCTTCCAAGAAAGAAGGAAAATTCACTATTGATCAAGTGATGGAGGTTGTGATTGCTTGTGGTGCCGATTATGAAACTAATGAACACTACATGGCCTTTGAATTGTTTGTGAAGAAGGAGCAAAGGAGATGTTTATGACCTTGCCTCTGATGACATTAGGTTCAAGTGGCTTAGTAGGAAATATAATGACAAGCATGGAAAGTAGGAGTGCTTCCTATGGCTTGTCTCTTGTATCTGCAATATGTTTTATTTTCCTATGATTGAAGACTTGTAATAATATGCTTGACATTTGTATGAACTCATTTTATATTATGCTTTACATTTGTATGAACGCATTTTATAATTTGCTATACCATTTTATTTTACTGAGATGTCTACAAGTGAGAGTGATGAAAATAGCGATGATGATCATCAATTTTTCTCTCATTCAAGGTGGTGCTAAACTTGTAGAAGCTTATGTTCACATTTGTATGGACAAGGCACCGCCAAGGACCTCACACTCGATGGAATGGGATGGGTGGTGAGACCCTAAACACTTGGGGAATGCCACACAATGCTTGGATGAACAAGGATATCTTTTGATCTGCATGATGTGTTGGTTGAGAGGTATGGTTTGAGACCGTCAAAACACATGAATACCTATGAAATGCTTGCAATTTTCTATTCACATGTGGTGGATGTGAGTCAAATAGAAGAGGGCAAAATAGGTTTAAGCACTCTGGTGAAACCATTAGTAGGAAATTCCATGAAGTTCTTGATAGTGTGGTTGCAATGGTGAAGATTATTTGAGACCAAGCGATCCTAATTTTGGACAGTTCACAAAAGAATAAGGGATGACAAAAGAGCATATCCACACTTTAGGGATTGCATAGGAGCACTAGATGGAACTCATATTCGTGTTTCTCTTTCACCGAGGAACAAGTGAGGTACATTGGTAAGGCAGAATTGCTACTCAAAATGTGCTTGCGTTTGTGATTTTGATATCACGATTCACATATGTGGTCTGGTCGGTAGGGAGCTTTGCATGACACTAGTGTCTTGTACCATGCAATGGAAGTGGATGCGAAGTCTTCCCACATCCTCCACAAGGTAAAAATATTTTATCCAGGCTCCATTTTGTCCTCAAATGTGTCTTGTACCATGCAATTCTTATTTTCTTTTTCACATGTGTAGGCAAGTACTATGTTGTGGGCGCTGGGCTATCCTAATCGTCCAGTTACCTAGCTCCATACAAGGGTGAAAGGTATCATTTACGAGTGGCATTGAGGTATGGAACCAAACACTCCAAAAGAGAAGTTCAACCGGATCCATTCATCATTCGTAATGTTATTGAGCGTTCATTTGGACTATTAAAATGAAGTGGCAAATTCTTTATAAGATGCCTCCATATTCCATGCTCACACAAAAAGATTGTAGTCGCTACCATGGTTCTCCACAATTTCATACGTGAGCATGCTAGTGGGGATGTGGACTTTGCGAATTTCGATCGAGATCCGAACTATGTGCCTACTATCCCGGAAAGGTACAACAAATATGATGTGTCTCAACATGCCTCTGATGGATCCACTTCGGAATCAAGCTTTGTGACTATGGACTCATTTCGTGATAGTTTGGCTACATCCGTCGCCTTAGCTTGGAATTAATGTAATTGTATTTTGAAACTATGGACTTGTATCTTGGATAATTTGGTTGGACATGATTATCTTGATATATGTTGGTACTTTAATTTATTTACATGCTTGTCGGACTTGTATCTCGGATTCATACAGTTTAGCTAAGCGATACATGAGAACATACGTGTTACTGTTATGCTGCTGCACGCATCATTGAACTCCACTCATGTCAACCAAGGGCAAAGTGGGCAATCCACACAGACAAACCACAATTCGGAGTGAGTACCCTTCTAGCCAAACACTCCATCTGATACAACTCCACTCGCTCAGCCAGCTCCCACGGAGTTACGGGTGGAGCTACTCCAACTGGAGTTAGAGTCATGCCAAACAAGCCCTAAATCACAGATCATGACACATGGATACGAGATTAAAAGTAGCCAATACAGGTCTAAAGGTCCCCTATGATTTTATTCTCGTAAATTCTGTCGAGTATAATTATTCAGCTACAGTGATAAACCCTGCGTATGCGAGAATATTCTATTACTCGGCCCCTCCGCCGTCGGGCAACCCGGACCGGTACTCGGTATTGTAGGCCATGTCGCCGGCCAGCATCCCGCCGATCGCCCCGCCAGTCAGCCCGGCGCCAAACCCCATCCCGAAGTCCAGTTTGCCGTTATTCTTTGCCGTCCTCGGCAAGACGGCCACATGCCCAGCTGCTTTTGGAGGCGGAGACGCGACCAGATGCCCGGCAGTTTGTGGAGAAGGCGGCACGGCCATATGCCCGGCAACTTGGGGAGGCGGCAACTTGGCCACACGGCCAGAAGCTTGCGGTCTAGGCGGCACGGCCACATGCCCGGCAGCTTGGGGAGGCGGCGACATGGCCACACGGCCAGAAGCTTGTGGAGAAGGCGGCACGGCCACATGCCCGGCAGCTTGGGGAGGCGGCGACTTGGCCACACGGCCAGAAGCTTGTGGAGAAGGCGGCACGGCCACATGCCCGGCAGCTTGGGGAGGCGGCGACTTGGCCACACCCACAAGGCCAGAAGCTTGTGTAGATGGCGGCACGGCCACATGCCATGCAGCTTGTGGAGGCGGCATTATGGGGTCTATGGACACATGGACAAAAGCCGGAGTTTGTAATGGTGGTCCCGGCACCGGATAAGCGACGACACGATCGTCGGGCTTTGCCTGGGGTACTTGCGGTTGCGGCGCGACGACGGGACCCAGACGGTACGTCAGGTGGAGCACGCCGCGCGTCTCGGTGCGGTGCACCTTGCGGACCTGGTAGGACGCGTACTGCGGCGGGCGTGGGCCGGGGTCGCCCGCGCCGGCGCTGGCGAGGATCTCGGCCAGGGGGACGATGACCTCGCCGACGTCGCGGTCGCCGAGAGAGCGCTCGGCGCGGAGGAGGACGTGGAGGCAGCCGCTGGCGGCCGAGGCGGTTGGCGGGACGGCGAACTGGAGCGTGGCGTTCCATGAGGGGTGGCGGCCACCGTAGGGATCCGGCGGCGTGCACTGGCGCGTGACCGGGTCGCCGGAGATGGTCGCGACGGCGTACACCTCCATCCGCGTGATCAGGTTCACATTCTTCAGGCCCTTCGCCGATAGGAGGGTAACCTCCAGCACTCTGTACGCCATGGTTAACTCGCTCTAAGTAAGATGGTTGCAGCGCTAACTATTCTGGGCAATGGCGGTTTCAAGCTGGGAGTGAGGTATGTAACATGTATGTATAGGATTAGGAGGTTGGTAAGATTCCTTGTTGGGACCAAAGTTGGGTAAAAATTCTGGGAGCTTCCCGGATCGCCAGGAGTGCCTCGACACTTGTCTGAACCTGCCTTCAAAGGCAACGGGGTGATCTGACTAAGTAGCAGCTTGATCTGTACTGATCTTTAGCCATCCTATGGAGAATGGACAGGTTCACAAATATACATACCTACCAGTCCCTGAAGTAAGATGGCTGCAGCGCTAACTACACTGGGTAATGGTGGTTTGAAGTATAGTTATCGGATTCGCTATAAAATCCAGTGTATCGTGATCGAATTCGTCTAACATGTACCAGTTTAAGGTACAGGATTTGTGCTCGCAGTAGAAATTGAAAGAAAAAGCACGACAAACTATAAACAATCTCGTGTCGCGGCTTGAATGAACCGTGTTTACTGTAACTACACTTTCAAGCAGGGAGCGAGGCATGTGACATGTACGTATAGGAGGTGGGTAAGATCCCTTGTTGGGACCAAAGTTGGGTAACAATTCTGGGAGCTTCCGGGTTCGGCAGGAAGGCCTCGACACTTGTCTGAACCTGCCTTCGAAGGCAACGGGATGATCTGATCAGCAGCACCTCGATCTGGCCTGATCTTAACCATCCTATGGAGAATGGACAGGTTCACAAATGTACATACCTACCAGTCCCTGATTGCGGAGCAGCTTGCTATGGAATTTTCATCCAAGTATGGATTGTTGGACAAGATTTGGAGGCATCTGATGCTCGGCAGCTTGAGGTATCGATTGTTCTTGTGGAGTACAACATTCACGGTCTGTTTAAAGCTTGCTTTCTGATGATGCGTTTCATCTGATTATTAGTTGAGTTTATATTTGTCTGGCTTCATTTCCCTTTTCTATGGTTTGTTTTGTCTTTCTTGTCGCTGAAAAGATGCGATTTTGGGATACGTAGCATTTCTTTGGGGCGCCTTTACTACTGCTGAACCTTTGAATGTGCTGTAGGTAGTAGCGCAAAGAAAGAACCAAAGTGGAGTCTCTTTTTAATTGGTGATCTTTTCTTGAGAAATATCTCTTCCATTTTCTCAAAAAGAAATATATCTTCAAATGCAATGCGGCCTTGACCAATTTCAAATGCAATACATCATTTGAGAATTAAAATTTCGAAGCTTATGTGAAAAAGACAGCGTGAAGTGACGGCGTTTATAGTACTCCATATCATGAAATTAAAGGGTACACAGTACAGACACCATAATTAATTAGTCTATGACAAGTCACGAAGCTAGCCATGCAAGACAAGTACCACATCTAAATCAGATCGATTTTATTAAGCCTCACTTTATCCTGCAGGGAATGGTGGTACCTTTTGAACCCGTATTTGTAAAAATGATTATACATAAGTTATATTTGCACATATAACATCGTTACCATACAGCCGTCATACGACAACACCTCCCCGCACGCCACGTCAGCCATGCCGTGCGGCAACATCTCCGCTACAGCCACGTAGCCTCCCCAGCCAGCCCCGCGTCATTTCAACCGCTGTCACACGGTGGTCGTGCGGCAACGCGGTAACACTGTAGCACTTTCTACGACCATGAGATAATCGTAAGTCATTCTATGACCATAACATAGTTGTAAGTCATTCTACGCCCATGACAAAGTCGTAAGTCACTATAGCATAGTCGTAAGTCATTCTATGACCATGACAAAATCGTAAGTCACCATGATATAGTCGTAAGTTATTCTATGACCATGACACAGTCGTAAGTCACCACGACATAGTCGTAAGTCATTCTACGATAATGATATGGTCGTAAGTCACTCTACGACCATGACATAGTGGCAATGGGTGATGTGGCGGCGGGGCTGGCTGGGGAGGCCATGTGGCGACGGCGGAGGCGTTGCCGCACGGCGGCTGTGCAGCAATGGTTGCCGCACGGTGGCCGTGCGGCAACGGTTGACGTGGCGCGAGGGGAGCTGTTGCCATACGGCAGCCGTGCGGCAACGGTGCTATATGTGCAAATACAGCTCACGTGTGGTCATTTCTGCAAATATGGGTTCAAAAGGTGTTGTATCTGTCAAAAATTCCTTTATCCTAACGTTTGAGTATATACATATACGTACACAATGTTGTAGAACGCGGCCCCTCCACCGTCGGCGAACTGATGTCGTAAGCCACCGTGTCTGATGACAGCATTTCGCCGACCAAAGCACCCCACCCCACCCACCCATGGCGCCGTCGAGCAGACCGGTGCCGAGCCCTAGAAGTTACCGTTCTTCCCCGTTCGGTACGGAGGACGTGGATGAAGGTGCCGCGGTGGTCGGGATGGCTAAAACCGAAGCGTGGTGTTCCACGTCGGGTACAGGTCGCCGTGGTGGTCCGGGAGTGTGCACTAGCGCGTGAGCGGGACACCAGAGATGGACGGAATGTACTTCTCTCTCACAGCCGACTCAGAGAAGGTAAGACGAGTGCGGCGGCAAGCTGCGATGGTGGAGCTCTAGCGAAGACACACGCACGGTGCATTCCCGGGCCCGAGGAATCCGTTTTTGTCCGCGTAAGATGACGGGGACGATGAACACGACCGGAACAGGGCTTCGACGAGTCCACCGGACTTGGAGGAGACGAAGTCGCCGGCATCGCATCCGACGAACTTCGCTTCAACAAAAGTTCAGGGAGCTAAGTAGCACAACCACACTAGTTCAGAGGGCTGAGAAAGTAAAATACAAGTTTAGAAAACTAAATGCCACAACCTCACAAGTTCAGGGGGATGAGAAAGTAAAATGCAAGTTCAGAGAGCTAAGTGGCATAACCTCGCAAGTTCAAGAACCTACAGTGTAATTTTGTCTAACTATACAATGTAATTCTATTTTATTAAAAGGCTAAATAGCACTAACGACAACAATATTTCTCAAAATATATAATATATAAAGTACAGTGCAAATTTGTCAAAAGATGAGGGGGCTGGCCTCCCTTCGCCCCTACGTACACCAACATGCGCGTGACCAGGTTCACCTTCTTGAGGTCCCTCGTCGAGATGAGCGTCAGCGCCAAGGCCCTATACGCCATGACTGGATTGTAGCTGAAGAGCAATAACGATCGAAGGTATCAATGAAAAGAAAGTGGAGTTCTTAGCCACCACGGTACGTGATGGACATCTTGTGATCAATAGTCCGAAGACCGTATCTTTAGAGGATGTGCATGTTGTTCGAAAGTATCTAGATGTTTTTCCTGAAGATTGTTAGGAATACCGCCAGATCGTGACATTGCGTTCATTATTCATTTAGTGTATATAACAATGCCAATTTCTAAGAGACCTTATCACATGCCAATCGACGAGTTAGTTGAAATGAAGAAACAGATTGGAGAACTTCTTGAGAAAATTTTTGTGACACCTAGTTTGTCGCATTGGGGGAGCGCTAGTTCTGTTTGTCAGAAAGAAGGATGGAAAGTATGAGGATGTGTATCAATTATCGCGCCCTCAACGAGGTTACCATCAAGAATAAGTATCCACTTTCTCCGGATAGATGATTTGTTTGACTGATGAAAGGAGTCGAAGTGTTCTCAAAGATTGACCTGCGATAAGGTTATCATCAGTTGAAGATATATCCAATGGATGTACCGAAGACTGCTTTTTCTTTCGCGGTACGGACATTATGACTTCCTAGCCATGTTGTTTGGTCTGACTAATGCCCCTACATATTTCATGAATATGATGAATAAGATTTTCATGAAGTATTTGTACAAGTTTTGTGGTGGTATTCATTAATGACATTCTAGTATATTCCAAGACAGAAGAAGAACATGTCGAGTATTTGAGAATAATACTTGAGAAACTTAGGGAGCATCAGTTGTATGCTAAGTTTAGCAAGTGTGATTTCTGAAAACAGGAAGTTGATTTCCTTGGTCATATGATGACAACCAGAGGAGTAGTAGTTTACCCCAATAAGGTTACAGCAGTGTTACATTGGGAGCCGCCCAAGACAGTGACTTAGATTAATAGTTTCTTGGGAATGGCAGGGTATTGTCGCCATTTCATTGAAGGATTTCTAACGATTGCTAAGCCTCTTACGCAGTTGTTGAAGAAAGAGAAAAAGTTCGCTTGGACTCCAGCTTATGAAGAAAGTTTTCAGGAGTTAAAGAAGCATTTCACATCTGCCTTAGTGGTGGTACTGCCATATATTTCAAAGGATTTTGATATCTATTTTGATGTTTCGCGTCAAGGATTAGGTTGTGTCTTGATGCAAGAAGGAAGAGTGGTTTCTTATGCATCTAGACAACTGAGACCTAATGAGGAGAATTACCCTAGTCATGATTTGGAATTAGCTGTCGTTGTGCATGCTTCAAAATTTTGGTGTCATTATCTTGTTGGTAATCTCTGTGAGATATATACGGATCATAAGAGTTTGAAGTATATTTTTGCCCAATCTGATTTGAACATGAGGCAGAGAAGATGGATGGAGTTAATAAAGGATTATAATATCAAAATCTACTACCATCCCGGTAAAGCCAATGTAGTCACAGATACTTTAAGTCGCAAGAGCTACTGTAATGCTTTGAAGATGAAAGAGAATTGCCCAGAACTTCACGGAGAATTTCAGAAGTTAAAGCTAGCAGTTGTAGTCGAAAGATTCGTGGCCAGTTTGGAAGTAAAGTCTATGTTGGAAAAGTAGATTCGTGAAACCCAACCAGATGATCCTATAATCAAGGATATCAAGATCGAGATAGAAGAAGGAAAATTCAAAGATTTCACTAAGGATGATCACGATACGCTTTGGATCAATAGACGTATCTGTGTACCTGACATTGATGGTTTGAGACAACTAATTTTAAAAGAGACTCATGATTTGAAGTATTCCATTCACCCTAGGAGCACCAAGATGTATTAGGATGTTAAGGGTAAATTTTGGTGGCCAAATCTAAAACGAGAAGTCGCAGAGTTTGTTGCTCTGTGTGATGTGTGTTAGAGAGTAAATCCAAAACAACAGAGACCAGTAGGTTCATTACAGTGCTTGAAAATTCCAGAATTGAAATGAGAATAAATCGGTTTGAATTTTATCACCGATTTACCCAGGACTCAATCGGGTTATGATTCTATTTGGGCAATAGTGGACCGTTTGACTAAGGTAGCGCATTTCTTGCTAGTAAAAACCACTTACACAGGAGATTGCCTTACATAATTATACATATCAAGGATTGTCCGTTTGCATGGTATGCCCAAGAAGATAGTGTTAGATCGAGGATCGCTATTTACCTTACATTTTTAGCAAAGTTTGCATGAAGCTTTGGGGACCCATTTAAATTTTAGTACTGCTTATCACCCTTGGACGGATGGACAAATTGAAAGAGTAAATCATGTGTTGAAGGACATATTGTGAGCTTGTGCTCTAGCTCATACTACTAGTTGGGACAAGAGTTTGCCTTATGCTGAATTCTCGTACAACAATAGTTATCAAGTCAGTCTACAAATATCACTATTTAAAGCTTTGTATGGTCGTGCCTGCATAAGCATTCTAAATTGGAAAGAGACAGCTGAGCGTTTGGTGTTCGGACCATATATCATTCAAGAGGCAAAGGACCAAGTGTCTATGATCAGAGAAAGATTAAAGATAGCTCAGTCCAGGCAGAAAAGTAGTTATGTTGATAATCGTCGTCGTGATTTAAGTTTTGAACCATTAGATTTTGCTTATCTTCGACTTACTCCTCTTAAAGGTGTCAGAAGGTTTAATGCCAAAGGGAAGCTTGCCCCTAGGTATGTTGGACCTTTCAGGATTGTGAAGCGCTGAGAAGAAGTTGCTTATCAACTTGAGTTGCCACAATCTTTAGCAAAAGTACATAATGTCTTTCATGTCTCACAGTTGAAGAAGTATGTTAGTTTGCCAACATAGCTGACTCCTTTGGATTCAATTGAGTTGAAAGATGGTCTCACTTCCAAGGAGCAACTAGTTAAGATTTTGGATGTGGCAGAACGTTTAACCAGAAGTAAAACTGTTTATTTTTGCAAAGTTCAGTGGATCAATCACTCAGAAAGTGAAGTAACTTGGGAGCGTGAATAAGAACTAAAAGCCAAGTTTCCTAGCCTTTTCTCTAGCTAGCCTGAATCTCTGGGTCGGGATTCCTTTAGGGGGCAGGGGGTTGTAACATCCCAATTTTTTTAGTTTCAAAACCGTTTTCAGTAGTTTAGTCCCTTGGAAATTTTCACCAAATTTTATTTGAATTTAATACAGCCTAATTGGGACTTTAAAATGTCAAAAAAAATAATGTGATTAATCTGAACATCAATTAAATCCAAAACTATTTTATTTGATCTCTTTGTGCTTGGAAATATTTTTCAGATTTTTTTGGAATTTTTTCAAGTTCATTTGTTCTTTTTAATTTTCCATTTGTATTTTCTGATATTACTAAAATTGAAAATATATTTCAAATATTAGGAAATCAACTGGGCTAATTTTACTATTCCCAGCTCATTCTATCCAAAGCCCAGCCCAATCCCACCCGCTGGCCATCTCTCCTATCTTTCCCGTTCGCCGCACCCGAACCCACCTATCGGTCGCTCGCGTGTCGAGTGTGACGCGGGTTCGCTTGAGCCACCGTCGCTGATGTGTGGGCCCCACCCCACACTGTTCATCCTCTCTGTACGTGTATCGCCCTTGGACTCCGCTGCTGCCTTGCTTTCCTTGGCGTTCACGCCTTGGACTCTCTCGGCCGCGACACTACAAAGGGGGGATATCCCTTGACCTCTGCTTCTCAACCAATAGCCACCGCCGCTCAGGTCCCAAGCCCTAGCCACCGGAATCACCTTGGGAAGAAAATTCATCGCCGAAACCTTCGTCGCTAGATTCTGTCGCCGTCGATGAACCCTAGCCTTCATCATCACCATCACCGGCATCGCAACGTCCAGATCTACACCGCCCATCCCTTGAATTCACTTGAGCATTGCCGGAATCCTATTTCCATTGAAGATCAGGCGCCTCCGCCGCTTTGACCTCGTCGTCGTCCACTACCGTCCATCTTCGGTCACCGTGAGTGCACCATCGAGATCCATGTCGCCTTAGCTACCCAATGCGTGCCTCCGCTTGCTTCGCCGTGGCCCCAAACGCCAGCGACCTTAGGATCCCGAGCCACCGCCACCGTTGAATCGACGTGGAAGCCACGTAGTCGCCATGTGTCTGCCATGTCCGCGCCACCTCAGCCTCGTGTCCACGTGTCCGCCACGTTAGTGCCGCGTCAACCCTCACACGCAGCTGCATCAAAGCCAATCCACGTGGACTCGGTCCACGGTAGACCTACTCTCTGACATGTGGACCCCACTTATTAGTTCACTATTCCTGAACCCATGAGCCATAGACCAAAACCATAGACCGGTCCATAGACCAAGGGTCCCACCGGTCAGTCTCTGTTTTCTATTTTTGGGATTTTCTTTTAATTTTGAATTTCATTGATGACATCATACTAATGCAATATTTTGGAATTTCCTTTAGAAAGAAAATTATGAAAATTTGAAATAGTGTTTTCTTTCTTTTTTTCTTAGATTTAAATATTTCGAGAGCTCATTCTTTCTCACACGAACTCCGATTGAGTCCATTTAAGTTTCTAAATTCGTCTAAATTCAAGACCTACCTTCCTGTTATTTTTATTTAATTTTTAGATTTTATTTTATGCTCTCTTTTGTATTTATTTGGGTTTTTACTTTCACGAGTAGACGTTGATACTTCGGGAGCTTTCAAGGAAGGGGTAGTTGATCAAACTCAAGACCACTACCAAGACTTGTTTTAAGACAAGTTGTACCTTTGAATATATTGAATGCAGTTTTCCAAAATTACTTTGATTCAAATTATTGCATGTTATTTGAATTATTTAATTCTTTCAATGCTTTGGGATTAGCTATACACCAACTTGATTATATCCACCTTACTTATCATATTAACTTGATCTTTTGTCACCTTAGTTTGGTTAATTATTAGTTGGTATCATTATAGCACCAACGTTGGTTGGTTAGATATAAATAGTTTGCTTAGTGAAGGACCGAAATGGCAACAGAGGGGGGGGGGTGAATGGTGCCTTAAAATTAAGAACTCCCCTTTAATGTATTTAAACAAGATCTACAAAACCCTCTCAAGAAGAGTAAAACAAAATCAGAGAACTAAAACATGTTTCATGCATTCACAAAAATCGAAGCTCGATTCTACCGCAGTAGTTCCGCACTCCGATAGTTCCGGTTAGTGCGGAAGTTCCGCTGCATGATAGGTCGCTTGGACAATCGGAAGTTCGATTGTCCGACCAAGAACAAGTGCTCTCGGGTTTTTCCCAAAAATCCAAAATGCTAAATCTTGAATGCTCTTCTCAGGTCAAGTTTCACAGGACATCATCCTAAACACCATCTTGACCTTATGGAGAAGAATCGCAAACAAAGATTCAATAATCAAGCCAAAAATGGATTTCTTGAAGAAGGGGCAAGAAAAACCAAAACCCACAATAAACGAGATTCTCAGATTCTTAGCTCATGTAACTTTGAGGATACATTAGCAATATCAAAACGACTCTAGATATCAAGTTTCATGCTATTTCATAAACGGAAACAAAAGATACACCAAAACCCTAGATATTCAATATGAACAGAGAGGGAATAAAGAGAGGCATAAACAAGAAACCAAAGCCTTAGAGTTTCATTGATTGGAATCCAAATATTACAGAAGAAACACAGAGGAATGATTACAAGAGATTTTCAGTTCATCCTCTCCAACTCAACAAACTCTCAAAAAGCAAAAAAAACCTTTGCTAAGGCTAACCCTAATTTTCTCTCAAAGTCTAACCCTAACAACAGGGTTCAGCTCTATTTATAGCCTTTGCTTAATGGGCCTCCAACCCATTAAGCCCGCTACACCGAACGAAACCGCCTCCACTTGTGTCGCTTGCGAAAATACCGTTCGCGCCTTGCACACCTTCCGAAGCCTCCCGTACGCCTTGCTGTCCTTGACACGCAACCACCTCAAGATTCACGCCGTCTTCGACACATCCCGACCGTTCTGACCTCAACACCGCCTGCGCCTAGTCCGATCACCTCGTGTCTCGCCACGACTTCTTCTCGATGTCCTGCAGTCAACACAGACAAAAACACATCACATAGCATTGCACAATATCATAGCATCAACATTTGTATAAGACTCAAACTCATACAAAATCAAAATCACAAATTATCCTTCTCTGCACAGTTCTGGACACAATCGGAAGTTCCACACTTACCACAGCGGAAGTTCCGATTTCCGGAACGTCCGCACTTGTCAGGATTATCGGAAGTTCCGCGATAACCATTCCGGAACTTCCGATCTTCGGAACATCCGCACTCCCAGGTTTTCAAAACCGATTTTCGTCTTCAAACGAACTCAAATCTCAGATTAATCGGAAGTTCCTATTTCCAACACCGGTAGTTCCGATTATCGGAACTTCCGCTCCATACACAGCGGTAGTTCCGATTATCCTGTTTCAGCACAGAAATAGTCCAAACCGAAAAACTCAACTCTCAAACATTCAACAAGCTGTCAAATACTCATCACTCACAATGGAGGACCTCTCACATGGTCTCTCAATCTCCCCCTTGATGAGTATATTGACAAACACCGAAAAAGCATAAGATGAGTTTGAGTTTAAAGTCAACCAAGGTCTACACAAGAGTAGTTAAGCTCAAGACCATGTTGACAAAAGAGAAAGACTTGAGATGAGATGAAAGAGCAATTTTCGCACAAAACACAAGGCTTTTCTCCAGAAGGCTTTTTCTCTCCAAAATTCTCCCCCTTTGGCAATAAAACCATCAAGATGTAGAAAAGGGAGGAAAAGGCTATATGATGTTCATTTTAAGCAGTAGGAGCCATGTAGATTATCCAAAATGACTATTAGAGAATTACACCAAGCCATAACACAGAAGAATGCTATCAAGATCATGACAATTGATGTATAGAATAGCTAAGACAGAAAATCCATAATCTGATTAATGATCCAATTCTTTAGCAAGTCAATTAAACCAAGATTGCTGTCTAGCTAAAGGTATCCAAGGATGATACAAGTCATGTCAAATAATCTAAGTTGAACCAAGAAGACTCATATCGAACAGTTTAGAGAGCTACCAGTTGAAGAAATACTCATTTTATCCAGAACTTGGTCTTTTTAATGATAAGCAATTTTAGCACATTTTTCTTTTTCTCAAGGCTTTTATGGTTTTATCTCGATAAAGCAAGCTCGACTAGGTGCCATCCACAACCGCCTCCCGAGCTTCAACCATTTTTCAAATTGTAACCATGTGCTAGATCCCAAGCCTTATGCGACCACCCAAGCAACAGACTTAAGGAGGTGATCTTAGGTCATCCAAGGCTCCCCCTGAGTTCATGCCTAGTGCAATGGCAAGCAATCTGTGGATATCGTGAGGATATGTGCACGATCTCGGGATGATGAGTCAATTGGCAATGGCGTTATTGGTTTACAAAATCTCGCGTTTCGGGTTTGCTCCAAGGTGTCAAAGCCCCGCGCGGTCGACCGGTTGTCTTGGGCGGTCGACCGCCCGTGGAAGCGATCCGGCCGGCCATGGTGGCGGTCCGACCGTATTTAAAAGTTAGGTTTTTGAGTGGGCCAAAAATAGGTTGTGTAGGCAAGTGAGGGGAGTCTCCGGATGTGGTCCCATCATTTTAGAGCTCCATCAAAAGTTCTATTCGATTGAAATTTCGGAAGGTTTGAATTTCTCGCTTGAATTTTGGCTAAGTCCTTTGGACCGTCCGACCATTGTTGTGGGAGCGGTCCGGCCGACATGAAATCGGTCGGACCGCCCTGTAAGGGATCGAGCCGGCGATCACTGGAGGTGAGCCAAGTGTTGCATTGAGTTGATTTTGAGTGTGTGATTCTACGAACTTCAATGCTTTATTGATGTATATCGCATTGCGGAGGCGGCGTGGGTCAAGTTGTGAAGAACTTGTTCGGAAGCGGTTTGTTTGTCTATTGTGCGGTGGCTTGCAGTCAACGATGTCAGCGGTGAGTGGATCGGGACTACGCTTGGAGAGCCGAGGTCGTAACGATCGGGGATACGGGTGAGGTTGTGTGACTCAAGCATGGAGCAGAATGGACAAGATGGATCGAACGGGTGGTTCGAAACAGCTGGTTGGATCAGGCGGTGCGGATATCGGTGCGAGTCTCTGGGAGGTTCCGATGGGATTCGGACAAGAGAGGCTTGGCGTCGATGAGAACCGCTGATCAACCTACACGTGGTGAAGCAGGCGATTGCTTCAAGGGTTATTGTGTGTGGGTCCCATGTGTAAGAGACCCAAAAAGGGAAACCCTAGCTCTCTAGTATAAATAGGAAGGGGAGAGGTAGAAAACCCAAGCAAGCATTCATTTAGCCCCCTTCTTCCTTTTTCTAGGGTTTGGAGGAGAGGAGAGGAAAACTAGGGTTTGGAGTGTGCTCCTTGTTGAGCTCTTGCCCTCCTTGGTGGAGAGGCTTTGTAAGCATCTATTGTGGATGATCAATCTTGTGATGCTTAATTGAAAGATCAATTGCTCCTTTGTGTTCTTCTCTCTTTTGGATGTTTTTGATGCTTCCTTGATTCAAAGGTTCATGCTTGGTCTCTTGGCCTACTCTACCTTGCTTTGATGTGTGGGATTACTTCTAGAGTCATCTAGATCATCAAACCCCCACAAGCAAGTCTTGAATCAAGATTTTCCCTTTTCTAGGGTTTGAGCACTTCTTGATAAAATCTCGAGAGATCGATTCGAAGTGGATCGACGGATCGTCGCTAGAAATAGGTCTCTAATATCATTAGGGAGGTGTGCTAGAAATTTGGTCAAGTTTCATTGGTTGAATCAAAAGTTGGATCAAATTTCGTTTTGGTTTTGGGTGGAGTTTTGATCTTCGACTCTACCGGTCCGAACCTTTCAACGGCGGTTCGACCGCCTGTATTCAGATCATTGGTTTGGCGGGTCGAACCGTCGCCCACCGGTCCGACCATTGGTTAGTTGTCGGCCGGATCATTGGATCACCGTCGGTCCGAGCCGCTGTGGTAGCTTGGTCGGACCGCCCGTGTCGATGAAGAACATTGAGTTCTTTTCTCCTTTTGTGTCATGTGCTTGAGGGGTTTATCAAATTCAACACAAGGCTTCCGTTGTGTGCTCACCGAACTTCTTAGCTTCCATAGCTAAAGGAGTAAAGTTCGTGTTGGTTTTGATTTAGGTGAGAAAGTTTTGAAAGCGCCTATTCACCCCCTAGTCGCCTTTCGGTCCTACAATTGGTATCGAGCAGGTTAGCTCTTTTCTATAGATCTTAACAGGTCTTTGGAGCCATGGCGATCGACAAGTACTCAACCAAGCCACACATTTTTGAGGGAGTTGACTTTGCATCTTTGGAAGGCTCGTATGCAAGCGTATATCGAGGCTCAAGGGCACGCTATTTAGCTAAAGGTGAAAAACCCTTATGTCGTGCCACCGATGACGATACGATCACTCGGATGTGGAGGCCAACAAACAAGGCTCGGAATTATTTGATCCAAGGCCTTAGTCGATCCGAGTTTGAGCGTGTTGCTCACTTGCGGTCGCTCACGAGATCTGGCGACACTTTGTGATTATCACGAAGGGTCCATGCGATCAAGGAAGTGAGACGAACCAGCTCAAAAGGTTTACTCGAAGATCGAACAAAGGCCCGTGAGTCTTTGGATGAGTGTGGGAAGATTCTCTAAAATTCTTCATGATCTCCGTACTGTTGACTTGATATTTTACGAGTGCGAAAATGCACGCCACTTACGGGTGCTCTTGATGTGAAGGTGCAGGGTATGAAGATCACTTCCATCAATGACAACATTGTCATGAGTGAGCTTACCATGGATAAGCTCTACTCGAGGTTGAAGACGCATGAGATTGACTTTATCTCGCGTCTCCCAAGACAGTCGATGGCTTTGGTGGTCGACAAATCCAAGGGTTGCTCTTGATTCTCTTGATTGTAGCTCATCGGCTTTTCATTATACGCTTTACATTCTTTGAGTGATGAGCAACTTGAGAAATTGCCCGAGGATGACTTAGCCCTCCTTTCCACCAAATTCACAAGAGCGTACAACAAGGTGAGAAATAGGAGGAGGAGTGGACCTATCACGTGCTTGAATGTGGTGAGCCAAACCACATTCGCTCCAAGTGCCCAGTGCTAAAGGGCAAGGAGGAGAAGGAGACAAGAAGACATCCCAGAGAGGATGCAAAACCCAAGAAGACAAACTATCGGAAGTTTGTCGGTAGGGTCCTTGCCGCTCTTGAGAATGTTAATATGAGCGATGTGGATTCGGAAGCGGAGGACGACGAGAGTGATTCTCGTGGCAAGAAGAAGGCGCATGACTTCAGGCATGTGTTTCATGGCCAAGAACACCACGACAATGATTCCTCCAAAGATGAGGATCCTTTTAGTGATCCCGATGAGGTATGCCCTTCTATTCTTTGAGATGAAAAGGGCTCTGGTGCTTGCTGAGCGAAATTGCATAAGCAAGTAAAAATGATTAGGAAGCGAGGACATTATGATTGATAATTTGAATCTTGAAGTTGTTAGGCTTAAATCTATCAATCCTGGCGATATTTGTGATTCTGCACTAGCTTGCTTAAAGATTTGACAAGCTTGAAATCTGCTCATTCCTCCGTCACAAATCAACTAAAAGATGCTCTCGATGAACTAGAATCCTTCAAGTCTAGATCGCTTGTTTAGATGTCATTCCTCTTGATGTGACCGCCATGGAAGCTATCCAGTTAACTTGCTCTAATTGTGCTTTGCTAGAATTAAAATTGGATAGTTCCTTAAAAGAATTGCAAAAGTTTGATGCTAGTCACACATGCTCCCATTGTAAGGATAATAGGATTAAGATGCAAGAGATGATGCGAAACATTGATTTACTCTAGAGTTGCATCTTGTGAAAATTGTCCCAAGCTTACAATTGAGATTGAAGCCTTAAACAAGACCCTGGAAGAAAAGGCTAAAATTGAAAGATCCATGTCTTTTACTGCTTCTAAAAAGGTTATTGATTCTAACTCTTGTGTTTTGAATGCTGAAGTTGAAACCATGGTTAGTCAGATACAAGAGGCGTTTAGAGTCAAGTTTAAGGAGCAGTTGAGTAGGATTCAGGAATCCTATTGTGTGTCTTGTGAGGCCTTCAAAGTGGAAGTGGCCCTTCTTAAGAGTAAGCGCAATGAGGTAATCAAGTCTAGCAAGTGTGCTAGATGTGAGGAGTTAGTGAAAGAGAATGATTACCTCAAGGTGACTCTTGAGAAATTTTCAAGTGGGAAAAAGAAACTCAACATGATTCTTGATCAATCCAAGGTGAGCGTGAAAAATAGCGGTCTAGGTTTCAACCCCCTAGAGCATTCCAAGAAAAACCCACCTAAGATTGCTAGAGTTGTGAAGAATGGTTTGTTTGAGCTAGAACCTTCTAAGCCATCAGGGGTTGTTTTCAAATCCGTGGTTTTGCTCAAACTCTTTCTCGCAAGAAAGGTGCTTTCACTCATTCATGCATGCACCCTCAAAAGGTCCGATACCATTGCACCTTCTCGCAAGAAAGAAGGCCATCTGTTGAGTTACCTTAGGAGAGCAAAACTTGAGAGAAAAGAGAGGATGAGCGCCCTAAGATCCATTAGAGGAGTCCTTCTCCGGATGTAGTCTCTAGAGCTAGGCGACTGCTTATCGCACCACACATAGGCCTAGATTTGTAGAGAACTTTGTAGACTCTTTTGTTGGGTCTAGGCAACATGTTGGATTAGGACATCGTGAGGAGAGACAGGGTAGCACCTAGACAGGGGAGTGTCGATCTTTTGGTAGATCGTTTGGAGAGGTCTAGGTGGTTCTCATGTGCATTCTTATGATTTTATTCACGATCATGTTTCACTATTTCTCTGCTTTGTTCCCGGACATCGTGCTTCTCGATCTTTGGATTCCTCGTTCATTTATCACTAACAAAGATCTTGAGGCACGGATGTTTTCGATTGTGCCTTTTAGGTCCGTCGTGCGAGGAAGGAGGACAAGTGGCTTGTTGACTCGGGTGTTCTCGACATATGACCGGAGATTCTAGATGGTTCTCCTCCTCACACGTGCATCCGGCAATGAATTGATTACATTTGGGGATGCTTCTACCGAACCGTGATTGCAAAGGGCTTTGTCTTGGCGTCAACGACAAGTTCATGCTAAAAGACGTCGCTTTGGTGAGTAAGCTGAGGTATAATCTTCTATCTGTGTCTCAGCTGCTTGATGAGGGTCTAGAAGTGAGGTTTAAGAGAGGTGAGTGCAGAGTTCTAGATTCCTCAGGTGAGCTTGTTTTTGAGATCTCGAGTTTGAGAAGATTTTTCAGTGCAAATTTCAAAGATTTCTTACGCTTCTAGTCCTAGGTGTCTTGTAGCCTCTGATTCTCATGACCTTGTTTTGTGGCATCGTAGACTTGGGCATATAGGTTTTGATCATTTGTCTAGAGTCAGTTGCAAGGACTTGATTAGAGGTTTGCCTAGGCTGAAGGCTGTCAGAGATCTTGTGTGCTCACCCTGTAGACATGGTAAGATGGTGTCTGCTTCCCACCCACCTCTTACTTTGGTAATGGTGATGGACCGGATGACTTCTTCACTTAGATCTGATTGGTCCTTCTAGAGTTCAGTCAGCTGGTGGGAAATGGTATGTGCTGGTGGTTGTGGATGATTACTCCAGGTATTCATGGGTTTATTTTCTTACTTCTAAGGACGAAGCATTTGGATTCTTTAAAGATTTGGTCCTTAGAATTGCTGTTGATTTACCTGGAGCTTTGAGAGCCATTAGGAGTGATAATGGGACAGAGTTCAAGAACTCTTCTTTTTCTACCTTCTGCGCTGATAGGGGAATTGAGCATCAGTTTTCTTCTCCTAGAGTTCCTCAGCAGAATGGTGTTGTAGAAAGGAAGAACAGAACCCTTGTAGAGATGGCTCGGACCATGCTAGATGAGCATTCTACTCCTAGGAGATTTTGGGCTGAGGCGATCTCTACTGCTTGTTATATCTCCAATAGGGTTTTCTTGAGATCTGTGGTTGGGAAGACTTCTTATGAGCTTAGATTTGGTCATTCTCCAAAGGTCTCTCATTTCAAGATTTTTGGTTGCAAGTGCTTCATTCTTAAACATGGCAATCTTGATAAATTTGAGTCTAGATGTTTTGATGGCATATTTCTTGGATATCCTGCTCATTCTCGTGGCTATCGTGTTTTTAATGTTGATACTAACAAAATTGTTGAGACTTGCGAAGTCACTTTTGATGAGGCTAGTCCTGGTACTAGACCCGATGCTTCAGGTACACAGGTTTCTGAAACTCAAGAAAGCATCTTCGTCGATGATGATTCTGAGGATGAAGACCCAAACCATCCTCCTGCTACCTCTGAGAGGGGTGGAGAGCCTGCTACTACTACTTCAGTGTCAGCTGAGCAGCCGCCTCCTATCCCCACCGACGATCTGAGTGGCTCTGTTCCTACCTCCACAACTCATGAGGTAGAGGCCACGTCGCACCAGAGCACCACTTCAGCATCTGGCGACAACATCCACCGAAAGCGGATGATTGGGGATCTTCAAGAGCGAGTCACTCGCTCTGTGTTTATATCTCCGATTCCCATGAACATTACGCTTTTGTTGCTTCTTTTGAACCCCGAGATATCACCCATGCTTTATCCGATGCCTCTTGGGTCAATGCCATGCATGAAGAGCTTGAAAATTTTGAAAGAAACAAAGTCCGGTTTTTAGTTGAGCGACCTTCCGATTCCCATGTTATTGGAACAAAATGGGTGTTTAAAAATAAGCAAAGTGAGGATGGATTGGTTGTTCGCAATAAAGCTAGACTTGTTGCTCAAGGTTATTCCTGTAGAGGCTTAGACTTTGAGGAGACCTTTGCTCCAAGAGCTAGATTGGAAGCCATTCGCATTCTTTTAGCATTTGCAACATCCAAGGGTTTCAAGCTTTTTCAAATGGATGTTAAAAGTGCCTTCTTGAATGGCTTCATAGAAGAAGAGGTCTTTGTCAAGCAACCTCCAGGTTTGAAAATCAAAATTTCCAAACCATGTTTTTAAACTCTCTAAAGCCTCAGATGGATTGAAACAAGCTCCTAGAGCTTGGTATGACAGCTTAAGAGTTTCTTGCTTGAAAATGATTTCAAAATGGGAATGGTTGATAAAACCTTGTTCACTCTCGTGCATGGCGGTGATTTCTTGTTGGTTCAAATATATGTGGATGATATTATTTTTGGTGGTTCCTCTCATGCTTTGGTGTCTAGATTTTGATTCTATGAGCGGTGAATTTGAGATGAGCATGATGGGAGAGCGACATTCTTCCTTGGTCTTCAAATCAAGCAAGCGAAAGAAGGCACCTTCGTCCACGAGTAAGTATACAAAGGACCTTCTTGGCGCTTCAATATGGGAAGCGAGGCCAATGTCTACTCCCATTGCAACAACCACCGTCTTTGGACCACGATGAGGATGGAGAGTCCGTGGACGGAAGGAGTACCGCGAGATGATTGGCTCCTCCTCTATCTTACAATACGAGGTAGGACATACAATTCGTCCGATGTCCATGCGCTCGATTCGAGCTTCCTCGTGCTTCTCATCGTCAAGTCAGACGCGCATCTTCGTATCTTCAAGATACGCTTGATTTTGGACTCGTATTCTTCTTCTTGGCTCTTTCAATTCGAGCATTTTACGATCTTGATTTCACGGGTGTAGAGTTGATAGGAAGAGTACTTCGGCACTTGTCATTTCTTGGGCACATCTCTTGTTTCTTGGTCTTCTAGAAAAGTCTTACATTACTGATCACACCGAGGTGAGTATGTAGCTGCCGCGATGGTCGCTCTCGTGTTCTTTGGATTTTATCCACGCATTGCGGGACTATGGGTTGTCTTTGGGAAGTGTTCCTCTTTTCGTGACAACACTTACGCAATTAATATTGCCAAAACCCGATGCAACATTCCAGGACTAAACACATTGACATTCGATTTCATTTTACGAGAGACCATGTTGAGAAAGGTGATGTTGTGCTTCACTTTGTAGAGTCGAGCAGCGACTTGCAGATATTTTCACTAAGGCTCTTGACTCTTCGCGTTGTCGCTTTGCGAGGAGAGTTAGGGTTATTAGTCCTATTGGGCTGTTTTGAGGGGAAGTGGCTCGCTTGCATTCATTGTATCATAATGCATGTTTCATTTCATTTGTCTTGCATTGTATATTAAAACTAATGGAGCTTTGATTATTATCCTGTATGACTTGTTTTCATATTTTATACCTTGTCATATCGAGTGATAGCTGCTAGACCTCTTTTATGGCTCTTCGTGTTTGGCTCAGCTTTTGCCTTGCTAGCTTTATATTCTTGAGAAATCTGAATCAAATCATGTCTTGTTGGATCTTGTGACTAGTTTTGCTCTAGTGATCCGCTAATGATTCTCGCCATGTCTTACAAGTTGAATTGAGTCTTGAACTTATTTTGAGATGGAAAATGAGCTTTTACCTTCTAAGTCAAGCAAAAGAAAAGAAAATTTTACGTATGAAAAAGCGATCTCACCAATCCTCTTTCATGAGACGGCTTGCCATTGCACTAGGCATGAACTCAGGGGGAGTTTTGGATGACCTAGATCATTCTTTTAAGCTTATCGCTTGAGATGGTCGCGGCAAGGCTTGAGATCTAGCACAGCAAAAAGGGAGAGAAAGAAAGAGATTTTGCCCAAAAGGGCTATGTGCTTGAGCTTTGCTTCAAAAGAATTTTCTTAATGCTCAAAATGCCTCAACTCTTGTTTTGAGTCTCTTTTACTTATAGACATGGCTTGATTCATTTTGGTTGCTTTGAGTGAATCTATGATTTTGAGCAACTTGTCATGATTGCAATTCTGTTAATCTCAGTTTACGCTATCTTGGTTTTAGCTTTGCGATTACACGTTTTGCCATGATTGAATATAGCGTCTTCTCCTTATATGGCTTGGTATAATACTTGTACTGCTTGTCTACATGTATAATGGTCATTGCTCCTTTTACTAAAGCTCAAAATAAAGTCATTCCTTCATGCTCTTTCTTTTCATGCATCTTGATGAATTCATTGTCAAAGGGGAGAAAGATTGTGAAGAAAATGTTATTGGAGCTTTTGGTTTCATACATAAAGATTGGTTTCATATATAAAGAACACACAAAAAAAAACAAAACTTTTGTGAACCTTTTGAAAATTTGTGATCATGGTGAGTTGAGCTTACGGGTTTATTGCCTTTTCTGATTTGATTTGAATTTGAAAAATACTCACAATGATCAAAGGTCAAATAGAACAATGTGCCTTTCATTTGGACCTAAGTGAGATTTTTGGCTACTTTGAATTTGAACTCTTTGTGCTTTCAATGCTTTATCTCACTTGCTTACACTATTCGAAGCCACTTGGTGGTTCCTAGGCTTTTTGTTGCTTATGGATCAAGTTGTGCCTTTATGCTAAAAGCAGCGTATTTTTACTTTTCATTTTGAAAAACCACATTTTCTTGAAAATTGCCAATGTGTTCATCAAGGGGAGATTGTGGATATCGTGAGGATATGTGCACGATCTCGTGATGATGAGTCAATTGGCAATGGCGTTATTGGTTTACAAAATCTCGCGTTTCGGGTTTGCTCCAAATTTGTCGAGGCCAGCATCGTCGGCCGGTTGTCTTGAGGCGGTCGATCGCCATGGAGCGATCCGACGGCCATGGTGGCGGTCCGACCGCTGTTTTAAAAGTTAGGTTTTTGAGGTGGGCCAAAAATAGGTTGTGTAGGCAAGTGAGGAGTCTCTGGATGTGGTCCCATCATTTTAGAGCTCCAGTCAAAAGTTCTATTCGATTGAAATTTCGAAGGTTTGAATTCTCGCTTGAATTTTGGCTAAGTCCTTTGGACCGTCCGACCATTGTTGTGGGAGCGGTCCGGCCAACATGAATCGGTCGGACCGCCACGTAGGCGATCGGGCCGCGATACTGGAGGTGAGCCAAGTGTTGCATTGAGTTGATTTTGAGTGTGTGATTCTCACGAACTTCAATGCTTTATTGATGTATATCGCACATGGGGCGACGTGGGTCAAGTTGTGAAGAACTTGTTCCGGAAACGGTTTGTTTGTCTATTCTTTGTGCGGTGGCTTGCGAGTCAACGATGTCAGCGGTGAGTGGATCGGGACTACGCTTGGAGAGCCGAGGTCCGAACGATCGGGGATACGGGTGAGGTTGTGTGACTCAAGCATGGGCGAGAATGGACAAGATGGATCGAACGGTGGTTGAAGCAATTTGGTTGGATCGGCGGTGCGGATATCGGTGCGAGTCTCGGGAGGTTCGATGGGATTCGGACAAGAGAGGCTTGGCGTCGATGAGAACCGCTGATCAACCTACACGTGGTGAAGCAGGCGATTGCTTCAAGGGTTATTTGTGTGTGGGTCCCATGTGTAAGAGACCCAAAAAGGGAAACCCTAGCTCTCTAGTATAAATAGGAAGGGGAGAGGTAGAAAACCCAAGCAAGCATTCATTTAGCCCCCTTCTTCCTTTTTCTAGGGTTTGGAGGAGAGGAGAGGAAAACTAGGGTTTGGAGTGTGCTCCTTGTTGAGCTCTTGCCCTCCTTGGTGGAGAGGCTTTGTAAGCATCTATTGTGGATGATCAATCTTGTGATGCTTAATTGAAAGATCAATTGCTCCCTTTGTGTTCTTCTCTCTTTTGGATGTTTTTGATGCTTCCTTGATTCAAAGGTTCATGCTTGGTCTCTTGGCCTACTCTACCTTGCTTTGATGTGTGGGATTACTTCTAGAGTCATCTAGATCATCAAACCCCACAAGCAAGTCTTGAATCAAGATTTTCCTTTTCTAGGGTTTGAGCACTTCTTGATAAAATCTCGAGAGATCGATTCTGAAGTGGATCGACGGATCGTCGCTAGAAATAGGTCTCTAATATCATTAGGGAGGTGTGCTAGAAATTTGGTCAAGTTTCATTGGTTGAATCAAAAGTTGGATCAAATTTCGTTTTGGTTTTGGGTGGAGTTTTCAGTATTGGACTCTACCGGTCCGCCGCCTTTCAACGGCGGTTCGACCGCCTGTGTATTCGATCACCGGTTTGGCGGGTCGAATCGCTGTCCACCGGTCCGACCATTTGGTTAGTTGTCGGTCGGATCATTGGATCACCGTCGGTCCGGCCGCTGTGGTAGCGGTCCGACTTGCGTGTCCGATGAAGAACATTGAGTTCTTTTCTCCTTTTGTGTCATGTGCTTGAGGGGTTTATCAAATTCAACACAAGGCTTCCGTTGTGTGCTCACTGAACTTCTTAGCTTCCATAGCTAAAGGAGTAAAGTTCGTGTTGGTTTTGATTTAGGTGAGAAAGTTTTGAAAGCGCCTATTCACCCCCCCTAGTCGCCTTTCCGGTCCTACACAGTCTCATGAGAAAGATTTGGTGAGATCTGTTTTTTCGCACAAAAGAGATCATTTTTGCTTTTGAAGTTTTTAGACCAGCGATTTAAAGATAAGTCAAGTTTCTTAATAAACTGACAAAGCTTACTCAAAAGTTCAAAGGAGATACAAGACTCAACTCAGCCTACTTGACATGGCAAAAATCATAAAAGGAACAAAAACGAATCTGATAAGAAATGGAATAACCAAGAAGAACTCCCCCTGAACCAAAGGAACAAAAACGAGAATCTGATAAGAAAAACAGAAAAGGCAGTCCTTTAGAGCATAGAAAAGATATAGAGAAAACTATCGCTCAGACAGGTTCTTATCTACCCCATATGATTCTAGGACTATCAGCTGAACAACTCATACACTAAGGAGCAAACACTGTCCCTGTCTACCCAAGGGTGGCCCGACCCTGCTAGAACCTATAAGAAGTGAGTAAGCTCTACTTAGAGGAGGGAAGAGACAGCTAATAAGCAGCATCCTAGAAGCACAAGATAAGAAATAGCAGTCAAAGCAATTTGGCAAGAGAACCACTCTAACTATATTTCAAAGGACTTCACCCAAAATATTAAAAGAAAAGCAACGAGAAAGGAGTAATAGTATAAATATAATATAATACTGAGAGTAGCACATAGCTCCCCTCACAGTGATCCATAAGGACAAACCACCCCAAGCTCTCTCGCAGGTGGAAACCGAGAGCCGCCAGAGGCTTAGTGAAGATATCACCAACCGGTGCTCACTCTCCACAACCGAACACAATGTCACCCTTCTCTACATGGTCTCGAAGAAAGTGATATCTGATATCAATATGCTTGGTCCGAGAATGTTGCACTGGGTTCTTGGCAATGCAAATCGCAGACGTGTAATCACAAAAGAGTGGAACACAGTCGATAGCTAACCCAAAGTCCTGCAGGGTCGAGACCATCCAAAGCACTTGGCTATAGCAACTGGCTGCAGCAACGTACTCGGCCTCTGCAGTGGACTGCGCAACACCGGATTGCTTCCTTGACGACCAGGAGACAAGAGAAGTGCCAATGAATTGGCAAATGCTAGAAGTGCTCTTCCTATCTATCCTACAGCCAGCAAAATCTGCATCGGAGAAGGCTCTAAGAGATAGACAAGAAGAGGAGGAGTACCAGATACCATAGTCTATGGTAGCTCGAAGGTACCGAAAGATGCGCTTCACCGCCTGACGGTGAGATACGCGAGGAGAAGCCTGAAACCGAGCACAAAGACACACAGAGAAATGTATGTCTGGTCTCGAGGCTGTGAGGTACAAGAGAGAGCCAATCATGCTCCTGAACTCCTTTTGGTCAACAGGTTCGCCGTCTTCATCTCGGATCCAGAGCATTTGAGATGCCATCGGAGTTGATACTGGCTTTCCATCATTCATGTCGAAGCGCTTCAGGAGGTCTCGAGTGTATTTGCCTTGATGAAGAAAGGTACCCTCCCGTGTCTGTTTGATTTGGAAGCCAAGGAAGAAGCTCAACTCGCCCATCATGCTCATCTCAAATTCCGAGCTCATAACGTCAGAAAACTGAGACACGAGAGTATGTGAGGAGCCGCCAAAGATGATATCGCCCACATAGATCCGACGAGCGTAAGATCAGTGCCAAGACGGCGGATGAAAAAGGTCTTGTCAATTTTACCCATCTCAAAACCATGACTCAGCAGATAGGACTTAAGCCTTTCATACCAAGCTCTAGGAGCCTGCTTGAGTCCATACAAAGCTTTGGAAAGCCTGTAGACATGGTTAGGGTATTTGGGGTTCTCGAAACACGAGGTCAGTCGACATAGACTTCTTCCTCAATAAGGCCATTGAGGAAGGCACTCTTGACATCCATCAGTAAAGCTTGAAACCATTAGAAGTTGCAAAGGCAAGCAGATTCTAATGGCTTCAAGTCTAGCTCTGAGGGCAAAGGTTTCTTCAAATCTAGACCTCAACTTGAGAGTACCCCGAGCTACCAAACCTAGCCTTGTTTTGAATAACTAACCCATCTTCACTTTGCTTGTTCTTGAACACCCATTTGGTCCCAATGATATTGTGACCTTGAGGGGGCTCAACAAGGACCAGACCTTGTTTCTTTCAAAGTTTTCCAACTCCTCATGCATGGCGTTTGTCCAAGACTCGTCGGATAGAGCATGACAAACGCTCTCAGGCTCAAATGAGGCGATTTAACGCAGAATGGAGACAAAGAGAGACAAACTAGCTTTGGAACGTGTGACACGCTCAAAGAGGTCTCCAATGATCTGCTCTGAAGGAAGGTCCTTTTGGATGTGTCTTGGAGGTCCAGGGTGAGATGAAGAAGTGGCCTCTACCTCATTAGCAGATGAGATAGGAACAGAGCCACTAGCTTCAGAAGAAGCAGAAGGTAAGGGCTGATCTCCTCGAGGTGCAGTGGAAGAAGGCACCTCAAGAGGAGGAGGAAGATCTGGATCGGGTAGACAACCCTCATCTCCATCTTCCTCATCGTCCACAAAGATGGACTCAGACTGCTCTAGAGAACTTGAGATATCAGGCCTAGTCCCCGGACTGGCCTCATCGAAGGTCACCTCACAGGTCTCTACCATTTTGCTAGACTCGCAGTTCCAGACTCTATAGGCACGAGAAGAAGTCGAGTAACCCAGAAAGATCCCATCACAAGATCGTGACTCGAACTTATCTAGTGTCACATCCCTAAATTAATAAAGAGGATTATTATGCATTTCATTAGCATGCATCATGATTTCCAGCATTTATATTAAATATTGCATTTGGAAAATCTGTGAAAGGAATTAAACTTATGCTATAATTGGAACTACAAATGAAAAACCAAAACAAATGCTATTGAAGTTCCCCTGGAATTAATTTATTAAAATACTACATTACTTATCATGAATTAATATAATTTTTCCCAAATTTTTGGGAAGAGTTTGAACCCTGATAAAATTCAAACACAACCCAACAACATAGCTTAAGTTTGAATTTATAAAACACAGAATATATCATAAACAGTATGATATTATAATTTTTATGGGTACTAGGTCACCCCAGAACCCCTCGTAATTATTTCACATTTTTATAAATTTTATTGCTATATTTTAGAGCTGGTCAAACTAGGAGGTTTAAAATTTAATCTGTCAATTAGAGCACTGCTCTCTGCTCAAACCCATTACGATGGTCCGACCGAGCCACTTGGCGAGCCGTCCCAACCAAACCCTCTCGGTTGTCGACCCTCCGATCCAGATCCGACGGTCCGGTCTCCCGCGCCCGCCGCTCGTTGCCTCTCTCTCTGCCGCCGCTGGGGCCCACCTCCGTCGCCTTCGTCTACCTCGCTGGTTGGCGCTCGCAGGCCAAGCGCCACGCGCCGCCATGCGTTGTGAAGCTCCGTCCGACGCCGTGACCGCACCGCCCTTCGTGACCTATCCTGGGCCATCGCCATCTAACGCCGCCTCTGTTCCGTCCTTCGGCTTCGTTTAAGCCACCCCGTGCCCCTTTCTCTTGGCCATTCTTCCTCTCGACACCAGAGGAAGGAGAAGCTCAGGTGCCGGCTCTCGGGTAAGCCTCGCGTTTTCCTCCCTCTTCAATTCCGACCTATGGCCATTCCATTTTACTAATGCCAAGCTTTACCGTGCCTTGTAGCTTTAACGCGACCGTGTCTTCCTCGGCCCGGCTCACGCCGAGCTTGCATCCGAGGACACCATTGTTCTATCTTCGCCTCCGGTGAGATACTTGCTAACTCCAGCGCGTCACATTATGTCTTTGAGTTAGAGTATGAGTTCCCCTCACCCAATTTTGGCAATGCACGACAGAGCTCGTGAATTCAAGATTAGTTCGTCTTCTACGTAAAAGGAAACTCTTCGTCTCCCACTTGATCCGTAAGGCATTGGTCATTTCCTTGCTACCGAAAGCGCACCCTTTAGATCTCGAGCCATCCCAAGCTTCATTATCTTCCTTGTTGCTCGGTGTCGCCTCCACATTGAACTGCATCGCCGTAGTGGACCTCACCGCCGCCAAGCTAGCTCCGGCCATCCACTCTTCTCTCGGCTCTCGGTAGCTCCCAAGAGTCCCTAGATACTCGTGCACCCGCTTTTGAACCATTGCGGAGCATTATCTAGTTGCTACACGCTTGTCAGATTGTACACCGCCGCCTCTCTCCGGCGAAGCCGCAAGACAGCCACCTCAAGAGTCGCCACCACCACCCAAAGTTGCGCGGGGTTATTGCGCAGCCTATAGCCGCTTGGCGGCCTCGTAGTGGCGCGTGAGCGCGGCGAGAGCCACGCAATCTCACGGCGCGTTGTCGGACGCGTCCGACAATCGTAGCAAAGTCATTAAGACTTTGATTCGGCCATTAATTGCCTAATGATTGCTTATCGTTATTAATGATGTCTTAAGCGAGTAGATGAGTCTATGACATGCGGGCCCCAAGAATGTAAATCGAGGAGATAGCGGCGGTGACAAGTGGGCCTAGCCACTTAAACTCTTTCTCATCTGGTTTGTGTGCGGCCATGGACTCGTGGTCCATGCATCTTTGTCTTGTAAACCGCTTCGCTTACATGCGGCCCCGCTTGTCGTCGGAAATTAAATCCCGGGTAAATGAGAAATGACATCATTACGCCCCACATGTCGCTGGCTGCGCTAGGTAGCGCTCGTAAGAAAAGTATTAATCGATTAAGAAAATCAGAATGTGTTTATTTATGAACTGAAAAATAGGATTAACTTCCAAAATGCATAACAAACTCATTTTTACTCCAAATGGGATGAAACCAGTGCTGGTAATTTTCATTTTTGATGAACTTTATTTCAAAATAGGTTGCACATTTATCTCGGTAACAGAAAAGATAGATTTGGAATATGAGTATTTAATTGATTATCTTTACAATAGAAAAATGGCTATAACTTTGAAAATTCATATCTTTTGCTTGGAAACTCCAATTAGGATGAACCAATTTTTAGTGGACTCACAATAATATGACCTAATTATCTATAAATTCAATTGTCTTCCCTCTGTTCTACAAAATTTAGCCAACACATTAAAATTGGATAAACTGCATTATCGGGACATACAAACTTCAATTGACCATAACTTTCACCCCATCAATCCAATTGGGATAATTCTTGTCCCTATATTCATCTCATGGCATAAAATTTATCTGTAGAAAAATCATGCATGTTGGAGCATTTTGATTTTTGGGTTATTTCTCGATGTTTATCGATTTTCCCGCTCTATAGATACCGTCGATTTCAACGTAGATTCTTACGCTACCGAGAGTGAACAACTACTCTTCCAAAGAAGGCAAGCATCCTTTGAAATTTCTTTTGCATCATATTGATCCCGCTTTTCTTACATTAGTATTTGAAATGCAATGATATTGCTGCATGCTATTTTGGTGATACCTTTATGTTTGAGTAGATTAGTTATGTCCTATGCTTGATGGTTATCCCCGATATTTTACATACACATATGCTTAAGATAGGTTTGTGATGATATGATTGTTGTGTGTCTATTGCTTAGCCATTATGGTCTAGATAACGCAGAGATCAATTCATGGACTAGCTCGTCAATTGTGGGAGACACATAACAATTCTTATTCTTTTATTAATTTTTGTCCAGATTGTTATATCTGGTTATATTGGTTCAAAACTTGTTATTGTTAAATGGTTTTGGGTCCGGACAAGTGGTTGTAGTGTGGGTCTTTGTTATGCACGAGATTTGGGTTTGTGGTTGTCTTGTGCGACCATTAAGGACCGAGCCATGGACGTTACACTCCAAGCACGAGCGCACTATCACATGCGGATATGGGTACCGCATGCTTAAGTAAGGGGAATGTTTTATTGGGTAAGACCGCAGCGGTGTGGGGACATAGAGACCGTGAAATCCTATGTTCCTTTGGAACCCCATGTGATATATATCGTGCTTAATGAGCACGATTACCTATGTTGTGGGATGCAACATACTAACTACCTCACACCGCCACTCCAAGACAACGTATGTGCCCGCTTAGCATTTGCTATATGCTTATGTCTAAGTTGGGAATAACACATATGGGTGGTACATCCCAATAAGATGTTCTTGCTAAAATGATCAGATCTCGATTCTCCCTACGGCATACCTAAGGAAGTGTGCTATATTCGAGGCATCCGGAGGCTTACGGGCTAGTCGAGTCATGTGGGTAAAGTAGTACACCTCTGCAGAGATAATCTATTCGAATAGCCGTGTCCACTGTTATGGACAACACTTGGTTTAAGTATGCTTCATCGTTAGACTTCAAAAATTAAAAGTTGACATGGTTACAATTGGTTTTGCATGAATGGGATGTTCATGTATTTTAGTTTATCAAAGTGGACAGCCACCTTGATATTGATTGATCCATATTATTACATATGTCTTGTGAAACCCTTTCTTGAACAAATGATTTATAACTTGGCTTTTGAAAACTAGATGGTCTAGGAATGTAAGATGTTGCGTTTTATGCAAAACTAGAACCACTAATGCTATCCCTTGATTGCCCAATATGCATAACTACTTTTCTTTGTGTAAGACTTGCGAGTGCACTTGTACTCACCGGATGTTGGTGGCCTTTTGTTTTTCTTTTCAGGTGAGGACGATGTCGAGCCCGATGAGCTCGTCAGTGCCGATTTAGGCGACACTGACGAGTAGTGCTATCTTTTAACCCCAGTCGGTTGCCTTGGGTTATGGGCATACCTTGCTGGACTTTTGGTTTATTTATTTTGCTTCACTGTTATTTATCACTCTTATTTGAATTTGGCGGTCGGTACCGTTATGTAATAGTGTAGACTTAACTATTATGTTGTATGTCTTTGGATTGTTAATGTACGTTGTTGTATGGATGTGATCAATGTTGAATGAGAGTATGAGCGTGTTGGCCGCTGATCCTGGGAGCCAACACGGCCTCATACTCGCTGTGATGAATCCCACTTTAACTTGTCTAAGTGTTGGCTTTGACCGTTGGAGAACCGATAATCATGTGGTGCTTGCAGAGGAGCAACGCGCATGATCACCGGGCTCTAGTTTCGTCGGGCTCCTCACTTGGATGGAGTTAAGGCGAATTCATTTACTTGAGGCCCGAGTTATTTCCTTAAGACCGGGTAAACCTCGGCCTTCTTGAAATAACCCGGGTCCTCACAAAGGCGTTGGTATCGAGCCATACCGATCGAGGTTAGAAATAGCATGGGCGTTAGTATTAGCAAGCCTCTTTGAGTCAAAATATTTTTGACCATCAAAATTATTTCATAAGCATAAGTAATAATCTCTTTTATTCCTCATCCATCTTAGCTTCATCCCTCACCTTACTCTCATTTGATTTGCAAAACTAACTTACCTAGGTTATTCTTGTCTTTAGATGGGACATCAATATCTGGTCAGAGAGACTCAAGCTGAAGGTGTGGATGGATACCCAGCACTTCTTCGAGATATGATGTGGAGGGCAAACTTCACATACCAACCCGTATACTTCATCTACCGTCGAGATCTAGGTCCCGGGTATGGAAGACTACGGTCGTGATCCATATCGTTGTAAGACAAGTTACGGAAGTATCGTGCACCGCTTTCAAGCACATGGGACTTCTGAGGCCATGGCTTTACAAGAGGTGGCCCGTATGGCCATGAGTCGCCTTCGTTATGACTTAACGGAGTTGTCTCAGCCACCATACGACCACTTCCCTATGCAAGCACATGGCATGGAGGTGAACACCTTCGCTGGGATTCAAGACGGGAGGATCCCTGTGTTTGCAACTCGCAAGGTTGGTTCGCATCACGGACCAGATGCGCCGATGCGTCATTCATGAGCTTTGGGAGACGCGGCGTCGTCTTCTTGTAGCTCAGGAGCATCTACAACCCCTATGCATTATGGGACTTGTAGCCCGACATGTACTTTATGGGGAAACGAATCTCCCCTATGCCTCTGGCCATCAGAGTACCGCCTCCACAAATTGGAGGACAAGTTCTCAATCAGAACAACGTCGAGCTCGCATGTCGGTGGGTTTTTCCGCCCTCAAAGGTCTGAACTCATGAGGGACACATCATAGGATCCCTTTACGCCTCACCAATCCACATGACCCGATGATACGGATCTCACGGTATCACCTTACGGATGTGTTTCCGTGAATTTCGATCGTGAAAATAGATAGGGTGTTAGAATAGTGCGCCACGCCCTTACGTGTGTCCAATGAGTATGTATCTTTCTATTTGTGCTTTGCCGATTAGTAGTTGTTGATCCGGATGTGTTTCTTTTGCAAAGACTTTAGTTCGGCGCTACCATTCGCCACGGGCCTCTTTGATGTTATCACTCTTGAACTGTATGCGAGTTGAGTATTGGATTTTGTAATCGCCTTAGTGCTTTTGTACCCTATTTGACTTTGAGTTCTTGTGCCTCATTTACCCTCCCGCTTGAATAAATTCTTATAAAATGTTTGTGTCTTTAATTTGGATTTCCCTAAAAGTAAGTATCCTAGCCCTTTTCCTAACTCTCCTTGTCACCTCGTAATGACAGGCCTAACACTCGCTCAAGGGCACAACAACAAGAGCAAGGGTCACCACCTCCGGGCTCGCTCTATCGATGAGCTCTACGCCTGGGAGGGTTAACGAGCCCTCATTGGCAAAATCAGCCGATGACCAGCGTAAGTAGTGCCTCCACCACCTCCCACATGGCGAAGGCTTGGCTCAGATCGAGAGGAACCGCATGGATCAAACGCGATTCTCGGCCATTGCTCGCAACACCTCTCCGGCCCCGTCACATCCGGGGAGCGGAGCATCCAGACACGTGGAGGGCTCGCTGATTTTCAGCGAACCAATCCTCCCACCTTTTCTAGCGCCGAGGATCCCATGGAGGCGGAAGATTGGCTCCGACCGTGGAGAAAAGTTAACTATCGCGACAAGGCACCGTGCGGAGCGGTCCTTTTCGCCGCCTATCACCGAGGGCGGCAAGTGCATGGTGGGATAACTTTTCCGCCATGCACCGACGAGACATCCCATCATGGGATGAGTTTAAGGCGACCTTCCGTGAAGCTCACATTCCGAGGGAGTATCGCTGATCAAGCAAAGCAATTCCTAGCCCTCAAGCAAGGGAAGAAAAGCATCACAGTACTTACACGAGTTCAACTTCTTGGCTCGTTCGCCCCGATGATGTCTCTCTTGATGCACGCCGACAGAGCCGGTTCACCAACGGCTTGCGGAAGAAATGCAATTAGCCCTCGCGGTCCACGATTTCCGCAACTTCCAACACTTGGTCAATAAGGCCATAGTGGTGGAACACAAAAGCGTGGCCGTGGAAGAATCAAGGAAGAGGAAGAGGGCGCCAAATTTCAGCCGGTGGCGATTTTTCTAGACGGCTGTCGGACACCCCAAGCACCCGAGCTCAGCCCACGGCACCGAGACCACCAACCTTTGTACCAAGGCCTCCCAACCTTTTGTGCAACAAAGGAGCGGGAGCATGCAGCCCCCGAACAGCGGCCATGTCCGGCCAAGTGTTACGTGCTTCCATTGTGGACGCCCGGGGCACTATGCGCATCAGTGCTTGGCAAAAGCGCGTGGGATGCCGCGGGTCTATAATGGTTCCACCCCAACTCCTACCTCGGCCCCGACGAGACCTTCACCACCGCCAAGGGCTGCATCCACACCTCCCCAAGGCACGACACGTGGCCGCATCAACCACGTCACTGCCGAGGAAGCAACAGACGCACCGGACGTCATTTTGGGTACTCTCTTGGTTAATTCCAGCCCGGCTACTGTCTTATTTGATTCTGGGGCATCTCATTCATTTATCAAGAAATCATTTGCTGCACTACATCAAATTGAAATGCATACCCTCCAACCACCCCATCGCATACAGCCTCCGGATCGATTTTTCATACCGATCAAGTCCTGCCGACATAATTGTGCAAATCCAAGAAATTGACTTCTTGGCTAACCTCATAGTGATAAATTCAGTAGGCATTGATGTGATCCTAGGAATGGATTGGCTAACCAAGAACCAAGGAAAATCGATCGTGCTAGGCGGTCTATTTCGTCACAAACAAAGATGGCGATCAAGTCATGTTCTCGCTTGCTCGACAATTCTCTTCTCTATGCCTTGGAAGTTAATATCCCTCTTGAATTAGGAACGTACGGTGGTATGTGAATATCCCGATGTATTCCTCAAGACCTTCCTGCATGCCTCCGACCGAGAAGTGGAATTCGTTATCGAACTTACACTGCATCGCGCCGATTTCAAAGCGGCCATACTGGATGCCTCCAAATGAGTTGGTAGAGTTAAAAGAGCAACTCAAGGAGCTCCAAGATAAGGGTTCATCGATCGAGCTCCTCCCTTGGGGATGCCCGGTTATTTTGTTAAGAAGAAAGATAAGAGTCTCGGGATGTGTGTGGACTACCGCCTGCTAAATGAAGTCACTATCAAGAACAAGTATCCGCTCGCGGATTGACGATCTATTTGACCAATTGAATGGAGCCCAAGTATTCTCAAAATTGATTTGAGGATGGGTTACCATCAAATTAAGGTCGAGCCAAGATATACCAAAGACGGCTTTCTCCACTCGCTACGGGTTGTACGAGTACATCGTTATGTCCTTTGGGTGACCAATGCTCCTTCCTACTTCATGAACCTAATGAATTCGGTTTTTATGGAGTATTTGGATCAATTTGTTGTCGTATTCATTGATGATATCCTTATCTACTCCAAGTCCGATGGAGAGCACGAGCAACATCTGCGACTTGTGTTAGAAAAACCGTCAACATCAATCAGATGCTAAATTTAGCAAATGCGAGTTCTGGCTTCGCGAAGTCAGCTTCTTGGGTCATGTTCTGTCCAAGGGAGGTGTCGCTGTCGATCCTAGTAAAGTCCAGGATGTGTTAAATTGGGAGCAACCCAAGAGCGTCACCGACATCCGCAGTTTTCTTGGGCTTGCAGGGTATTACCGCAGGTTCATCAATAATTTCTCCCGTATTGCGTGCCCATGACCCAAGCGTTGAAAAAGGAAAAGAAGTTAAATGCCGTCGCCGATCGTGCGCTTAGCTTTCAGACTCTAAAAGACCTCTTAACCCGAGCACCGGTGCTTATCTTGCCCGATATTCACAAGAGCTTCGACATTTATTGCGATGCTTCTCAACACGGGATCGGATGTGTCCTTATGCAAGAAGGTCATGTGGTGGCATATGCGTCAAGACAATTGAGACCGCATGAAGCCAATTATCCCACCCATGACTTGGAGCTTGCAGCAGTAGTCCATGCACTAAAAATTTGGCGGCATTACCTTATTGGTAATCGTTGCGAGATCTACACTGATCATAAGAGTCTCAAGTACATTTTCACCAGCCGACTGAACTCGAGCGAGAGAAGGTGGCTTGAGTTAATCAAGGACTATGATATGGGGCTCCATTATCACCTGTGGAAGGCCAATGTGGTGGCCGACGCGCTGAGTAGGAAAACCAATGCAACTGCTTGTGGTCAGAACTCCCTTTTCGGCAAGGTTGTGTGCTGACATGCAACGCCTGCACCTGGGAATCATTGAGGAGGGTACCCTTGCTGCTCTCAAGGTGGATTTCACCTTAGAAGATCAGATCAAGGAAGCTCAAAAGACCGACATGGAAGTCGCCCAAATCCGGGAAGAAATGAAGAAGGGTAAGGCCAAATGTTTCAACCATGATGCCGAGGGCACCCTACGATTGGAAGCCGCTTAGTAGTGCCATTCAATGACAACCCGAGGAGTTGATTCTTAAGGAAGCTCATGATTCGCGATTCTCTATACATCCCGGAGTACCAAGATGTACCATGATTTGAAGAAACGATTGTGGTGGAGCGGATGAAGCAACAGATCGCAAGAAGATGTCGCCGAGTGCGACGTATGCCCGTGAGTCAAAATTTGAGCACTTAAAGCCAGTGGTACTCAGAACCCTTACCCATTCCCCGTGGAAATGGGAGGAGGTTGGGATGGATTTCATTATCGGGCTTCCAAGGACCCAAACGGCTCCGATTCTATATGGGTGATTGTCGATCGTCGACAAAGGTTGCCCATTTTATTCTGTCAAGACCACTTACACCGAGCCAAACTAGCGAGTGTACATCTCGTGATTGTTTGTCTCTATGGTGTACCAAGGTGATTGTTTGGATAGAGGTCCTCAATTCACATCTCACTTGGAAATGCTTGCATAACGCCATGGGGACCAATCTATCTTTCACCCGCTACCACCCACAAACGGATGGACAAACCGAGAGGGTGAACCAAGTTTTAGAAGATCTTCTTGGGCATGTGTGCTGTCCTATAGCAAGGATTGGGAAAAGTGTTTACCGCTTATGGAGTTCTCCTACAACAATAGTTTCCAATCAAGCTTGCAAATGTCACCTTTGAGGCGTTGTATGGAAGAGCTTGTAGGACACCCTTGAACTGGTCCGGTCGGGAGAGACCATTCTATGGTCCAACTTTAGTGGAAGATGCGAAGGACAAGTTCGTGTCATCCGCGAACGACTTTGACGGCTCAATCACGCCGAAGTCATATGTCGACCGTCGCCGCCGCGAACTAAGCTTTGAGGTGGATGATCACGCCTATCTCAAGGTCTCTCCAATGAAAGGAACACACCGCTTTCAAGTCAAAGGCAATTGGCACCTCGCTACATTGACCTTTCCGAATTGTAGCGAAGATGGGATCGGTAGCTTATAAATTGGAGTTGCCGCCATCACTTTCGGATGTGCATGACGTGTTCCATGTTTCACAATCAAGAAATGTCTCCGCCCCAATCAAGCAAGCGAGTTGGAAGCACTCGACTTGCAACCCGATCTTTCTTATCAGAGCACCCGATTCGCATTCTTGAAGAAACGGAGCGCAAGACGAGGAATCGCAACATCAAGTTCATCAAAGTTCAATGGAGTAACCATATCAAGATGAAGCAACATGGGAACGTGAAGACCATCTGCGAACCGAATATCCAGATCTTTTCCTTCGCTTGAAATGTCTTCGTATCAAGAAAGGAAAGGTTAAGCAAAATAATGGAAAGGAAAATGTAAGAGCCATTCCTTGTAACTTGATAGGATATCTTAGCACTATCTTTGAAGGAAATCAAGACAACAGATGTTATGTTTCCTTTAGAACTTTTCTATTCATCTTTAAGTCTGCCGATCTCTGGGACGAGATCTTTTGTAAGGGGGAGGTTTGTCACATCCCCAAATTAATAAAGAGGATTATTATGCATTTCATTAGCATGCATCATGATTTCCAAGATTTATATTAAATATTGCATTTGGAAAATCATGAAAGGAATTAAACTTATGCTATAATTGGAACTACAAATGAAAAACCAAAACAAATGCTATTGAAGTTCCCTGAATTAATTTATTAAAATACTACATTACTTATCATGAATTAATATAATTTTTCCCAAATTTTTGGGAAGAGTTTGAACCTCGATAAAATTCAAACACAACCCAACAACATAGCTTAAGTTTGAATTTATAAAACACAGAATATATCATAAACAGTATGATATTATAATTTTTATGGGTACTAGGTCACCCCAGAACCCCTCGAATTATTTCACATTTTTATAAATTTTATTGCTATATTTTAGAGCTGGTCAAACTAGGAGGTTTAAAATTTAATCGGTCAATTAGAGCACTGCTCCTGCTCAAACCCATTACACAATAGTCCGACCGAGCCACTTGGCGAGCCGTCCCAACCAAACCCTCTCGGTTGCTGACCCTCCGATCCAGATCCGACGGCTGGTCTCCTCTCGCGCGCGCATTGCTCGCCTGTCTCTCTCTCTCGCCATCTGGGCCCACCTCCTGCCGCTTCGTCTACCTCGCACCGGGCGCCTCGCAGGCCAAGCGCCACGCGCCCGCCATGCGCCGTGAAGCTCCGCCGACGCCGTGACCGCACCGCCTTCGTGACCTATCCTGGGCCATCGCCATCTAACGCCGCCTCTGTTCGTCCCTGGCCGTTTAAGCCACCCGCGCCCCTTTCTCTTGGCCATTCTTCCTCTCGACACGTGAGGAAGGAGAAGCTCGTGTGCTTTGGCTCTGTAAGCCTCGCTTTTCCCTCCTCTTCAATTCCGACCTATGGCCATTCCATTTTACTAATGCCAAGCTTTACGTGCCTTGTAGCTTCTTAACGCGACGTGTCTTCCTCACTCGGCTCACGCCGAGCTTGCATCCGAGGACACCATTGTTCTATCTTCGCCTCGGTGAGATACTTGCTAACTCCAGTAGCGTCACATTATGTCTTTGAGTTAGAGTATGAGTTCCTCACCCAATTTTGGCAATGCACGACAGAGCTCGTGAATTCAAGATTAGTTCGTCTTGGCCGAAAAGGAAACTCTTCGCCTCCCACTTGATCCGTAAGGCATTGGTCATTTCCTTGCTACCGAGCGCACCTTTAGATCTCTCGAGCCATCCCAAGCTTCATTATCTTCCTTGTTGCTCGTGGTGTCGCCTCCACATTGAACTGCATCACGCTTGTAGTGGACCTCACCGCCGCCAAGCTAGCTCCGGCCATCCACTCTTCTCTCCACTCTCGGTAGCTCCCAAGAGTCCCTAGATACTCGTGCACCCGCTTTTGAACCATTGCGAGCATTATCTAGCCGCTACACGCTTGTCAGATTGTACACCGCCGCCTCTCCCGAGCTGCCGCAAGACAAAGCCACCTCAAGAGTCGCCACCACCACCCAAAGTTGCGCGGGGTTATTGCGCGCCTATAGCCGCTTTTGGCCGGCCTCGCCAGTGGCGCGAAGCGCCGGCGAGCCGGGCATCTCACGGCGCGTTGTCGGACGCGTCCGACAATCGTAGCAAAGTCATTAAGACTTTGATTCGGCCATTAATTGCCTAATGATTGCTTCATCGTTATTAATGATGTCTTAAGCGAGTAGATGAGTCTATGACATGCGGCCCAAGAATGTAAAATCGAGGAGATAAGCGGCGGTGACAAGTGGGCCTAGCCACTTAAACTCTTTCTCTTGTGGTTGTGTGCGGTCATGGACTCGTGGTCCATGCACTTCGTCAGAAACCGCTTCGCTATACATGCGGGCCCCGCTTGTCATCGGAAATTAAATCCGGGGTAAATGAGAAATGACATCATTACGCCCCACATGTCGCTGGCTGCGGCTAGGTAGCGCTTCGTAAGAAAAGTATTAATCGATTAAGAAAATCGTAATGTGTTTATTTATGAACTGAAAAATAGGATTAACTTCCAAAATGCATAACAAACTCATTTTTACTCCAAATGGGATGAAACCGGTCTTTCGTAATTTTCATTTGTGATGAACTTTATTTCAAAATAGGTTGCACATTTATCTCGGTAACAGAAAAGATAGATTTGGAATATGAGTATTTAATTGATTATCTTTACAATAGAAAAATGGCTATAACTTTGAAAATTCATATCTTTTGCTTGGAAACTCCAATTAGGATGAACCAATTTTAGTGGACTCACAATAATATGACCTAATTATCTATAAATTCAATTGTCTTCCTCTGTTCTACAAAATTTAGCCAACACATTAAAATTGGATAAAGCGCATTATCGGGACATACAAACTTCAATTGACCATAACTTTCACCTCATCAATCCAATTGGGATAATTCTTGTCCCTATATTCATCTCATGGCATAAAATTTATACTGTAGAAAAATCATGCATGTTGGAGCATTTTGATTTTTGGGTTATTTCTCGATGTTTATCGATTTTCCCGTTCTATAGATACCGTCGATTTCAACGTAGATTCTTACGCTACCGAGAGTGAACAACTACTCTTCCAGCAAGGCAAGCATCCTTTGAAATTTCTTTTGCATCATATTGATCCCAGTTTTCTTACATTAGTATTTGAAATGCAATGATATTGCCTGCATGCTATTTTCGGTATACCTTTATGTTTGAGTAGATTAGTTATGTCCTATGCTTGATGGTTATCCCGATATTTTACATACACATATGCTTAAGATAGGTTTGTGATGATATGATTGTTGTGTGTCTATTGCTTAGCCATTGCGGGTCTAGATAACGCAGAGATCAATTGGCGGGACTAGCTCACAATTGTGGGAGACACATAACAATTCTTATTCTTTTATTAATTTTTGTCCAGATTGTTATATCTGGTTATATTGGTTCAAAACTTGTTATTGTTAAATGGTTTTGGGTCCGGACAAGTGGTTGTAGTGTGGGTGCTGTTATGCACGAGATTTGGGTTTGTGGTTGTCTTGTCTGGACCATTAAGGACCGAGCCATGGACGTTACACTCCAAGTACGAGCGTATTATCACATGCGGATATGGGTACCGTCATGCTTAAGTAAGGGAATGTTTTATTGGGTAAGACCGCAGCGGTGTGGGGACATAGAGACCGTGAAATCCTATGTTCCTTTGGAACCCCATGTGATATATATCTGTGCTTAATGAGCACGATTACCTATGTTGTGGGATGCAACATACTAACTACCTCACACCGCCACTCCAAGACAACGATGTGCCCGCTTAGCATTTGCTATATGCTTATGTCTAAGTTGGGAATAACACATATGGGTGGTACATCCCAATAAGATGTTCTTGCTAAAAATGATCAGATCTCGATTCTCCTACAAGCATACCTAAGGAAGTGTGCTATATTCGAGGCATCCGGAGGCTTACGGGCTAGTCGAGTCATGTGGGTAAAGTAGTACACCTCTGCAGAGATAATCTATTCGAATAGCCGTGTCCACTGCTATGGACAACACTTGGTTTAAGTATGCTTCATCGTTAGACTTCAAAAATTAAAAGTTGACATGGTTACAATTGGTTTCGCATGAATGGGATGTTCATGTATTTTAGTTTATCAAAGTGGACAGCCACCTTGATATTGATTGATCCATATTATTACATATGTCTTGTGAAACCCTTTCTTGAACAACTGATTTATAACTTGGCTTTTGAAAACTAGATGGTCTAGGAATGTAAGATGTTGCGTTTTATGCAAAACTAGAACCACTAATGCTATCCCTTGATTGCCCAATATGCATAACTACTTTTCTTTGTGTAAGACTTGCGAGTGCACTTGTACTCGGCCGGATGTTGGTCGGCCTTTTGTTTTTCTTTTCAGGTGAGGACGATGTCGAGCCCGATGAGCTCGTCAGTGCCGATTTAGGCGACATCGACGAGTAGTGCTATCTTTAACCCCATCGGTTGCCTTGGGTTATGGGCATACCTTCTGGACTTTTGGTTTATTTATTTTGCTTCACTGTTATTTATCACTCTTACTTGAATTTGGCGGTCTACCGTTATGTAATAGTGTAGACTTAACTATTATGTTGTATGTCTTTGGATTGTTAATGTACGTTGTTGTATGGATGTGATCAATGTTGAATGAGAGTATGAGCGTGTTGGCCGCTGATCCTGGGAGCCAACACGGCCTCATACTCGCTGTGATGAATCCCACTTTAACTTGTCTAAGTGTTGGCTTTGACCGTTGGAGAACCGATAATCATGTGGTGCTTGCAGAGGAGCAACGCGCATGATCACCGGGGCTCTAGTTTCGGTCGGGCTCCTCACTTGGATGGAGTTAAGGCGGAATTCATTTACTTGAGGCCCAGAGTTATTTCCTTAAGACCAGGTAAACCTCGGTCTTACTGAAATAACCCGGGGGTCCTCACATCTAGGTTCCCAGACTTCAGAATAAAACACTTGCAACCAAACACACGAAAATGCGAGACGCTGGGTTTTCGCCCATATCTCAACTCATAAGAAGTGCGATGCAAGAGTGCCCAAGAAAACTGTTAGAAACATGACAAGCAGTAGCAAATGCCTCAGCTCAAAACTTCCTAGGTGTAGAGTATTCATCAAGCATCGTCCTGGCCATCTCGACCAAGGTACGGTTCTTCCTCTCCACAACGCCATTCTGTTGGGGGACGTATGGAGACAGAACCGGTGCTCTACACTGCCTCACCACAAAACTCTCAAAGTAGGAATTCTTGAACTCGGTGCCATTATCGGGCGAATTGCTCGTAATGCACCGGGAGCTCAACAGAAAGCCTACTAAAAGACCACGAAAAGAGTAAACGCCTCATCCTTCGAGGCTAAGAAAAACACCCAAGAGTACCTCGAGAAGTCATCGACCACAACAAGAATATACCACTTCCTCCCGCCGATCAAGCTTTCGAGCCGACCAATCTGTATCCATATGGAGCAGCTTGTCCCGTGCATCACCATTGTCACCGGATCGAGAGTGAGAAGCGGCAACCATCTTGCCGCGTCTTGGCATGGAGAGCAAACTAGATCCTTGACCATCTTGAATTTTGGCAAACCACGAATGAGATCGTGGCACGCTGACTCGTGTCAAATGATCAAAACCTATATGACCTAGTCTCCTATGCCAGAAAGTCAAATCACGGGATTCAGAAGCAATTAAACACCGGAGAGGATCACCAGAAGACTCAGAAAAATCAGCACGAAAGATCCTCCCATATCGAGAAATCCCGCAAACTAGACTACCCGAAGAATCAAGAATTTTGCAATTGTTTTTCTTAAAGCTCACCTCGAAACCGTCATCGGTAAGCTGAGAGACTGAAAGCAGAATATACTGCAGCTTACTTACTAAGGCAACATCTTTTAAAATAAAAGAATCATTAATGCTCACTGTACCTTTAGCGATGACGCGCCCAAAAGAAGCATCTCCAAAAGTGATCGTCTCATCACCTCGAGCACGGGCTAGGGAAGAAAACCAACGAGAGTCTCCGGTCATATGACGAGAACACCCGGAGTCTACAATCCAAACCTTTGGCTTCCCAGCCCGGCGATCCTGAGTCAAACAGAGAGTAAAGTCTCAGTACTGGGGTGAATCAACAGTGATTTAGGCACCCAATACTGAGTGACACGTCGAACAGATGAAGTAGTCAAGCAAGACTGACCTCTATCTACCCTACGCTCTCTGTCACTCAACAAGCCAGAAGGTCTGCGTGCAGACCTGAAGCTGTTGCTGAATCCGACTGCTATGGAAGAGCGAGTCGAAATTCTGGCAACATGCTGATCACGCCGCGGGTAGCCATCTCGAAAGGAAAACCGAGATCTACCCTCAAAGCGACGGAAGTCACGATCAAAGGGAGCATGAGGACGAAAATCAGAAAACTCAGAAAAACCAAGTCCTCGATGCTGCCCTAAATCACCAGCTGTATCAACCCTAGACCTCATGTTGGTCTTAGGTGCACTCATGGTCTGGGGCTGACCATGAATGCGCCTAAAAGACTCAACATGGTCTTTACGCACGATCTTGGCGCGCCTGAAGCAATGATCAATCAAATGTCCATCCTTCTGACAGAAGGTGCAATGATACTTCGCCTTCAGAGAGGCCGAAGCTGCAGGTGGAATCACCTTGCTGTCAGAGATCCTTTGAACAAAACCCGCTGATTTAAAATTGACTTTCTCAGTCCTGGGCTTAGTTTTGATCACACCTGGTGCTATGGTTCTGAGCACGACAGGTGGATGCTTCCTCATATCCTCATGAAAATCATATCCTAGACCTTAATTAAATTTACAAATCTTGGATTTGTCTAGAATGAGATTTAGCTTCTTCTTGCCTCCTACAAATTTCTCAAGAGTGTTCATAAGATAATGACACTCCTGAAAAAGAGAGGTGCAAGAAGAGCAGGGGGAAGAAGGAACAGCAGAAGATAAGGGAGTAGAGGAAGAAGAACCAACAAGATAGGAAAGATTGGCTTGTGCATGCACAAACTTTTTGGGGACAAATCCTATTGCTAGCAGATTGGTTCACGTTGCTAGGCGTCTCTACCAAACCCTTAGACTTCTTCCCAAAGACACACAATACAAGCGTAAGATTGTGTTTCTAGAAAGTCCTTAGTTAGCTTCATACATTTTTCATCCAAGGCAACCAAATCACATTTTAGTTTATTACATTGATTGCATGGTGAGCTAACAAGGTCCTTAGAAGCATCTTGAGCCAATTTGTTATTGTGATCAATCATTTCTTGAACCGCTTAGATACATATTCTAGTTCAAATAGATTAACTTAGGACAGATTTAAGCAAGAAACAATAGGCTCTAGTAGCGCAGCTTGAAATTCAGCAAGTTTGTGATCTGCCCGTTTTAGGTTCATCTTGAGTTTATTACAATTTTCACAAGTCTCAGGCAGATCGAGCAACATGGTATAAAGACCTCTAAACGAATTGTCCTTAACCTCACATGAGGTGCAAGCAGTAGCCTCAACAAGAGTAGATGAAGGAGGTGCTACTCTACTCATCTCTAATTCAAAGAAGAAGGCTAATGTTCTCTACTTTAATCATGTCAAGTTCAGAGGACACACTATCATGCAAGGTCCTTAGTTTTTCCATGTCATCAAGCAAAGCACAGCATGTGTCACAATCATCAAGGGAGGGAGCAGATGTAAGTAAAGAAAGCTCCCGTGATAGTCTAGCTACCTCCTTCTCCAACTCAGCACACTTAGTCCTAGACTTAGCATGAAATCTACCTAGCTTAAGAAAAGCATCATTAAGCTGGTCATAAGTGGGACTAACCTCATCGGAGTCGGAGTACTGCTCATTGTCGCTCGATTCGCCCCGAGGCCATGAAGCACATGCCGAGAAGTTGCCGTCGTCCTTGGGATCATGATCGTCCTTCCCATCATCGTCACTCCACCCTCCACCTCGCCGGTGTCCAGCCGTCGAGGCGGTGAGGACGCGATGGAATGCCTTCTTTGCCTTCCCAAAGTTGCGGAACTTCTTCTTGCCTTGGTCAGGTGCTGAGGGCTTCGTGTTGCGGTTCTTGTCGATGTAGTCGTTCTTGCTCGGACCGCCATAGTCACCTTTGCCCTTCCCAAGCTTGGGACAGTTTGCTCGGATGTGGTTGGGGCCACCACACTCAAACAAATCACAGACCTCCTCTTTTCCATCCCTCCTCCTCTTGTAAGCATGGGAAAACTTCCGAGCTAGGAGGGCTAGCTGTTCATCCTCAAGTCGCTCTAAGCGATCATCGCTATGTCACGAGAGCACTAGGAGAACCCGCGATCGACTCGTAAGAAGATCCAAAGGTGGGATCTGACTAAAGCCATCGACCGTGACTTCGACCTTCGAGAGACAATGTCAATCTCGTGAGTCTTGAGACGCGAGTAAAGCGCATCAAGAGTCAGGGTCGAGAGGTCCGTGCTATCTTTGATGGTAGTCACTTTCATCTCCCAAACACGAAGATCAAGTGCAGAAAGCATCTGTCGAGCGTTATCCGAGTCGGGTATGTAAGACCGACCGCTCGGAGGTTGCTCAAAATCTTGTGAAAACGCGAAAAGCACTCGCCAAGAGATTCACCGACAAGCATTTCAAATTTATCAGATTCTCGCTTGAACTGGTTTTGTCGAACCGTTTTAATCGGGTGGTGCCTCATGGTATGCATCGAGGGTCACCCGGATGTAAAGCGTAAATCAAATGAGAAATGCGATCAAACTCACTCGCTCAAACCTCGAATGATAATGTTCCTTGCCTTAGCGCTTGCCTCAACATCGGGCATGTTTCCCACATTGATGTTTTCATCGGCAGAACAAAGAAATCTAACCTTCACCTTTCTCCGGATGGCATACCCCGAGCACGGATGTAAGTTTCCATTCGGCTCTTCCGAAGGGTAATCCGGACCATCAAAGACCGGAGGCTTGGTGGAATACTTGTCCGCTGCCATGGCTCAACCGACCGGTTAAGATCTATAAAGAAGAGCTAACCGCTCGATACCAATTGAAGGACCGAAATGGCAACAGAGGGGGTGAATGGTGCCTTAAAATTAAGAACTCCCTTTAATGTATTTAAACAAGATCTACAAAACCCTCTCAAGAAGAGTAAAACAAAATCGAGAACTAAAACAGTTTCATGCATTCATCAAAAATCGGAAGCTCGATTCTACCGTGATGAGTTCCGCACTCGTAGTTCCGGGTTAGTGCGGAAGTTCCGCTGCAGAGGTAAATCGCTTGGACAATCGGAAGTTCCGATTGTCCTGACCGAAGAATAGTGCTCTCGGGTTTTTCCCAAAAATCCAAAATGCTAAATCTTGAATGCTCTTCTCAGGTCAAGTTTCACAGGACATCATCCTAAACACCATCTTGACCTTATGGAGAAGAATCGCAAACAAAGATTCAATAATCAAGCCAAAAACGGATTTCTTGAAGAAGGGGCAAGAAAAACCAAAACCCACAATAAACGAGATTCTCAGATTCTTAGCTCATGAAACTTTGAGGATACATTAGCAATATCAAAACGACTCTAGATATCAAGTTTCATGCTATTTCATAAACGGAAACAAAAGATACACCAAAACCCTAGATATTCAATATGAACAGAGAGGGAATAAAGAGAGGCATAAACAAGAAACCAAAGCCTTAGAGTTTCATTGATTGGAATCCAAAGATTACAGAAGAAACACAGAGGAATGATTACAAGAGATTTTCAGTTCATCCTCTCCAACTCAACAAACTCTCAAAAAGCAAAAAAAAACCCTTTTGCTAAGGCTAACCCTAATTTTCTCTCTCAAAGTCTAACCCTAACAACAGGGTTCACTCTATTTATAGCCTTTGCTTAATGGGCCTCCAACCCATTAAGCCCGCTACACCGAACGAAACCACCTCCACTTGTGCCGCTTGCGAAAATACCGCTTCGCCCCTTGCACACCTTTCCGAAGCCTCCAGACGCTTTGCTGTCCTTGACACGCAACCACCTCAAGATTCACGCCGTCTTCGACACATCCCGACCGTTCTGACCTCAACGCCGCCTGCGCCTAGTCCGATCACCTCGTGTCTCGCCACGACTTCTTCTCGATGTCCTGCAGTCAACACGCATAAAACACATCACATAGCATTGCACAATATCATAGCATCAACATTTGTATAAGACTCAAACTCATACAAAATCAAAATCACAAATTATCCTTCTCTCGCACGATTCGACACAATCGGAAGTTCAAGACTTACCACAATGAAGTTCCGATTTCCGTAACGTCCGCACTTGTTAGGATTATCGGAAGTTCCGCGATAACCATTCCGGAACTTCCGATCTTCGGAACATCCGCACTCCCAGGTTTTCAAAACCGATTTTCGTCTTCAAACGAACTCAAATCTCAGATTAATCGGAAGTTCCTATTTCCAACACCGGTAGTTCCGATTATCGGAACTTCCGCTCCATACACAGCGGTAGTTCCGATTATCCTGTTTCAGCACAGAAACAGTCCAAACCGAAAAACTCAACTCTCAAACATTCAATAAGCTGTCAAATACTCATCACTCACAATGGAGGACCTCTCACATGGTCTCTCACTTAGCCATGCGACGGGTTATTGATACCATTTTGAGTTGCAAATCTAAACTTGACTAAATAAATATGGAATACTTTGTGGAAAGCTATGTGCAGTATGTTGCCAGTCATTGATGGCATGTGTTTCACTTAACGAATAGGGCGAGAAAAGATTTATACCAAGGCAAGTGGATGGATTTGTGATATGGTGGAGCTGTGTGCGTTTGAAAAAATATGAATGTGGTAATTGATAGTAGTTTGGTAGTCTTGCCTTAGTCAATTAAGGACTTAGCTTTGTACGCCATTGAACTGAGCCAAAACTGTATGACCACATGCTTGGTATGGGACAGACCTAACTTAGTAAGTTATGGATTGTTGAAATTAATTGCTCAGGCAGATAGATTAGACTGTGTCTGGGTGGAAGTGTAATTCTATCTGTGTGGTGAGTCATATTTATGAGCGGTTCGCCGTGTCCAAGTCCAACAGTGTGCGACGGGCGAACACCATGTGTGGGGGTTTGGTGCCGGCAGGATGCACAACATAAGTATTGATTGTTGAGATGAAGTTTCGGAAAAGTTTTGTTATGATTGGTGCTAGCTACACTGGTTATATCTTATGGGTAAAGTGTAGAATCTCTACAGAGTGTTAATTAATATCGTTACATTCAAGTAATATGTCATCAACATACATAACCAAAAATATGAACTTACTCCCACTGAATTTATGATACACACAATCCTCAACTGTATTTACCTCAAAACTAAACGAGATAATAACATCATGAAATTTGTGGTACCATTGCTGGGAAGCTTGTTTGAGCCCATAGATGGATTTCTTTAATTTGCACACCATTTGCTACGAGTCACAGACCACAAATTTTTTTGGTTGCTCCATATAAATCGTCTCATTAATGTTTCCATTTAGAAACGTTGTTTTTACATTCATTTGATGAAGCTCAAGATCAAAATATGTCATAAGTGCCATAATGACCCTAAAAGAGTCTTTTGAAGAAACCAGAGGGAAAGTCTCTTTATAGTCTATGCCTTCTTTTTGAGTATATCCTTTTGCAACAAGACGAGCCTGGTATCTTTCCACATTGCCTTTCGAATCACGTTTGGTCTTAAATATCCATTTGCAACCAATGAGTCTCATTCTTTCTGGCAATGGGACAATATCGCAAACATCATTTTCCTTCATGGATTTTAACTCTTCATTTATGGAATTGATCCAATTAACTAAATTTGCGCTTTGCATGGCCTTTTGGAGATTGATAGGATCTTCTCCCAAAATTTCACTACAAGCCTCATTTTCCTGAAGAAAGATGATGTAATCGTAAGAGATTGCACTTCTTCTTTCTCTAGTGGATCTCCTTAATGGCACTGGTTCTTGAGGTTGATGAGTTTGTTCTTCTGTAAGAACATCATTTTGTGGAGGAACCTCATGGATATTATTTTGATTTGCATTTTCTTAATAATACCGGGTAAAATAACCTAATCCTGATCATTATTAGGAATAACCAAGGGAAGAGAAAATAAATCTCGTTCAGAAACTTCTTCAAAATTAATGTTCATAACTATATCTCCCCCTTCAAACTCAACATCCTCAAAAAACCAAGCATTTCCCGTTTCAAAAATTATCTTAGTAGTGGGATCATAGAATTTGTAACCCCTTGATCTTTCAGAATATACAACAAAATAGCTACTAACAATTCTTGAGTCCAATTTTCTCTCATTAGGTCTGTACGGCCTTACCTCAGATGGACATCCCCATATATATACATGTCTAATGCTAGGCTTTTTGCCTATCCATTGTTTGTACGTGGTTTGTTAGTCGCTTTAGTTGGTACTCTGTTGAGTAAATGAGCTACAGTTTTCAATGCATCTCCCCAGAGAGACTCTGGTATGGTAGAATGACTAATCATACTCATGACTATATCCTTAAGAGTCCTGTTTCGCCTCTCAGCAACACCGTTCTTGCTAGGAGATCCCGACATGGTGTATTGAGGGACAATCCCGCATTCCTCTTGGAATTTAGCAAAAGGTCCTGGACATTGTTCTCCTGATCCGTCATTTCTGCCATAGTATTATACTCCACGGTCAGATCGAACGACCTTAATTCTTTTGCCAAGTTGGTTTTCCACCCCAACCTTAAAATTTTTGAACACATCTAGGGACTGTGACTTCTCATGAATAAGATAAATATAACTATGTCACGAGAAGTCGTCTATGAATGTGATAAAATACCTTTGGCCATCCAAGAAGCTGTAGGGAATGGGTCGCATATATCCGTATGTATAATTCTAAGATAGCTGAAACTTTATTAGCTCTTAACTTCCTTATGTTTATTTGTTTCCCTTTAATACAATTAATATAAATGTTGAAATCTATGAAATCCAGGGGATCTAAAATTTCTTCTAACACAAGCCTCTTAATTCTCTGCATGGAGATATGACCTAAACGCTTATGCCACAAGAAACTTGATTTCTCATTTGTAAATTTCCTCTTTATACCACAAGAAACCATAGGCACGACTTCATTATATGAGGCAATACTATCAAGCAAATACAGGCTGTCATGCCAAATTAAAGAGCTCGTACCAACTTTTTTGGAATTCTAAAAAAGACTAAATAAACCATTTTCGAAAGAACAATTATAACTTGATTTATCCAATACAGAAATAGAAACCAAATTCTTCCTAAAAGACGGTACAATATAAGTCTCTTTCAAATCCAGATAATGTCACGTCTTTAACAGCAACCTAAATGTGCATATAGCCTCAACTTCAACCCTCTTGCTATCGCCCACATAGATGAATCTTCCAGCATCGCTTGGCTTTTGGCAGTTCATGCAACCCTGCATGGACGCACTGATGTTAGATGTTGCACCGAAGTCTAACCACCAAGTGTGTTTATATACAGAAGTTAAGTTAACCTCAGAGCTAACCATAGAGAGAATTGTACTTTTCTTAACACGCTAAGCATGATATTTGGCACAATTCTTTTTGCGTGACTATCCTTCTTACAAAAGAAACAAGCCAATTCAGGGCCTTGTTTCTTCTTTACAGATGGCACACTTGCAGCTTCTTTGCTCTTCCTCATGTTATTCCTGACTTTAGGGGGTCATAGCCAAATGAGCACTTTCTGTTCTATCTTGTTTCCATCAATCATCTTCTTGCACACAATAGGAGATGAGCTCATCAAGGGACCACTTGTCCTTTTGACAATTATAGCTCACTTGAACTGAATAACATGTGTAGGAAGGGATATCAAAATTAAATGCACGAGTAAATCCTCAGATAGCTCTAACTTAGGTGTCTTTAATTTTGAAATAAGATGAGATATTTACATAATGTACTCCCTTATGTTTCCTTTACCTTTACCCTTCATTGAGATAAATTTTACCAAAAGCGTACTTGTTTAAGCATTTTTATTTTTAGTAAACCTTTGCTCAAGATTGTCAAGGAAATCCTTAGCTGTAGTGGTCTGTTCTGATGTGCTACCCCAAAAAACTTCTGGAACAACACACCCCATGATCATAAGACTCATGCGATTTGAACAATCCCACTTCTCAAACTCCATCTTTTCCTCAATGGAACTGTTAGCCACAAGAGCAGCATGTTGTTGTCTAGATCCATTACTCCAAGAACAATCAAAATATTATCTTTCCATTCTCTGAAGTTTGCACCAGTAAGTATAGGAATAGAATTGATGCTAGTAGAAATATTGGAAGCAGAATTTGCAGCTGAAATAGAAGAATTAAAAATGCTCATATTAGGACATGAATAATAAACTTAAAGTTTGATTCAGAATATGGTATATTTTACCACACAAGATACCTAGCGCTACATTAATATTTAGTCTTTGGACAGAAATATTAACTTGCAAGTGGTAACCCTGATATAGCAATCAAATATTAATAGTAAATCCTGTCAAACAATATGCCTTACTTTGGTCCGACTTATGGTTCACATGGAAACTTGATAATCTGTTACATATTTGTTGCCATAGTTGTATATATAATTTTGCCAAATATTAACTTTCCTTTGGGCCAGTCAATAGATGCATGAATTATACATTCAAAAAATTGCCTAGTTGTTCTGAATAAATTAACCTACATAATAAAGGTTGCTTTGGCAATATAGAACTTTAATTAATCTATGCAGAACACTAGCTAACCAAATTATGAATCAATCCAATCATTATTTTATACGAGTCCACAATTTATAAAAAAAAAGCATAATATATTCCCCATCGAGATGAAGCACAGGTGGAAAAAAATTGCTCATCAGGGAACATAACTTATTTGCAAGACAATCAATATAGCAGTTGACTGATTAAACTGATATGTCAAGACTAGTATTTAAACTGCAAGTTAATTCTCAGATTAGCCGAGGATCGAATCACCATAACAGTGTTAGTACATCCAACACAACACAGAATACACTAATGTATTTGAACCACTAGAAAAACAGAGACTTGCAGCAAGATATGCAAAGACAATATCAGAATAGCAGTTGGCAATATCAGCAAGACATGCTACCAATCATTATCACATTTGATAGATTATTTCATTCAAGATCACAAACAAAATATTCATACCAGAACTAGCATGAACTCAAGATGCATGAACAATCTGTAGATCAAAAGCTAAAACGCAAATATTCCTAATCCAGAAACTTAATGTCAGAAGCTTAATCCACAAGTTTACTAAAAAACAGAGGATAAACAGATGGGTTTTCTTGCTGCTGGTGCGGCCGGCGAAAGCTGAGGCAGCGGAAGCCGAAGGGCTTTCAGCGCACGAGGAGGCCGGCGGAATCCGGATGCGAAGGCGGCCGAAGCAGATGCCAAAGCCAGCGGATGAACTCGCCAATGTGAAAAGCAGCGGAGGCCGGAGGCCGAGCGGCGCAAGCGGAGGCAGGCAGGAGCCGGAGGGCGCTTGGCGCTCGCGGAGGCGGTGCACAACCATGCAAAGGCGGCGGGAGACCGAGAGGGCGCTCGGCGACGCGGAGGCCGGCGGAATCCCAGAGGGCGCACGACCACGCGGTGGCGGCGGGAGCCCGAGCCGCTCGCAGCGGGACATTGAGTTCTCCCACCGAGGCAGCATGCGCAGCAGCGAAGGGCAGCGGATGAAGATTCCGGATGGGGATAATAACGGAGGCACGCCAGATCAAAATGCGAAAACCGCAGAAGGAATCGCCCGATGCAAGTGCAGTTGAACAGATCGAAAAACACGACGGGTTGCAAAAACTCACGCATACTACCCGGATCTTACCAGGTAAAACAGACAAGGAAAGGCCGCGCAATCAGCCTATCCACGGTCGTCCCCTTTTTAGATACTGTGCGTTCTTCATCCGTCATTCTTTTGGCCGTTCGATTTCTCCGTGTCGCTTTTCCATACCTCTTCGGTTGCATCGTCCATTCAACAATGCGTCTCCTCTCGGTAATAGCACCTTTGTACACTCTTCGTTTCTCGCACCTGCTTTTAATGGCACGGTACCAGACGGCAGGCGGTGTTCTTCTTTTCCCTTTTTCCCTATTCGCTGTTCTTCCTCTACATCTTGCTTCATTCCTCTGTCGATGCCAGCAGCCAACGGTGTTGCCCCCTTTGCCCGTGCGACTCCCTCCCGCGCACGCCGCCCCTTGGCTCGCTCCCGAGTCCCGACTCCCTGGCGCCCGGTTTGCTTCGTTGCTACGTGAAACAGCCAGCAGCCACCGGTTTTATTACAAAATTAAAACATGCAACTTTAATATTTTAAATAAACATAGTTTGTATAAAATGTAGGCTCAAAATGATCAAAGCATTGACTCGCCTGGGTTAGGTTATCGCGGTCTTGATATTACTCAGGGCCTTCTCTGTCAGGGGTTTTGAATTCTGGGCTTGCGTCTTTATCTGAATCTTGATCCTGCTCGAGTTGCTGCTTCTTCTGAACTCCGACTCCTAATTACATGATACAAGCAAGAACAACAAATTAATCCAAAGAAATTCCAAAAGACCAAATATAAAAAGGGAGCTTTTAAATAAGTTTTGCGATGAACGAGCTGAAGAGACAAGATTCAGCGAGGAGGAGATGATTGACAAAGTCAACCGACCAACTGAGCGAGAGGGGTCATGGCTGAAAAACTCTACCAGGGAAAACAAGGGACAAACGAAGTCGAAGAACTTCCGCAGGGATACTCCACTTCGGATACCCGCTGATTGGGCAAGATTAGGATACATGATAATTTTTGCTAGGCTTTTAAAAAGACAGTAACACATTTTATCAAAGACGACTTTTGAACGGGGATAAAAAGGATGGGATAAATAATATTTGGACCAAGGAATACTGGATAGGATTACAAGATTAATATAGAAGTTTTCAAGGTAAGCTTATCGATATTAACAAGTTAATCCCGAATAGCTCCCCAAAATATTTTGAGAAAATTCAAGTTCATTTCAAAGCATTTTACACAAACGCGGGAAATTTGAATAAATATGTTTTAATGAAAATAGACGTGATTACGGAGACGATTACGATGGTCATTTGCATAACTTCGATTTTCCGAGATTTTGCAAATTACGCTCCTAATCTAGAGTTCTCAAATAATAGTGAAAAAGGGTAATTCCACTTGTCAATCGGCGAGCTAACCATTAACAAGGGTTAATCGAATCAACGCAAGTCATAGCACAATCACAGAGAATATATATTTTGAAAACGTACTCGCCAAAATGGAAAGCTACTAGTCGACCGAGGATTACAAAACAATACAATACACGATCGTCATACAAACTTCAATACACAAAACTCAATTGTCGGATTAAACACGAGATTCAAATCATTGCACAAACCATCGCCATCGACCTCATCGATCTTATCGCTCTGTTTCTCAACTGCAAAACAAACACCGATGAATAAAATGGCCAGATTACTACACACAAGATTCAATTGCTCAAGCATCACACAAATCTTCATTACTTCCCAATCACTGCCACTGCTGAGAAGGGCCCACTGGCCAGAGAGAGGTGCCGAGAGGGAGAGAAAGACAGAGGGAGTGGGGCAACACAGAGGAGGAGGCAAGGCATGGCGGCGTGTCATTGGCGTCGGCCGGAGGGGGCGCGGGCGAGCAAAATGGGGCGCCGGCGAAGGGATGCCGAGGAGGCGGCGCGCGACCGGGCGGACCGAGAGGCGGCGGCGACGGCAGAGCGCGACAACACAGATGCCACTAGCGGCGACGATGGCGGAGGAGGAGAGGGAGGGAGGAGAGCATGGGCGCGGGGGCGCGGGAGGCTCAGTGAGGTCGACGGGGCGGGAGCGCTGGAGGAGGTGGCGGCGACGGAGTGGAGGCGAGTCGGAGAGGCGACGGGCGGCGAACTGCGGCGGCGGGGAAACCTAGCCGTTGGGCGGAGGAGCAAGGGGGCTTCTGCGCGGAGCTCCTAGCGGCAACGGATGGGCCGGAGAAGCGCCGGAGGGAGGTGAGAAGGGTGGCGGCGGCGGCACCGAGAAGAGGTAGGCGCTGAGTGAGAGGAGGGCGCGAAGAGGGGAGGGAGAGGAAGAGCCTCAGCTTTTGTAGCCGAGGGAGCGGCGGAAAAACCGGCGGAGGCGGCGGGAGCGGCGAAGATGGGGGAAGACCAGGCGCACGGAGAGGCGAAAAGCCGACGCGCTGGAAGGGCGGGTCGTGGACGGCGTGGGAGTTTACACAAGCGAGAGGCGGGCAGAGGGGCGCTGATCCGGAGGAGGCGGAGCTGTCGAGCGAGAGGACGAGCGGGCGGCGGTGGAGTGCGGAGGGGGCCCTGAGCGAGCGAGAGAGGAGGGGGGAGAGAGGAGCGAGTGGCGGCGCGGCGCTGTCGGTGGGAGCGCACGGGGGAAGGGAGAAAGAGAAGAGCCGGGCCGGGGGAGGAGAAAGCAGTGGTGGGGGAGATAAGGCGGGGTTGGGCATTTGGGATAAATGCTTGGCCGATGTGGTGAAAAGAAAACGATGGGCCGGAGAAAAACCGGCCCAAGAAGAAAATGATGGGCTCAGAATTTAGAAATGGAGAATTCAACTTAAAATTTTGAATTCAGAATTTGAAAGACGGTTTGAAATACAAACATGAGCTTAATGGAAGCTAGGAGCTTTTGTAATATAAACCAAAATTTGAAAATTCGAATGAAAATCGAAAACCAAGGTAATTATTATTTATCGTCCGAAAATGGACGTTACACTTTTTCTGTGGGTCTGAAGCCTTTGAAGAACTTGAAGTTACAGCTGTAGTCTGAAAGTAGGCCACATCACTAGAAACGGGTTCAGCCAAGTCCAAAGCCTGTTCATAAGGTCGATTTTCTAATTGTTCAGGCGGACCTCTTTTACCAGCAAAAGGTGTGCTATCCTCAACTAGCTCATTGTTTAGATGACCCCCATTACGACACAAAATCTGACTAGAATGCGCAACTTTTACTGATTTGGAATCCGTCGATGAAAACAGTTCTTCAGTCTTCGTTAACTTTGACTTCGTTTCCTTATAAGTTTCCTTGGCAGCAGAGCTGTGGTTCAATGTAGATACTTTGCTCACCTGAGTTATTGAATTCTGCTGACTCCTCCCGTTCCTTCACTATCCTCTTCTTACTAGACAAATCTGATCTTTGCACATCTGAGGGGTAAAAATGTTCCTTGTTCTCGTCTTCAGGAAGAACTATATCCTCATCCTTAGCTCTCTTGGATTTCTCCAAAGGATTATACCTCAAAATGTGTTTTAGCTTTGATGAAGAAACATCATTCCTTTCACCAGAACTCTTTAAGGCCGTTGCCTTTGCAGGCAAAGCCTTGGCCTCGTCAGGAATGTCTCCACTAGCTAAATCACATCCAGGGTTCCGATCTCTGCCAGAATAATGCCGCTCCTCCTTTTTAATTTTCTTAAAAGTTTTGTATTCATCATGATCCATCTCTCTCTTGCTTTTTACTTTTGAATGCTTCTTGGATCTTTCCACAAGATCTCCTGTATTTGAATAAAGAAGTATGTCAGCAAAGAATGTAAATAATTGATACAACATATAGTGAAAAAATACACGAAGATAGTGCATCATATAGAACTGGAAAAATAGAAGGAAGAACGATAACAGAATCTCCATCAGAATAGCTCCCATGATTCTTGCTCTTGGACCTTTTCTTTTCAGTGAAAAGGTCAACTGATTTGCTCACAGAATCTCTCTCGATTGGATACTGGTTACCATCAGCAGTACTTTTACTTCTAGTAGGCGCATGTCGGTTGCTCATTGGATAAACTGAAGCTAGTGTTGGGTGAGAACCATCAACCAAACCATTTCCATCACTCAGAGCATTTTTCCTTTTCCTACTCTGTTCAACATGTCCATTTACATTGAAAGTGCTGGCTGTTGCTAGCCCTGCAGAAGCAACATGAGGGTGACCAACTGAAGGAATACCATTCGCAGGGGCTGGAATGACATATAGTGCATTCAGAGCATTTATAGTCTCATCCTCACTAACGTCGCACCTATTCATCCCAGGTCTGCAAAAGTTTCAAATTATAGCTTTTCAGCAAAGAAAAAACAGTATTCATCAGCTTATGAACATGGAGAAATATAATATTGTTCATGTATTGTAAGATATCACCTGACTGACAATTTCAGGATGGCACAAAATAGCATAAACTACAACCTGAACAGTATAATTTAAACTGCAACCTAAACAGTGTAAGTGTAATATGGTAAGGCACAAAAAAACCATCCAATAAGATCCATATAAATTCCAATCCTAAAATTTATCAGAATGCAGCTGCTCCATAAAAAAAATGTTTGTGTTTAGGTTGAACGGAATCAAAATTTGGCATCTAATACAAGTGTAGTGGTTTAAAAGCAGTCAAACCAAACAGCTACTGATACACACGTTGAGAGAAAGAAGTAAGAAAAGAGGCAGCAAAACAAACAGGGCTGAAGATAAATAAACAAGAACACACAAAAAAAAACACATTGTATGTATGAACTTGAACTTACAGCCACAGTTGCATGCTACATATCCACTTCTTTGGAAGATTAGAAGGATTCATCTCATATGGTAGGAGACGCCATCTCTGGCATATGTCACAGCATACCCAGTGTTCCTCTATCACCACTGGGGCAGGAAGTGCATTTGTAGTTGATACACTGGCAGATGGAGGTATATGCATCTTCTGATCCTCAGAAGCTGTATGTCTATCATGCTTTACACTAGATGAAATCTCCATCTTTGATGTCCCAGGCATATCAGAATCCCTTTCACTGTCATTCTTCCAAGATTTTTCCTTTGGCTGCAACTCTCCCAAACCGCTTCCATTCTCCAATATATCCTGCTCCTTGCCGCCATAAGATCCTTCAGGAAAGTTGTCCCTAACATCTCTATGTGATTTTGCTTTGGGTTTCTTCCCAGAATGGCTAGATCTGGATTGAGAATCATTTTTCCTCTCTTTAACTGCAGCAGAAGAACGAACACCATTGTCATCCTCCAGGAAATCAGAATATGTTGAAGCATTCATCTTTTGTTCCCTCTGCATTCTTTTGACCTCACTCTTGGATTTATATTCTCCATTCGTATCATAAAGTAAAGTTTCTTTACTAGAAACCTTTCCCATGCTCCTGCAAACAGCAGAAGCTCTTTCATTTGCAACCTTGTTACCTTCAAAATTAACTCCAGGGGCATAGCATTTACTCTCAGGTTTTATTTTTCTTTCCTGCTTCCTATCCAACAGAAAGTTTTTGTCATTAGTTGCATTCCTTTCTTCTAAAGTTGTCTCTGTCTTTTCTGTCAAGTTTTTGTCATTAGTTGCATTCCTTTCTTCTAAATTTGTCCATGTCTTTTCTGTCTTGGGTTTCAGTTCCCCCTTTGCTGCCGTGTCCAGGGGCATAGCATTTACTCTCGCCTCCCTCTTCGCCCGCCACCCGTTCGGCAGAATGCCCCACCCACGCGCCACACCTCTCGCCTCCCTCTTCGCCCGCCACCCCGTCTCCCCAATCGCGTTTTCGGCCGCCGTCGCGTCGTCCTCGCCCGCCTCCCTCCCCGCGCTCCACGCCCTCGCCCTCGCCTCTGGCCTCGACGCCTTTGCCGCCGTGTCCAACTCCCTCGCTGGCCGCTACGCCAAGACCGGCTCCTTCCCCTCGGCCGCCAGGGTATTCGCCACGGCCCGTGCCCGGGATGTCAGCTCCTACAACACCATGCTCTCCGCGTTCCCCGACGTCGCCGAGGGGCTCGCGTTCGCGTCGTGGATGCTCCGCTCCGGCGCCGCTCGGCCCGACGCCGTCACATTCACCGTCGCGCTCTCGCTCGCCGCTGGCCGGAGGGAGGACGGCCTCGTGCGGCAGCTGCACGCGCTGTCGTCGCGGGCCGGGCTCACCGCCGACGTGTTCGTCGGCAACGCGCTCGTCACGGCGTACTCTCGGGGAGGGTTCCTCGATGCGGCCAGGAGGGTGTTCGAGGAGATCCCGGCGCGGGATCTCGTTTCCTGGAACGCGTTGATCTGCGGGCTCGCGCAAGACGGCGACTGCTCGGCGGAGGTGATCCGGGTGTTCCTTGGGATGCTCAAGGACGGCGCGGTCCGGCCTGACCGGATATCCGTGTGCAGCGTGATCCCGGCATGTGGCGGCGAGGGGAAGCTCGAGCTTGGCAGGCAAGTCCACGGCTTTGCGGTGAAGCTGGGCGTCGAGGGGCACGTCTCCGTCGGCAATGTGCTCGTCGCAATGTTCTACAAGTGCGGCACAGCCAACTGCGGCCGGAAGCTCTTCGAGACCATGAGCGAGCGCGACGTCATCTCATGGACCACGGTTATTTCAATGGACGGGGAGGACGCCATTCCACTGTTCAATGGCATGAGGCGGGAGGGGGTGTCGCCGAACGAGGTCACCTTCGTGGCGTTGATGTCGGCGCTGCCGGCAGACTGCCCGGCGAAGGAAGGGCAGATGATTCACGCGGTGTGCCTCAAGACCGGCTTGTCTGACGAAGTGGCCGTGTCGAACAGCCTCATCACCATGTACGCCAAGGTGCGGCGCATGGGCGATGCGAGGATGGTCTTTGATCTCACGCCACACCGGGAGATCATCGCTTGGAATGCTCTGATCTCAGGTTACGCGCAGAATAAGCAGTGCAATGAGGCTCTCGAGGTCTTCTCGTCGATGGTCAGGTGCTTGATACCGAACGAGACCACGTTTGCAAGCGTCCTCAGTGCGGTGACCGCAGTCGAGACAGTGTCCATGGCTTACGGCCAGACGTATCACTGCCAGACTCTGAAGCTGGGGCTCAGCGCCAGTGAGTACGTCTCCGGTGCTCTCATCGACATGTACGCGAAGCGAGGCAGCTTGGAGGAGTCCCGAAAGGCGTTCGACGAGACAGTCCACCGGAGCCTCATCGCCTGGACGGCGACAATCTCCGCGAACGCAAAGCACGGGAACTACGACGCCGTTATGAGCCTCTTCAACCACATGGTACGCTCCGGCGTTGCTCCAGACGGTGTCGTGCTCCTCGCCGTCCTCACGGCCTGCCGCTGCAGAGGGATGGTCGACGCTGGCAGGGGCATCTTCGACTCGATGGCCGCCGAGCACAGCTTCGAGCTCTGGCCGGAGCACTACGCGTGCGTCGTCGACATGTTAGGCCGGGCAGGGAGGCTGGAGGAGGCCGAGGAACTCATGCTGCAGATGCCGTCCGGACCGAGCATCTCAGCTCTGCAGAGCCTGCTGGGGGCCTGCAGGATCCACGGCAATGCGGATATCGGCGAGAGGGTCGCCGTCATCCTGACGGAGACGGAACCGACGGAGTCTGGCGCGTACGTGCTGCTGTCGAACATCTACGCCGAGAAGGGGGACTGGAGAGGCGTCGCTGAGGTGAGGAGGCAGATGCGGGAGAGGGGCGTCAAGAAGGAGATCGGGTTCAGTTGGGTGGACGCCGGCGCTGGCGAGTCCCTGCATTTGCACAAGTTTTCGTCCGACGACGCGACGCATCCGCTCACGGAAGAGATATACAGAGTGGCTGAGGGGTTAGGCTGGGAGATGAAACTTTTGAAGAACTCTTTGCACATGGAAATGGAAAGCATTATCTGAGGTCTCAATTTCAAAATTGTTTGGGTTTGTTAATAGTTTACCGCACAAAGGCCTTCCTGTGCAGAATGAGCACAGCATAACTAGCATAAGAGGATACATAATGAAAAAAAAAACAGCAATTAGCATCACTTTACTCAACTGAAATGAAAGTCGTGCTACAACCAGTACAGAACACACAAGACTTATTCTGCATTCTGCAACACATTTTCGGTCCAGCTTAGTTCTATCATATCTTAAACTGTGAAACTGGCAAAAATTTGCAAGAATATTGACTAAACGTGGAACTTGGCAGAATCAATGGTGTCACACGTGTACCAGCACATAAGAAGAAATGTTTCAACCTTTAGGGTATATACATGTACATGTGCTGGTGACAGTCGTCGTATTGATAATCAAGAAACGGATTAGCCTATTGTACATGAAAATATTTGTACAATGTTCATACACAGGTGATGGTCCAAGTGATTTCTTCTTTGAAACCTGAAAAGGAAAAGGCACCATCACTGCATCAGTGAAAGTACTTCTAGTAGAACTACAAAATTATTATCTCTTTATTTTCATCGCATTTCAGAAGCTGCCATCTGTACCGTGGCAGTTCCTGGTAAGTGAAGGTGATTAATGTCATGTAACTCATACGGGGCCAGTAGCAATGTCAAGTATACTACTACATTTTAAAGTCGTACTAACTACACTACAGATCTTTCCAAATAGACAAACAGAACAAGTTTGAGCTTGTTTCAGAATTATGAATTACACAATAGAAGGGAAAAAATTACAAATGTTTTAAAACAAAGGTAGATACTTGAGAATATGTAATTAGGAATTTAAGTTTAGCATATCCTTGAAGTACAAAAAATGCAAAACAAAAATCAACAATGAAGTTAACTATAATATTAAACATAACAAACAAGAAATCGGATGAAAGCTAGTACCACTCTTGCAAGAATTAAGAGTGTATTTGGTTGGTGTGATAGAGTTGAATGGGGTGAAATAGTCTTGTACCATGTGGTTCCATTGTTTTTGGTGAATGAGATGGCTCAACATTTCGAGAGAATATTTCATAAATTTGTATCCCACATGGATAACTTTTTTCTTGAACCAACCTCATACATGTACCACTTGGTACAAGTAACCAAACACATCATAAGTCAACTGGCTGTATGCATATATAGTATGCTTCTAAAGAAAACATGTCACTGTAAACAAGTAGCAAGCATTTCAGAAAGTAGAAACAGGGTTTTGTTCTATTCTGATTTTCAGAGACAAGAGTCACGTAACAAATTTGATTTACTGGACAAGGCCACAAGGGACCTTATCTGTGAATATGTCATCATTAGTTAGTATCAGTGAATGCTCTTACTGGTCATTTTTCACATCTGTAAAATACCAGGAGACCTATTCATTCAAGAAGTCATTTCATTTCATTTTAAAGCACTAGCAAACATGGATATGTGCAGCACAATTAATGAACAAAATTTTAGTAAAGGTAGGTACCTGCTTGAACTTTATCCAGAAGACATAGCATTATGGCAAGACCAAAAAGAAACACCACTAGCTGATTTCTTGGTTAGCACAATTAATTGACATTGCTGTCCTCTCCTCTGCTCAAGAATCAAGATTACATAAACATTAGAGAGTAGCAAGAATGCATTTAACTTTAATTTGTGCTTAACTGAAACATACCATCAAAATTGCTAAGTGGCAACACATCATCTTGTACTGCTCAAAAGAAAATATGATAGACTCTTCACCCATAAGTCAGCTCCGTGGCGAACAACACAATTTACAGCATGTGGAAAAGAGAATGTTTGATGGGCCGTTTTCCAGGTAATATTGCGCATTACGCTATATCAAGTGCAGTCTTTGAAGAGCCGCCTTCATTGTCCAAACTATCACAATGCTGAGAAGTGCAAAGCTCAACTTCAGCTGCCTCCCTCAATCACTGAGTTCAGATCATCCAACTAGATGCTATCAACTATGCATAAGAATGGAACGCTGCCAAAATAATTAAAAAGAGAGAGAGAGAGAGAGAGAGAGAAAGAAGGATATCAAAACCACTTCCTGTATAAATTAACCAGCACACCTAAATGAGAAGACCAACGCATTTTGCACTGTTGAACTTATAAACTAAATGCTACCAGCATGTTGGGGACAGAGTGAGTTTGAACTTGGAACGCTCATCCAACAGCACCTATTTAAGGGGTGACATTTTCTGGGAGAACTCTGAACATGTCAGGAGCTGATAGACTCCATTGAAAGCCGCACAAGTCTGAGTAGATCATTCACACTTCGGAAGTTAAAATCCAGAACTGTTCTTACAGAAGAAAGGCCATCTATTCCCTTTTCGTGGTCACCAGCAGCAGAAGAAATTGCCATCTGTGATTTCCGAGTTGCATCGAAGGCACAATTGACATCATTTGTCTAAGAAAAAACAACAACGGAACGTCAGATCCAAAATCTCATTGATGAACCATAATGCACTGAAAGTAGCATTGTGTTAATTTATGAGGTTTTGATTTTAGGAATGTATTAATCATGGGATCCTCCGATCCTAATTCTAAACCTAACCTTCTTGTTTGGTAACCTTTTTGTTTGGTTTGAGGAATGTATTAAGTTGGTTCATCACCATACCATTCCACCAATACCAATTGAATATGAGGAATAAGGTCATGACACAAAAATCACTGGATGACCCCCATGCAATGATGGAGCAACTCATCCTAGAATAGGGCTATTCCTCAAGCCAAACAGAGTTCACCTTAAAGCAGAGCCAGTTGCTTATGATTGCCAAAATCTATCCAATTTGCTAATTTATTAACTTTTCCCAAAGCTGTAGGTTGCAAGATTAGAAGCCTGCAACACAAAATATTCTAAGAAACCTGCTTCATACAACTCAATTCGAAGTATATCTGACTAACAAAGTTAAGACTGGAAGTTTAAATTGGCTATGATCCACATTGAGACCAACCACAAGGTCCACAGCTGCCATCACCACTGCCATGCTGCAACAGCTACTGTCACACAAAACGTCACCGTTTCACTCAAAAAAAAGTCACCATTAAAAATCTTTAACCAATTGTTCTACTTCCTGGTCAACAAAGAAAATAATAAAATTTTAAGGCCATTTCTGATTCGAAAGCGTCAATTTCAGCTTGCTAAGAAACCAGTGTAGCATATTATTGGCCACCATATCTAAACCAAAAAACCTAACAAATCATAATTAGCAAGAATGCAACAAAATCAGTTGACAATTCATTTCCAACCAATGAACATGGTTATGCAGTATAATTTCGAGTCCATTAATGATACACCAGATATGTTCCACTGTAGTTAGCACTATCTTATTTGAGTCTCAGACCCTTGAGAAAAAGCCATCAAGGTCTAGAAACACAATGAATATAGAGTGAACAGCTGATTGGGAATACCATACTAATAAATTTTTTTCTTATTACATAGTCAACAGATTATGAACTCATCCTATAATTCAAAAATAAAAAAGGGACTCTATAAATGAGAACTTTTTTGAACTGCCAATCGGGATATTCAAGAACTTACATAGGCTAGTAACCTCATCAAGTGTGGTTGATTCCGAACAGCTAGTAACAAATGGTTCCCAGCAACTTGGGGTGAATTAGCATCCTTGCTTGAAAGGGCCTTAGATAATCCGTTGTTATGTAAATTATCAATGTCTGAGGCAGAAGATGATGGTGATTCACCTACAAAAGTAACAATTAGGAGTAAGTAAATAAGCTCCAGGGAAGAAAGATACACGATATGTTAGCACCTAGGAAAGATGCAGTTATATCAAAAACCAGCAATGTGAGGGTATTGGATATGACTTAATGGTAGAGCACCACCAGGTTAACTTCAGCTCTGTTTCTCACTCTATAACTAGATATAACATATTTCGAGTTAAATTTTGAGTATAACAATCAAATAATTACACGATGCTTATAGAAGAAAGAGCTTCTGAAGAATCACACAGAACAAAATTAGCAGAAATACAATGCTAATTCGAATACAATACATGTGTTGGAAATCTTGCGTTTAAAAGATAGCAGTGCCATCTCAGACAATAAATCCATTAATAGTGTATTCTGGCCAATTCGTGTATCTCAATTTAGAAACAGGATGACTCATAATCATGAATAAATAATATCTACTTTTCTAGTACCTGCATAGCAAGGGCTCTTAGGTTCATGGGCACCCATTAATATTTGCAAAAAAAAAATCCACAATATAGTATATGTATTACATATATAATGAAATATACCCTTAATTAGGCCAACCAGACCACAACCTCCTCTCAGCTCATCAAACCACATCTCCCTCCGGCGCCCCACAACCTCAAACTGCATGTGATGGCCGGTCCATGGTCACACACCCTTTGCCCTTTGCCCTTTGGGCATTGGACCATTCGACCCAGCCACAACAAGGTTATTCCCCCTTGTGTCTCTCTCTCTCTCTCTCTCTAACCCTAACAATAAACAAACAGCAACCGACTCTCACATCTCTCCCTCTTTCTTGAAACAGCAGCGCGACCACGACGATGCCAAATGTAGCGGCGGCACGCGGTGGCAGGTCGGAGGTCGGAGGAGCAAGGTCAGGCACCGACCGCTGGGCGGGCCGTTACCGTTGGGCCACCAAACGGCGAAGCGGGACGGGGCGACCACCGAGCCCTGTGGGTTTGCGGCCAGCGGCGACGACCCGGCGGCTCCCGGCAAGAAGGTCATGGTACCCAAATTCTCAACAGCGCAGATGTGGGTTCAATCCGAATTACCGGATCCTGAACTCCCAAACCAACAAAGAGCAAACTCAAAAGCCCAAATCAGCAATTTTGTTTGTGTTAGTTTGAATTGTGATTGGTAAATCTTGTCTTTTTTGTGAAATGTAGATCTCATAGCTTCAAAAAATGAAGAAGTTTGTCTCTTTGAAAGACACGAAGGAAAATCGAGTTAAATTGTAATTTTTCTTGATTATTTTGTAATTTTACTAAATTATTTGACATGTTGTCAATAGTACGAATGATTTGTAATTTTGTACTTTGATTTTTATTATTGTACATATTTATGTTTTACATTGAACAATATTTTTGTAACTTCGAACACCCATTCTGGAAATCCTGGGTCCGCCACTGCTACATTAGCCATTGTCAGGGAAAAAAATCCCGGCGGTTACCGCCGGTAACCGGATTTACCAGTGGGGATCGGGTGAACAGTAACCAGCCAGCAAATTTGAATTTTTGAATGCATAATGCACTTCTTAGGTTGGTTTAGGCCTATTTTGTACTAGATTACGTATTGTATGAGCTAAATACGCACTTCATTAAACACTTTCTAATTCAAAATTCCAACCGGTTTTTCTGGGTTTTTTACTGGTTTTTCGAGTAATCGGTCGGTAACCGGTTTTCAAAATCGGCAATTCAAATATCAGTTTTTGAAATTCGTCCAGTTTTTTTCCAGGATTTCCGGCAACCGGCCGGCCGATTACCGTTACCAGCCACCGACCGAGATTTCAACCGGTAGCGGTTTTTGGATCCTTGGCCACAGTAGTTGAATCTTGTATGCACGGTTTCATCATTTCAACCATGCTTAATTGGCAAATGAACTGATGATATTCTGATGTTTGCATATGACTAAGATAGTGGGTTCAAACTTTCAAGAAAATTAAATAATTTTATCAAGACCATTTAAACTATTTAAAATTCTACAACGCAAGGTAGATTTGATAATACAAGTAATTTAAATTTCATCATTTAGATATCAAGTACCTGGTGTAGTCTGTACAACTGCCTGCAACACCTGTCGATCCTTGCTTGCAGTATGGTATTTGTAGTATGCAGCCTTGAGATAAGCTACTTCAACACACTTATATGCTAAAGCAGCAGCAGCCATCTTCTGGCACTTTTCATATGCATGACCAACAAAGCTGGCAATCAAATGAATACAATTAATTATAGTGACCAAATCTGAGCACTGTTCTCCTAAAAAAAAGAGCACTGTTACACAAAATCACAAGTCCACAACTACCGATCATAATTTGATAACACAATCAATTAAACTTTGATTTGAGCAATCCAATTGGCTATAGTATACTAAATCAATTTTGTAGTACAAATATAGCTGTTACCTAAAATGTGCTGTGAATACCGTCAGGCTAACCAAGTGATCATACTACCCAATCCAAGTCAGGCCGTGCAGAAGAAGCACTCCAAGGCACTACCATCCAATTTACAACCTGGGGAGACATGCTCCCCAGTGTTTATTCATAGTGCATGCTGGCTCTTCATGCACTGTATTTGTAAGGATGACAAAAACATAGTCCAGGAGAGGACTGCAACTCAAAAGAAGATCTAAATGTATGACAGAATGTACAGTGTCACAAACGGTGCCTTCAACCAGTCATGATGCTATTTGCTAAACAAACATTTACATTTGCATGAGGTCAAGAACAAAGAGCACATTTTAACCTAAAGGATAAAGCTTCCTTTTTTCCACAGAAATGAAATAGTCTGGCACATGGAACAATGTATCATATATATTAGTGTAGCTTACTTGCAGAGTTTTGCAGTATCAGAATACAGGTTCTGAGCTCTATCCCCTTGTTTCAAACCATCAATAGGTTCCAAAAGTGATGCTACATGCAAATATTTTAAGGCTGCCTCAAAGTAAAGTCTTATACTTTCAAGTTCTTTTCCTTCTTCCTGCAGAAAAGTTGGTGAGAACCTTACATGGCAAAAGTTAGCATATAGATATGAGCATGACATGACATCTACGAGAGAAACTAAGGTGAACAACCTTCAAACGATTAGCCTTGTGCTTTAAATCTAGGGCTTCTTTGAGAGCATATGCAGTTGAATTACCATCCTTCCTAACTGAGCTGGAAGTGTCTGCAGGATTAGAAATTGCTTGTTTTGCAAGACCATGTTGCCCTCCATTTTCAACATTGCACCGCCTTAACGGTGGTGTCAATTTTGATGCATTAGATTTGACTGGAGTGGAGTGGGGTTCCAGTTTGCTTTCTTTCAGAGGTGAGGGGGCCATTTGGGACTTGAGCTTCTGCATATCTTGCTTGTTGCTCTTAGGATATGATTTCTCTTTTCCAGATGGCACCACTGGTTGAGGATTTCCATCTGGAGCGTAATAAATTGATCCATTTCTGCCTTGGAGGGAAGATGCATTTTTCTTATTTTCATGCACAATCAAATCGCCTTTAGTATCCAGGACTACCATCCTAGGTTGCATTGACGAGCCATCAGTATGCAAACTATTTTTATCACCAGAATGTATGTGGTTATAGCCTCTAGCAACACTGGAGCCTTTCACAGAGCAATCCTTTCTCCCAGATGCATGCTGCAGACCATCATCCAATCCCCTTTCCAAAGAAATCCCATCGGAGGCATGGCCTTGAGTTAACTGAACAAGTTCATCATCTTTATCAGAATTTCCTTGCGAAGAACCATGCAAGACAGGTTCACTAGCAAGCAGATTCTCCTGGGACTTCCTAGCATGCCGAACATTGTCTACTATGGCAACTTCAGTATTTAGATACTTTACCGAGCTCAGTTTGGTGCTTGAATTGGCATTCAGAGATCCATCCTTTCCCAATATTCTGTTATGGGATAACTTGTCGGAGTTTCTCGGTGGTGATGAAGAAACAGACTCAATCGGCGAAGTCTTTGCAACTTGAGAGTTTTGTTTCTTTTTCTGTGGGTCTGAAGCCTTTGAAGAACTTGAAGTTACAGCTGTATTCTGAAAGTAGGCCACATCACTAGAAGCGGGTTCAGCCAAGTCCAAAGCCTGTTCAGAAGGTCGATTTTCTAACAGTTCAGGCGGACCTCTTTTACCAGCAAAAGGTGCGCTATCCTCAACTAGCTCATTGTTTAGATGACCCCCATTATGAGACAAAATCTGATTAGAATGCGCAACTTTTACTGATTTGGAATCCGTCGATGAAAACAGTTCTTCAGTCTTCGTTAACTTTGACTTTGTTTCCTTTAAGTTCTGATCCTTATAAGTTTCCTTGGCAGCAGAACTGTGGTTCAATGTAGTTCCTTTGCTCACCTGAGCTGTTGAATTCTGCTGACTCTCCTCCCGTTCCTTCACTATCCTTTTCTTACTAGACAAATCTGATCTTTGCACATCTGAGGGGTAAAAATGTTCCTTGTTCTCATCTTCAGGAAGAACTATATCCTCATCCTTAGCTCTCTTGGATTTCTCCAGAGGATTATACCTCAAAATGTGTTTTTGCTTTGATGAAGAAACATCATTCCTTTCACCAGAACTCTTTAAGGCCGTTGCCTTTGCAGGCAAAGCCTTGGTCTCGTCAGGAATGTCTCCACTAGCTAAACCACATCCAGGGTTCCGATCTCTGCCAGAATGATGCCGCTCCTCCTTTTTAATTTTCTTAAAAGTTTTGTATTCATCATGATCCATCTCTCTCTTGCTTTTTACTTTTGAATGCTTCTTGGATCTTTCCACAAGATCTCCTGTATTTGAATAAAGAAGTATGTCAGCAAAGCATGTAAATAATTGATACAATGTCAGCAAAGCATGTAAATAATTGATACAACATATAGTGAAAAAATACACGAAGATAGTGCATCATATAGAACTGGAATAATAGAAGGAAGAACGATAACAGAATCTCCATCAGAATAGCTACCATGATTCTTGCTCTTGGACCTTTTCTTTTCAGTGAAAAGGTCAACTGATTTGCTCACAGAATCTCTCTCGATTGGATACTGGTTACCATCAGCAGTACTTTTACTTCTAGTAGGCGCATGTTGGTTGCTCATTGGATAAACTGAAGCTAGTGTTGGGTGAGAACCATCAACCAAACCATTTCCATCACTCAGAGCATTTTTCCTTTTCCTACTCTGTTCAACATGTCCATTTACATTGAAAGTGCTGGCTGTTGCTAGCCCTGCAGAAGCAACATGAGGGTGACCAACTGAAGGAATACCATTCGCAGGGGCTGGAATGACATATAGTGCATTCAGAGCATTTATAGTCTCATCCTCACTAACGTCGCACCTATTCATCCCAGGTCTGCAAAAGTTTCAAATTATAGCTTTTCAGCAAAGAAAAAACAGTATTCATCAGCTTATGAACATGGAGAAATATAATACTGTTCATGTATTGTAAGATATCACCTGACTGACAATTTCAGGATGGCACAAAATAGCATAAACTACAACCTGAACAGTTTAATTTAAACTGCAACCTAAACAGTGTAAGTGTAATATGGTAAGGCACAAAAAAACCATCCAATAAGATCCATATAAATCCATAAAAAAAAGTTTGTGTTTAGGTTGAACGGAATCAAAATTTGGCATCTAATACAAGTGTAGTGGTTTAAAAGCAGTCAAACCAAACAGCTACTGATACACACGTTGAGAGAAAGAAGTAAGAAAAGAGGCAGCAAAACAAACAGGGCTGAAGATAAATAAACAAGAACACACAAAAAAAAACACATTGTATGTATGAACTTGAACTTACAGCCACAGTTGCATGCTACATATCCACTTCTTTGGAAGATTAGAAGGATTCATCTCATATGGTAAGAGACGCCATCTCTGGCATATGTCACAGCATACCCAGTGTTCCTCTATCACCACTGGGGCAGGAAGTGCAGGAGCTGCATTTGTAGTTGATACACTGGCAGATGGAGGTATATGCATCTTCTGATCCTCAGAAGCTGTATGTCTATCATGCTTTACACTAGATGAAATCTCCATCTTTGATGTCCCAGGCATATCAGAATCCCTTTCACTGTCATTCTTCCAAGATTTTTCCTTTGGCTGCAACTCTCCCAAACCGCTTCCATTCTCCAATATATCCTGCTCCTTGCCGCCATAAGATCCTTCAGGAAAGTTGTCCCTAACATCTCTATGTGATTTTGCTTTGGGTTTCTTCCCAGAATGGCTAGATCTGGATTGAGAATCATTTTTCCTCTCTTTAACTGCAGCAGAAGAACGAACACCATTGTCATCCTCCAGGAAATCAGAATATGTTGAAGCATTCATCTTTTGTTCCCTCTGCATTCTTTTGACCTCACTCTTGGATTTATATTCTCCATTCGTATCATAAAGTAAAGTTTCTTTACTAGAAACCTTTCCCATGCTCCTGCAAACAGCAGAAGCTCTTTCATTTGCAACCTTGTTACCTTCAAAATTAACTCCTGGGGCATAGCATTTACTCTCAGGTTTTATTTTTCTTTCCTGCTTCCTATCCAACAGAAAGTTTTTGTCATTAGTTGCATTCCTTTCTTCTAAAGTTGTCTCTGTCTTTTCTGTCTTGGGTTTCAGTTCCCCCTTTGCTGCTGAAAAATCCATTTCTGAAATGCCAGAACCACCGTTTTCTAAACATTCTGTCGCCTCTTCTTTGACAGTTTCAGCTTTGATTGTCATGAAGTCACTGTTGATTTCTTTCAATCGGGCATCTTTATTTCCTTCCAAGGTGTTTCCTGTTGGCTCCTCTTCAAAATGACTCTCATCCTTTGCCTCCATAGTTCTGGAATTAGACAGCAATGGTATGTTGAGAGCTTCCGATACGATCTTTTGACCAACAGGTGTTTCTATATCAATCTCCTTTTTCATAACTGCACTAATATCAATTTTGTTTTTTGACCTCTTTGTATCTATGGATTTCTTTTTCTTACCATCAGGTTTCATTTTCTTAGCCACATGGCCTTCATATGTTTCTTGTACATTTTCTATGTCCGCAACTGTTTCCCATTTCTTTGATGAAGGCACAGCCTTTTTTGTCAGTTGCAGAACATCAGCATGCAGAGGGGATAACAAGAACCCTCCAGGAACTGAAAAGCATGTCATGATCTGTTCGATCATGTTTAGAGAATGAAAGCAGTTATTCAACCCTTGCACCTTGCATAATGAAATATAAGTACAAAGAGCTAATACAGTGATCATGCAGTAATTTACCTGAAGAATGGTCCGGGGAGATTCACGTGGCACATTGTTAAATTCAGGGGAGAGGCTTCCACAGCCATCAGGGCTATCCTCCATGGACGAAGATGAAGAAATATCAAGGCCCAAACCACTGTAAATAGCTGTGTTATTTCCTGCCAAGACATTTTCAGAACCAACTTTAATCCGGACTTTAAATCTATTCTGGTCACTACATTTAGATGGTCCATACAAAGAATCATGAGTGCTAGAGCCCTTTTCAGCCCTTGTGCTTCGACAATTCTCCTTTTTACTTGAATTGCCCGAAAAAGGCACCACGGAACCATTATTCTGGGAAACAGATGGAACTGCCACAGCCGAAGGGTTCTGAGACATGCCCTACATTATAAATCATTACATCATCAATGACATGTGACTGCATGTTCATCAGAACGCTGTTCTAAAATAGTACATGTTTACAGCCAAAACTAACTTAAGCACCTCAGTAGACTGGTGATAAGGAGATCTTGAGCTAAGGTTTGCCGCCTTAGGTGGACTTCTAGTTGGAGGCAGAGGAGAACGCTGGTATGTAGGCAAAAATGAACCATATCCACCAAATTTTGATCCTGTAAAAGATTAGTGTCCTGTTTAATGTTTCTTTAGAACGAACCCAAATCAAGCTGACTGCAGCAACAGCTCATTAGCTCAACATCTCCTCACCTAGATTATCTGCAGACACACCTCCTTCAAAGTCCTTCTGAAAATGGCCCAGTACATCTTGGAGTTTTTCGTCCTAAAACAAAATGAACACCAAAAGCACCAAAAAGAATGATCGCAACAAATTTGATTGTTGGTACAGTATACAATATATCACCTTCAAAGTTCAAACTAAAGTTACTGGTGGCCATTTCATTCACATTAATAGTTGTCCTAAAAACGATCAAGTACATGAGAGAATACTAGGGCTATAGTGATCCCTTTCATCATTCCAAATAAGCCATTTTTGAAGTAAATTAAAAGGAATAAAAGGAACACCGCCTTCAAACAAAATTTTGTCAACCAAAGGCTTCAATGCAATTGCTTCCAGTAGCCCCCCACCCCCCATCAACCAAAGTAAAAAAATTGAGTAAACTTTAAATGATCCACCAATGCAATCGCTTCCAGTAGCATCACTCCTACGAAGCATGAGGATAAAAATAAGGCATGCTCGTCCGTTCCTTACACAAATTCGACCGATCAAACCACTCATGACACTAAATTGGTATGCTACATCTAGCAAATAAGCATCGAAATCACACCGAACCAGACAACGGCGTAACGCCGCGAACATTGCGCGAGGCCACTCACAATGTAAGAGAGCGCAACGTCGGGGTCCACGAAGGTGGTGTCGTCGCCGCAGGCCTCCCCCTCCTCGAGCTCGGCGTCGTCCTCCATGCCGCCCGCGGCGGCGCCCCGGGGCCCTACGCCGCGCGCATCCTCCTGCCGCCTCCTCACCGACAGCATCCACCCAGGCAACCGCCCGGCCCCGGCCCCACCAACCAACCCGCCTCCGCCGAGCTCCGGAGCCCCAAATCGCAGCTCGAATCCGACCCAAGCTCCCCGATCGGTGGGATCTCTCGCCGCCTCCGCCGCCGTGGGCGTCGCCCCAATCGACGGACGAATCGGATGCCTCCGGATTGGGGATCGCGAGATTCGGACGGGCCGCCCGTGTGACCTCTCTCTCTCTCTCTCTCTCTCTCCTCGCCTCGGCGTCTCGAGGTTTCCTCGCACGCGAGAAATATTTTTTTATTGTTTTTCCGCAAACCTTTTTGCGGCTGCCTTCTCCTCTCTCCCTCCCGTTTGCTCCCTCCCGTTTGGTAGACCTGGTGGGCGGCGGTGGTGGTGGCCTTGTTTGTTCGTTTATGGTTTTATTTTCCTTTCCCCGGCCCGGTTTTCCTCCCCGGCTTTTCACACGCGAATAATCGGAATATTCCTTCCTTCCGGTCTTCAAGATGAAATTTGAGTGCGTATGTGTGCGGAGGTGGTTGGGTGTCACGACGAATTCGGTTACATCGTTGAATTTTGTTAGGCCATTAAGCCTCGTAGTTACACTGGTTTGATGGGTCCTATTCGTCCAACTAAAATCTATTTGTAGGATTCAAATAACCTATAGTGACACAAATTTGGTCTGTGAATAAAATACTTACTCGAAACAGTTTGTATCAGAGATGGTTATGGTTTTTGTGTGGAAATTTGTAAGCGATTTTGAATGAGTGAAGTTTGATTTACATCCGCATGGAGTGGACATTTGAGACAGCAACTAAAAACGTTTTTTTGGACTACATTCAAATTTAAGTAATGTCCAGATTCATTTGAATGCTATGAATTAATGGACTGGTATCTTAAGCTTTCTAGGTTTCGAAACACTTTCAAAGTTAGGCAAAGTGACACAAGCTGCCATGTTCCAAACAAACTTTCAATTTTTCCTCCATTCATCCCTACCAGATAAAGAGTAGAGGCAAAGAGAAAGATCAGTCCACATCACACCTTGTACTACAATTTATTTTCCCTTGAATTAGCGAATTTGTGAGTCGCTATCACAAAGTTACCTAATAGCCTTTCAATTGTTCACATCCACAAATCATCGCCCAATCAGGTGATGGTTGCTACTCACGGCTTTCTATGTTGGGTGGATAAACATTGAGAGCTCATCTCCCTGTGATATATTTCCACGATAGCCCACGTGTGCTATTATTTTTTAATTGATATTTACCTTTAGCTTTTAATCAATTATTTGGAACAAGTTTTCGCTCCGAAGTTTTCAAGGTTGTAATATATGGACTATGGAGCATATTTTTGCATATTTACCTTCTTAAGCGCTGATTTTTTTAAAAAAATAATATTAATTTAAAAGATAATTACAAAAAATAAATAGTCAAAAATATTACAAAAATATGTCACTGTCGCAAATTTGAAATGGCAAATTTGAAATGGCAAAATTATTATGTCGTTATTCAGACGCATGATGATGATCCCCGCTACCAATTGAAAAAAGTGTGAGAGGTTATGTCGCTTGATTGAACCAAATGACATGAACTCGCCGCCATTTGGAATGGTGAAATGACCCTTATTTTATTTTAAAAAAATTATGTGTAGATAATTCAGCATAAAGATTTAATATATTTCATGAAGTTTTTTGGTAATACCTTGAAGTGTCCGTGTAGTTTGGAATCAGAAATTAGAGAAGATAACAAAATATGAAGTAGTGAATGCGAGATCGGCGGCGCAATTTGGAACGCGAGTTCGACGGCGCAATAACACAAATCGCCCCTTTGAAGCGAAATGAAAAAATATATTTGGTTTTAGGATTATCATCCGCGTTGTTGAACCGATTGTATAGAACCGATTCCTTGGGGAAAAGATTACGTAATATTTAATAGTCGAAATATTTGAGAAAAAGAGATGTAGGTTTGAAAAACTTCATAATTTAATTATAAATAACATGGCACGCTACGTTTGGTGATGTATATTAGAAACGCCAACATGCACGAATCAACAAACTAAAATACACCCACGATACATGTGCGCCTTTTTGGAATCGGGAAAAAGGTTGATTGGAACAAAATCGATTAGTCCTAGCGGCCCATCGATCCCTCCCCCTTGTCTCTGGACTGCCCACAGCGGTTGTTAGTCTCGAAGTCAGTCATGTTTTGCGAGACAGGCTGGACGATTGAATGATGTTAGGATAGCACAACGCAAGGCCAAATTAACAATCAGGGTGCAAATTGAACATAACTTACCTCTTCGATCTGGACTGCGCCGGGCGATTGGGAGGGCTAGGACGACTGCCGGTCTCACTATCAGAAGCCTTCCCTTTGTTCGCTGCGCACTCGGCCCGGTCGTACTCAGCTTCCTATTCGGGGGTCCACCACCACCACACTGCTTTCCTAGGCTCCTCCGGTGCCTTTTCAATAGGGTTGGGTACGTAAGGTTTCCAGCGTTTGAAGGTCTCGGCTCGCATCGCATAGTTCAATATGTACTTCTGCTCGATGAACGCCCTATCGTACATGTTTGGACTGTCGATCCATTGCAAGAAGTTGCATCGCATCTCCGGCTACCATTATTCACATATGTAGTTAGGGATATGTGGATTGGAACGTAAGATGTGAAAAATCTATATGTGTGCAAGATTCGCTTACGATGATGTTCCCGCACATGTAGTACGCCCCGGGGGGCGGTCGCTGGGTGTGTGGACTGGATGATCTTAGCCGCTTCTTCGCACACACATTGCAGCGTGTGGGAACTCCGGTGGTACTAATACATCCTTCATAGAACAATCTGGGTAGGGTTTAGCCCTATCGGTAAGCCACTTGAGCTTCGAAAGCATCTTCGAGTAGAAGTTCGCCGACGAGTCCGACATCTCCTTCTTCCATGTTGGGTGAACCAAGATTTGCTGAAGTGTTGGGTGTGGTGGTGTAGTGTTCTCCTCCAGCTCTCTTCTCCTCCAGTTTTCTTCTTTGTCCTTTTATAAGGGGTCTCTTTGGTTTGAAAAGGTGGCGTGGTGGAGTGTGGTATTTTCGGTCTAAAAAGGTAGCTGTAAGATCGAGGTGGTCGACTAGAGGGGGGTGAATAGGCGGTTTTAAAAATCTTTCGCGCTAAACCAATATATAAATGCGAAAGCTAATAGTGAATTGGTTTTGCTCAATAAAAACCTAAATCAACTAGGCTCAACTAAGTGCACCGACAATATGAACACAATACAATATGAGCAATCATACAAGATATATAAGCAATTAAAGCAAGAATGTAAATTGCTCAAAGTAAAGCACAAGTAAACACAAGATGACACGATTATGTTTTACTGTGGTGTTCGGAGACTTGCCGGTCTCCCCTAATCCACGTTGAGGTTAGCCCAAACAAATTGGACCGGCTCCACTAATTAAGCCAACACCTCCGAGGTAAGTCCAAACACTTGGACCGGTTCCTAACCGAACCAACAACCCACTCAACTATGGTTGCTCTTCCTCCACTCTGGAGATGGTGAGCACCAAACCACTCACAAACCGCCGGGTCTTCTCACAAGCTTCTTGAGAAGATCACGCGACGACGCCTCCACGCCGCCTAGGTGTCGGCAAACACCAAGAGTAACAAATCCGAACTTTCACTTGAACTAATCAAGTGTCAACGCTCACGTGGATACACAATCCACTACCTAAGGCAACACATGCACTTAGGGTTTACTCTCTAATCTCACCAAGTGCAACACATGCACAAAAGAGAATAGAGGCTTGCTCTTAGCTCAAAGAATGAGTATGTCACTTAACAATAGCACAAAGAACCTCTCCCAACCGCCAAGGTGGCTATATATAGCCCACACACAAAAACTAGCCGTTGGGAGACAAACCCCGAAAAATCAGGAAATCGGAAGTTCCGCCATGTAAAGGCCGGAACTACCGCATGAGAGAGAAAAGCACAAAGAACGGCTATGTCGACGAGAAACTACTTGATTTTTAGTGCGAACTACCGCCAACCAAGTTGCGAAAGTTCCGAACTTCGGAAGTTCCGCTCAACACATAGCGGAACTACCGCACATCCAAATTTTGGCTAAGTCCCAAAATGGTGCTTCTCTGGAAAAAACGAACCGCCGGAATTTCGGAGCAACCGATAATCGGAAGTTCCGCTCGTATCATGGCGGAACTTTCGCACTTCGAGAAATCGGCTAAGTCCCTAAACCGGATGCTCTCTGGAAAAAACGAACCGCTGGAAATCGGACCGTCCGGCCTGCGGAACTTCCGCAGTTACACAACCGGAACTTCCGATTATCCTGAGAGAAAATAGCAATGGCTTTTTCAACAACTTCAATTGCAAAACACATTTGCCAATTGATAAGCCATGCCAACAAGGATCACAAGCAAGATTCCCAACAAGTTGCAAAACACATTTGCCAACTTTTAGAATCATACCACAAGGAAAAAGTATATGGACTTACACCATTTGCAAAACACATTTGCAAACTTAAGTCACATGCTACAAGAAATCAAACATGAGCATCAACTATTTGCAAAACACATTCGCAAATAACAGCATCATGCCATAAGACTAAAGTGCATGGACTTCAACCATTTGCAAAACACATTTGCAAAGTATAGTCCCATGCTACAAAGATTGAATGCATGAGCCTCGGCTATTTGCAAAACACATTCGCAAATAATAGCTCCATGCATAGATGAGCTAGAGCAAACACAATGAGCTATCAATACATGACTAACTCATGCTACTAGTCAAGATCCCTCTTAATAGTACGGCAATCCTATACTAGCAATCCGGTTTATCAACCAAACACCGAGACCGGTAAAAGACTAGGAACACATCCTTAGCCCTAGCTAGTCATACCTTTGCCTTGCATCTTCTTGAAGCTTGATGACGACATCAACACTTCAAGTCCGGTCCTGACTTTGACAATCATCAACACATGATGATTTCTTCACTTGGGATCTTGTCTTGAACATCATCAACACATGATGATTTCTTCATCCCGATTCTTCACATGCATCAACGCATGATGCATTCCTTCACTTGACCTCCATCAACACATGATGGGTCTTCTCTTGTCTTGATGATCAACTCATGATCATCTCTTCTTGATAAGCATCTACTCATGATGCATCATTTACACCAAGCTCTTGACTTGATGATCAACTCATGATCATCCCAAGTCTTCATTATCCTCGAACATAACCTATATATCCAACTCATGGAAAATGTTAGTTCCACAATGTGATCATCATTAATTACCACACCATACCATTAACTCATAATGGTGGGACAAGATACCTCAATCTTTCCCTCTTTGGTAATTGATGATAACCACCTAATTTCTCATAAATTTAATGATGATAAATGAGAGAACAAATGAGTATATATAAACTACACAAGTTATATATACTCTAACATGAGTATACAAGAACTACACAAGTTTTGTATACTCAAACGGATTTGTTTCAAAGTAAAGATCCCAAATATATGTGGAGAATGGAATATGGATCAATACTAATGAAACCATAAAGTATAGGATAAAACTCCCCCTAAATGTGTGCATACACAAATGTGTAATAAGATCATATGCACATATTCAAGTTTAACTTATGGTTGAGTTCAATCCTATATTTTGGATCCGAGGAATGCAACAATATATAAGATTAAGATGTCGATTGCATACCTCGTTGTATTTCACCTTTATATCCAAATGAGACTACACAAAGATAATACTTGACAAGAGAATTAGTCTCATACTTGGATTTGTCATTAATCACCAAAACACTCCATTAACTCATAATAGCGGGTCTAGATCTTTCAATCTCCTCTTTTTTGGTGATTGATGACAAATCCATTATCAATAACAACATTTGGATATACATAGACATAAGATAAGAATTTAAACTAATGAACTATGTCTATGCATCATATGAGGTGAAATATAAAGCATTAAACAAAATGCATATGAAAATATATGCTTACACAATTAATGCATTCTCCCTCTTTTGGCATTTTTTAAACAAACCAAACATCCAAATGAAGAGTATTGATAAAAACATTCTCCCCCTTTTGGCATAAATCACCAAAAAAACACAAGATAAATCTTAGCCAAAAGGAGCATTTGCAAATCGATACTACTTGCACAAAAATCAAGGTTGGTCACAAAAAGTATGAATCGAACTTATATGACCAAGGGGGAATTTTGTTCTCAAGATATGAGAGGAGAAACACAGATAGGTTACAAACCTATTGATCATAACATTCTTCCATTTTAAATCAAAACATTGAGAACCACTTGAAATGATAGTTGAAACACATTCAACTAACCTCCCCTTTTTTTGAAAGAAACTTAGATAATCTCTCATTTTAACAATTTTCACAAACCATGTTGAGATGAACATTAAGATCTAAGCTTGTGAGAGACTTTCAAAAAAAATTTGGCAGAGTTTCTCTTGTAAATAGGGCATCCACGACAGAAGACAAATAAAATATGATCAAACAATAATATAAAAGATCATTCAATCACAATCATATCTCATCCACATATCATGCAAAGACAAATCATGACATAAAGATCCACATTCTCACACAGAGTAGCAAGATAGCATAGCCAAGATTAAAGTCATACAACCAAGCATTCAGAAAGATATTACAATTGTTTTCCATTACAAGGTATAATGACCTAAATAAAACCAGTGGCTACTGCTCGGCAGGAGGGTCTTGTGGAGGATCAACCGGAGGAGCAATAGGAGGATCACCAAGAGGACCACCAGGAGGAGAGCGAAGGTGACGTCGTCCAAACCGGACCGGAGGAGGAAACTGCTCTACAAATCTAGCTGATAGCGCGTCGAGTCTGGCAGTGTTGGCGTCAAGTCTGGAAGTGGTGGCCACCTCAAAAGCATCCAGTCTGGCAGAGGAAGCATCCAGACGGGAAGATGTCGCTGCCTGGAAGGCCTCTTGAGATGCCTTCATCTCCAACAAAGTAGCATAAATTTGATCCATGGTTACTTGGCCTTGTGGAGGAGCAGCAGCAGGAGCAGGATCAGCTTCTGGTTCTTGAGCTGGAGGAGGCTGAAAGCTCGCTGGTATTGGAGGACCTTCTCTTGGCTTACAGAATTTATGGGTTGAAGGTGTAGCTCCATTATAACTAGTTTGTCGAATAATCAGGGCCATAATGTATGGAGCAAAGTTTATCCGCTTGACCCGATCATTCTTAGTACCTGCTATCTCCCTTATAATGACATCAACTACATCAAATTTCCTCCCATGCATGATGCAGTCCAAAATGTTCCAAACATGTCCCCTTATTGCATCATAATTCCCGTTTTTTGGTAATATGGTATGATTAATGATCCGGTTTACCAAGCTAGGAATAGGGAGAAGACTGGTTATCTTACCAGGGATAAACTGTTGAGTAGTGTCATAAAACTCAGTCCAAGATGACAGAGGAAGAACTGGTCTATCATAAATCTACTCAAATCTGCTTGACTCGATATCCAATGCACTCTCAAAAGCACGTTTTGAGCATGAGTATCTTACTGTCCCAGTCATCCAAGTAAGCTCAGAGAAGTCTGGGGGAATGTGCACTGTGGCATAAAATTGGCGAATGATCTCATCACTGTAATTGCATCTTAGTGCCACAAAATTATGGATCCCAGCTCGCTGAAAGAGCCTGTATGTACCTTCATACTTGTCAAGCCCATTAAGATAAGACCAATTGATGCACTTATGATCAGCAAATGGCTTGTTGGGTCCATAGAATAGATCATATACTTGCCTCTGAAAATTTGTATGAAAACGAGGGTCATCACAATTGGCAGGAAGTGTATACTGATTCTTAAGCCGAAGAAGAGTGTAATCATCTGCTGTTAGTGACTTAAGATCAATCTCAAGTTCTTCAGGCTCTCCCAACTCATCATCAGATTCTGACTGAGAGCCTTCACCCGATGCACTCGCTTCAGTTTCTGAATTCTCAGAGGATTCCCTTTGATCCTCAATTGCATTCATCTCTTCCTCTTGCCCTAAGGGAGGATTTCTCGAAGATGATTGGCCGGCATCTGAATAGTGCTTCGTGACAGTATCCTTTGTCTTAGGCATCTTCAAAAACAAGAATGAATGGAGTGTCAAAGTTAGATTCAAAAGGAGATGAAAATTTCGTTTCTGTCAGGACAATCGGAAGCTCCGCAATTTGAACGCCGGAACTACCGCTAGCGGAAGTTCCGCGTTTTTCAACGGCGGAACTTCCGATTATCCTGGGCCGATTCTAGAGCAATGAGATTTTTGGATTTTCAGTATTTTTGATGGATTGAGTCCATGGAATCGATGCATATACATCATACAATACTGAATAAACCTATTTGCCCAAGAATTTACCACAGATTTCATCTACATTTGCATTTCCCCCAAATTTTCAAAACTAGGGTTCATGGGAGGAATAAATCCGAGGGGGATTGATTATACCTTGAGGAAAGAGTTGAATGAACCCTGGAGATTCAACTGATCGGACGAGATTGATGAAAAGCCGAAGAACAATCGCTGCTTTCGGTGGAGTTTTTGAAGAGAGGAGGAACGCTCGGGAGAGAAGAAGCGCCGGCTGGAAAGAGAGAGAGAAATGGAGGAAACGCAGGGGCATTAAAGCATCTCAACCGCTGGAAAATGGAAGTTCCGCATTTCAACAGCGGAAGTTCCGGAAATCGGAAGTTCCGGACCTGGAGTGCCGGTAGTTCCGATTATCCTGACACTTCAAGGATTGATATTGGAATTTGATAATTTTGCAAATGATGTCTAGTTTTGCACTCAAATGAATATCATTCAGGATCATTATGCATTAAAGAGACTAATGTCTATCTAAGAAAATAATTTTATAAATTAAGCTTTGATTTTGCAAATGAAGCTTCATTTTCATGAAGTTTTCACCAAAAGATCCAAATTATGCATACGATTGAATTTAAAGCATTCAATTTCATGTATGAGTTATAAATACCATTATGAACCTTTTTATGTGAATAATTTTGGGCTCATATGGCAAAACTCACTTAAGTGCTAGAAAGTGGCCATTTTGGCCAAAGCGAGATTTTGGATGAGTTTCAAATCTAAATAACTTTTTCTAGGTTGGTCTTTTGGAAATCGTTTGAATACCAAAAATGTTTAGAATAACCAACTCTAGGATTTTTCTTTTGGCAAGATTTTCGAATTCCTTTTAGAATATATTTTACACAAAAATCTAGTTTTAGTCAAAAACAAGATACTATGATCTATAGTTTTGGCTAGAAGCTCATTTTCATTTGAAATAGATTTTTCTTGAACCAAAACCTTTGGGAAACCTTTGAAAAGCATTTGTATACATTTTGCAACTAGTTTTTCAAAGAATTACTAATAGTTATCAGATTTTTGACTTTTGGCTAAAAGGCTCAATTTTAAAAACAATACTAGCACTTAATTTATTTGGGCACACTTAGGGATGTGATATACATGACTATGATTTAGCACTCCCCCTTAATGTGCAACTACCATCTTGCTCAAGATATTAATAATGAACATTATGAACATAGAGCAAGAACACCCCTTTTAAAATGATTTTCATGAAATGCAACCTACACAAGGCATAAGGGGCTAGATACTTCAATATAAGTACTTGTTACCGTAAGGGCATTGGTTCTTGATATGAAGTGATAATCCATAGGCTTGGCTCCAATTTGGCATGTGGTGATCCATCCACCTCTTTATGTGAGCCAAACCTCCAATGCCTCTCCAAGTACCTATTAAGCATTAAAGTGCATTTTGGTACCCAAAACTTGGTTGGGTCCACGAATGTTAGTCACAATGGATTTGGGCACCCAAATGGCCCTAGCATTAGTTTTATGTGAACTAACTATTCTAGCAAACACATTGCCATTAATATCCTTCCTAAGCAAATATTGATCATTATAAATAATAGGCCTAGGAGTGATACCTTTGGGACAATTCTTACTAAAATATCCCTTTTCCCGGCAATTGTAGCAAGTTGGGACTTTGCTTCCCTTGCTTGTCTTTATCTCTTGCTTCTTGCCGGCTTGCCTCAATTTTGAATGTCTTGTCTTGACATCCTTTTCATTAGGGCACACCGAGGCATAGTGGCCCTTTCCGTTGCATCCATGACACTTGACATATTTCTTCGTATGTCTCGCGTTGTGCCTCGTCTTGCTATTCTCCTTTTCTTGGGAGTATAGCCAATGCCGCTCTTATCTTGCAAGCGTCTTTGCTTGCTCAATATATCGTCAAGAGTGGTCTTCCCTTTTAATCCTTTTTCCAAATCATTTTTCAATTTGTTGACTTGGGCCTTGAGCTCTTTGTTTTCCTCTACAATGTTAGTATCACAAGATATCGAGGAAATAGGAGCATCTACTTTTGAGCAACAAGGCATATCAATTAAATCCTCACATGAGGTGGATACACTAACCTTAGATGAAATGCATGAGATAGAAGCTATACATGACAAATCATCTAATAAATTACATTCAATGCCTATATCCACCTTAGAGCTATTTTGATTATTTAGGAGGAGAGCTTCATGTTCATCTTTTAAAACATCATAATCATTTTGAAGAGAGACATACTCTTTCTTCAAAACTTTGAATTTTAATTTCTCCTTTCCTAAATATTCATTGAGCTCTTCTAGCATATCCATCAATTCATCATATGAAGGCTCATCGTTATCATTTACCTCATTATTACCTTTAGCCATAAAACATTGAGTTGATGAAGATGGAGTTGAGGACTCGTCATTGTCGGAGCTAGAAGTTAAGCATTCTTCATCCGGCATCCATTCCTGTGTGCAATCTTCACTAGTAGAAGTGGACAATTCATATTTATCTTGAATTTTGGTCCACATCTCATGAGCGCTCTTGAGATTGCATATCTTATCAAATATATCTACGCTCAAAGCACTAAATAAGGCGTTAGTAGCTTGAGCGTCGAGATGTAAGCATTTCTTTTCCTCAATGGTTGGAGCAATATAATCCAATGGAGGAGAAAAGCCTACATCTACAATCCGCCATATTTTCGGACTCATGGCCCTAAAATAGCAAGACATGCAGATTTTCCATTGAGCATAATTTGTGCCATCAAATAGAGGTGCTTCACCTAGGTGCACTAAATCTCTAGTCGCCATCTTTTACTCTCTAGACGGTTAAGTCTAATAAATGAGAGACCAAGCTCTGATACCACTTGTAAGATCGAGGTGGCCGACTAGAGGGGGGTGAATAGGCGGTTTTAAAAATCTTTCGCGCTAAACCAATATATAAATGCGGAAGCTAATAACGAATTGGTTTTGCTCAATAAAAACCTAAATCAACTAGGCTCAACTAAGTGCACCGACAATATGAACACAATACAATATGAGCAATCATACAAGATATATAAGCAATTAAAGCATGAATGTAAATTGCTCAAAGTAAAGCACAAGTAAATACAAGATGACACGATTATGTTTTACCGTGGTGTTCAGAGACTTGCCGGTCTCCCCTAATCCACATTGAGGTTAGCCCAAACAAATTGGACCGGCTCCACTAATTAAGCCAATACCTCCGAGGTAAGTCCAAACACTTGGACCGGTTCCTAACCGAACCAACACCTCACTCAACTATGGTTGCTCTTCCTCCACTCCGGAGATGGTGAGCACCAAACCACTCACAAACTGCCGGGTCTTCTCACAAGCTTCTTGAGAAGATCACCGCGCACGACGCCTCCACGCCGTCTAGGTGTCGGCAAACACCAAGAGTAACAAATCTCAACTTTCACTTGAACTAATCAAGTGTCAATACTCACGTGGATACACAATCCACTACCTAAGGCAACACATGCACATATTCAAGTTTAACTTATGGTTGAGTTCAATCCTATATTTTGGATCCGAGGAATGCAACAATATATAAGATTAAGATGTCAATTGCATACCTCGTTGTATTTCACCTTTATATCCAAATGAGACTACACAAAGATAATACTTGACAAGAGAATTAGTCTCATACTTGGATTTATCATTAATCACCAAAACACTCCATTAACTCATAATGGCGGGTCTAGATCTTTCAGTAGCGTTGCAGTGTATTGTCATCTCGGTCTACAAAAGTGGTAGTGTGTGGCATGTCGTGGTGTGTTCTTTTTGGTCTAAAAATGTGGCATGACAGAGTATAGTCTTTTTGGTCTAAAAAGGTAGCGTCGAAGTGTGTTGTCATCTCGGTCTGCAAAAGTTGCAGCGTGTGGCGTGACAGTGTGTGGTCTTTTTAGTTTGAAAAGGTGGCATGATGGAGTGTATTCTTTTCAGTCTGAAAAGGTAGCGCCACAGCGTGTTGTCATCTTGGTCTGCAAAAGTGGCAGCGTGTGGTGTGGCATGGTACAGTCTTTTCGGTCTAAAAAGGTAGCGTGGCAGAGTGTTATCTTTTTGGTCTGAAAATGTAGCATCTCTTTGTGTTGTCATATCGGTCTGCAAAAGTAGCAGTGTGTGGCGTGACCAGGTGCGGTCTTTAAGCTCTGAAAAGGTGGTGTGTCCGAGTAGTGTGCGGTCATCTCGCTCAACAAAAGTTGAGTATAAAGGCTGGAAGAAGGGTGGTGTGGGGTATCGCGATGCTGACTCCCTCACATGGTTATATGTACACACAAAAACAACTAGTATCAAAACACGAAACTAGCATAATGTATGTTGTACATAAATCAATATTTACATGGCATGACTGATATTTACGAGAACAAATATCTACTCGCGGGCCCTCTTGGGGTGTACCCCACGTGTGGCCCCGGGCCTTGTCTGGGGCTGCTACGAGAGCTGGTACGAGTACGTCAAAGGCTCAGGTGACCTAGGTACCCTACTGACGTGAGTAGCCTGAGGGGGTGTTGCGAGAGGGTGTTGCATCGGTTGGGTCGCTCCATGTGCACTGTACAGCTGTGAAGCCCCAATGGAAACCTAGTTGCTCTCGCCGTGTGAAGGCCCACCGCCCTATCACTATAGTGTCCACGCCTGCTCGAACTCGAAGTCCCAGGAGCGTGAATCCTCGTGCAACACCACCTCCTCGTCCCAAAGGGGTGTACGAACTATGAAACAATACGTAATGCATGTAAACATGGCAAAAATGATGAAATGTATGTATATACATGCAAACAAGATAGACTATGGGGACTCTTAATTATTTACATAGGATCATAGTCCTCCAGATCAGATGTAAATAACTCTAGGTCTCCAAGTTCTGAAATCCAACTTAATTCATGTAAGTATGTAGACCATAGCAGTTCGAGACCATACGTATATGAATCAAGTAGCATTTCAAATCTTCGGATATGTGTCTCGTGTTAGCTCCCAAGGATTAAAGCTAATACACACGTATCTCCATCAACATTGATCACAATCATACACAAGGCATACAGATATATTACAAAATGTCGTACAAGACAAGGACTTATGTCCATAAGTTACAACAGAGGCCGACCTGCCAAATACAGAGAGTCAAGCAAGGGGCTTGGCTTGTTACTCTTGGTGTTTGCCAACACCTAGACAGCGTGGAGACGTTGTGGACCGGTGATCTTCTCAAGAAGCTTGTGAGAAGGCCCGACGTGTTGTGAAGGTTGGAGCTCACCTACCCGGAGTGGGAAAGAGCTACTACTAGTGGAATTGAGGAGTTTAGCTTAATTCGTGGAGCCGGTCCAATTAGTTTGGGCTTACCTCAACGTGGATTAGAGGAGACCGGTAAGTCTCCGAACACCATGGTAAAATATCATTGTGTCATTGTGGTTTGTTCTATTGTGTTTTACTTTGTGCAATTTACATTCCTTGTATTAAATTGCTTTCATGTCTTTGAATGATTTCTATCGTTATCAATAGTACATGTTGTTGGTGCACTTAGTAAAGGCTAGTTGATTTATGGTTAAATTGTGTAAAACCGAATTGATTTACAATTCCGCATAAAACTCAGTTTTAGCCAAAAGATTTTAAAACTACCTATTCATCCCCTCTAGTCGGCCTCCTCGATTTTACACCCGTCCACGCACAGGTGGGTTCACCACCTCCCTCGGCCTACGGCAACACGCAAGCTGGATGCTTCGCCTTGTCTTCTCAACGAACTAGTGTATGACCTCTCTAATCTCCTGTGTCGTCATGCTGAAGTGCTCCCCGAGCATCATACGATGCACGGAGGTCGCCAATTCGTACATCCCCCATTGTAGATTAACATGTACACATAATTAACAAGTTAGAAACCGAAAACTTGCGAAGCAAATAAGAAGTATGGACCATTCAATACGTACCATGCGGTGGAATGTGGAGTCCAGCTGGGTGGGTACATGTCGGTCATCACGGCCTCGTGTCGTAGTGGGTCGTCCACAACCCGGACGTAACGAACCCTCGTCCGACTTGAGTACCACTTGATGCACTCCTTGTACGTCCCGGGGTCGTAGGAGCATCCTCCTGGAGAATGTCCTCCAAGGCGTGGAGCCAGCCCTCAACCCAAGAAAGCATCCTGTCAGCCCCTGTCCAATCTGGAAGTGCTCGAATGACCACAGCTGAAGAAGCAGCAACCATTTGAAGAGGTTGGAGATGTCCTAAACCTAGTGGGACACGTCCCATAGGGCACGATACGTCGGGCATGGCACCGCCAGGCCCCAATCGTATGATTGGATTGCCAACACCTCCAAGTTCGCCAGCTCACGTGCGTAGCGGATCATGTGTTTGTCGACGCTGTAGTTGTGGGACCCTAGGAACATCACCCAACCTAACAGCTACAACAAGTAGGCCTTAGTTGAACCCGAGAACAAATGATCCCGAATTTTCTGTGTTTCCCACACTAGTCCAGGAATTCTAGTGTACACAGTCCAACAAAAATGTCATCACAATCATATCACGTATTTATTTAATATGAATAAGAGTTTATTACAAAATGGGGCCTGAGGCCAATTAAAGTAACATAGCGGAAAGCAAATAAGTAGTAGACCACACGATGCGCCACAGGCAATCGTCTGGGAGCGTAGGCCTAAACGTCTGGATCCTCACCGTCTGGATAAAAGTCTTCTCCTGAATAAATATTATTCAGCAAGAGTGAGGACAACTTCCATGCTCGCAAGTTACACACAATAGAGAAACATGATGTATGCATAAGTAAACAAATAAGGCTGATAAGGTTTATTTGCGATAAAGAGCATTTTCAGTTTTAAATAACCATACTAAGTTTCAAGGCACATTTTTAATCCAGAGTTAGAATCATATTTTAAATTGACAGTTTTATAGTTGATAACCTCTATATGAAACATGGTGATGGAGATCCTTCTATCACATGGCTAACCGCCCAATTTTACCACAGAGATTCATCATCCTAAAATTATTTAATAAAATCATTTTAAAACCAAAAACAAAGTCTAACTTAGAGTGACTTTGCTCAGCATATCCATGACCGTAGACACGACTATTCGAATAGTTTTACACTCTACAGAGGGGGTACAACTTTACCCACAAGAGATAATTTGCTCTTTATGTCGGCCAATACACGCTTCCTTTGGCGTGCGACTAAGCAATTATTACAAGGCGTTTTCAAATGTTCTACCTCACTGCTAATACGCCCGCTAAGGTTTCACTTCCATTGGGTTAACCACCAGCCGGAAGCCCCCTCTTGCACCAGGTGGGAATACAATTTTACCAACACCCACTCAACAAAATGGCACATAAAATAGTGAGGTATGACAAGTTAATAATCCTAGTTCTGCCCGTACAGAATATGTGGTAGTACGGTGGAGTTTTGCAAGATGCAGCTCAAAGGCCGGTCCTTAATTGACTTGGACGACTTCCAAAATTAATCCCTGGACCTCAATCCTACCCGAATCGAGCCCGTGTATAAATCTGCACCCACCAGCTATCCATTTCGCCCAAGTCCAAACCTATTTTATATTTTTATTTTACAAAGATATTTACAAAAATCCACCATAACAAATCAATGTCATAAGCTTTTAATCAATACTTGCTATTTTGTCAAAAAAAATCCCCAAAATTAAATATTTGTGATCTAAGCAATGTCTAAGCATATCTTTATTTTCAAATTATTATTTGACTAAGGTGACAAGGAAATGATGATTCAACATACAATATTGGCTATACAAAGGAACTAGATTAAATGAGAATTTAAAACATGAATTTAAAATAATTGAATAAAATTATGCATGCAATAGTAATTTAAAAACATAATTAAATAATTTTAAAATATTGGAATCAATACGATCAATGGTATAACTTGCCTTGCTCGAAATCTTGGTATTCTAACTCTTCAGATGGATCGAGATCTCCAGAGTCGTCAAAATCTATACGCGAAAATAAGCCAAATTGAAATAAATTCAAATAATAAACAAATAAATTCAAATTAACATTCAAATTAACTCCAAATGAAATCATTTTGGTTTAGTTAGATAGATCTTGATTTTATACAAATTTAGAAATTTGATTCACCCAAACCGGAGTTCGTATGAAGAAATACGAGCTCGTTGAAGTTTAAAACTAAAGAAAATACTAAAATCATATTTTATTGATTTTCTCGAATTATTTTTCTAAAGAAAATCTGAATTATTGCGCATGCTGACATCAGCGTACGGAAAATCCGATTTTCAGCTGAATTATTTTTCTATTGGAAAAGCTTTGAGTCACTGACGTGTGGGCCCCACAGTCAAAGACCGGGTCGACGATTCGTTCAAAGACTCGGTGCACGGAACAGTGAACCGGGGGGTGTGCTGGTGCAGTGGTTGACGCTGGCAACCATGTGGGCGCTGACTCGGCAAGAAGGGCGGACGTGGCGCTGAGGTGGGGTCGACGTGGTGGGGGCCACGTCGGCCCAAGGCCGGTGGTGCTCCGGTGACGCCCTCGACGGCGCTATGCGCCACGGCGAGGTGCGGGAGTGGGCGCAAAAGATAGAGGGCGGAGCTCGAGGTTTTGACCATCGGCGACGAGGTTTAGCGGCGGCGAAGTTCGGTCAACGGCGGCTAAGGGGTTCCGGCGGTCTCCTAGCGAAGCGAAGGTGCGCACAATTATCGCAGTGAAGTGGCGATGCTGATGATGCGGTTGGGGCGATCGGACCGGGGTCGTTGGCGACGGAATCGGCGAAGAACCGAGCTTCGGGGATCGCCAGAGAAACTCGAATTGCGAGCGCTAGAGAGAGACTAGAGCGAGGAGAGCTGGGGTGCTAGGTGGAGGAGACGAATGCGCACCCGGGGCTACCCCTTTATAGGGCGAGGGTAGGCCAGGAGGCGAAGATCGTGCGCGGAGGTCACGGCGGCGATGGCGAATGCCCGACGTAAATGCGCACATTTAAGAGATGAAACGGCCGGGAATTATTGCGGTAGCAACTGATGATTTGAATGTGCACTAAATCACGAAGAAACCGGGAGTGAAACGCGGAATTGAAAGCTTCGGCTCTAGCGCTAATGGCGGCGAAGCGCGCGGTCGCGGGGAGGAAGAAAGAGAGGTGGGAGACGACAGTGTAGCGTGGGCCCACCTGTCGGCGAATGGCTGAAGCGGTCGGAGCGTCGTCCGTCCGATTTTGACCGGACGGCACGCATTGATTGCGCACGGGCGGAACGGGCCGAGCGTGAAGAACAATGATGGGCTACGGAAGATTCGGCGCGATACTGTGCTGGTGAATTTTAATTCATTTTCTAATTTAAATAATTCCAGAAATTCATTTAAGCTTTAGAAACTAGCAAATAAAATCCAAAAATTATGAGAAAATTCACATAAAGTCTCTAAGACATATTGGATTTAAATAAAATTGTTCCCACTTATAATTGCTAATAGATTTTTCTAATAAATTATGTTAGCTTTGAAATAATTAAAGAAAAGCTTTTAAAATTCAAAAAATTCCACAAAAAAAAATTTATTTTCAACTCAAAAATGAAATTTGGGTTGTTACATCCTCAAAGCGGCTCCTCATTGTGTACTCAGGTGCATCCTGTGTCATACTCTACAACTTTGTAACATCCCAATTTCCAGGGCTTTTTGAAAATTTTCAAAATAGAAATAGCCATATGGTTTTGTTGAATTGCTAAAGCTTAACTTGAATTTTCAGAAATTGAAAACAATTTAATTTGAGTAAATCAAACTTCATCTAATTCACAATTTGGTTTATTTTGGGTTTATTGGAGTTCTATGGTATTTAAGATCCCTTTTCTTTGTTTGTTCTGAATTCCCATCATCCTGTTCCTTTTCCCCGCATGCCGACCCTCTCCACCCTCTCGGCTTAGACCACCCTCTTGGTTTAGTCCATCCTCTCGGTTTTAACCATCCTCTTGGTTTCTGTGAGGACCCCCGAGTTAATCCCATAAGACCGATGCAATCCCGATGTTATGGAAGTAACTCTAGGCCTCAAGTAAATGAATTCCAGCTTAACTCCATCCAAGTGAGGAGGCCGACCAAAACTAGAGCCCCGTGATCATGCGCGCTGCTCCTCTGCAAGCACTACATGATTATCGGTTCTCCAAACGATCAAAGCCAATGCTTAGACAAGTTAAAGTGGGATTCATAACAACGAGTATGAACTTGTGTTGGCTCCCAGGATTAGCGACCAACACGCTCATACTCTCATTCAACGTTGATCACATCCATACAACATCGTACATTAACAATCCAAAAGACATACAACATAATAGTTAAGTCTACAACTATTACATAACGGCCGACCGGCCAAATTCAAATAAGAGTTGATACGGATCCACCTAGTTGATTAGATGAATCCTGATTGTTGGCCCAATCTTTCACGGTACACTCGAAGATCAGTAGCAATCTCACAAACCAATTCGGTGAATTGAATTGTAAGAAAATCAATATACTCACAAACCAATCTAATAGATTGAATTGCAAGTCGTAGCGTTAGGTGAATAGTACTCCGAAGCAAGAGATAGATATCTTGATCTTGCTTTCAATCTTTCTCCCTCAATCTCTCCAACTCATATCACGACTCAAGAACACACGATATGCGCCAAAACGGCTTTTCTGATTTTTATTATCTAAATCATAACTTGTCCTCCATATGGTGCGCCATGGGGGTTTATATAGCCTCCCACGCAAGCACAAATTTTCGGATGAATAGTACCGAGAGCTACAAGATGATTGAGACGGACATCGCTCACGTGAACAAGATCCGAGTCTTCATCGCTCACGTGAACAAGAATCCGAGAAAAAATACTTTCTTTAATTAGAATTTAAACTATTCTAGTTTTGGTATAAAATATTAATCACCAATTGGTCAGTTCAATTGGATCCAAACCGAACCAACCCACATGCCATGTTCCCGCGCCCTCTCCATGCATGGCCAAATCTTCCTCTCTTTCTCTTGTATTGTGGGCTTTCCTTCTCTGAGCTTTTTGCGCGAACATGTTCCATGCACTTGATGCTTTCTTTGACGCCAATGCAACCCTTGTTGCCATGTCACCACATGTCTTTCTTGATAGCCCGCATGCGCTAGGGTTTTATCCCGAGAGCATGTTCCTCTCGTTACAAAGATTCCATCCACCCTGTTGGCCTTCACAATGTTTTGTTTTACCTTTTGTTGTAAAACAACACCGACGGAGCCAATTTGAGTTCTAGCATTAGTTTGCAATTTAGGGATGCAAACCAATGCTTTGGTAGTAGTTATGCCCGTATCAAGAGTGATAAATAACAGCGGAAGCAAGATAAATAAACCAAAAGGTCCAGCAAGGTATGCCCATAACCCAAGGCAACCGACTGGGGGTTAAATGATAGCACTACTCGTCAGTGTCGCCTAAATCGGCACTAACGAGCTCATCGGGCTCGATATCGTCCTCACCTGAAAAGGCCAGCAAACATCTGGCTGAGTACAAGTGTACTCGCAAGTATTACACAAAGAAAAGTAGTTATGCATATTGGGCAATCAAGGGATAGCATTAGTGGTTCTAGTTTTGCATAAAACGCAACATCTTACATTCCTAGACCATGTAGTTATCAAAAGCCAAGATATAAATCATTTATTCAAGAGAGGGTTTCACAAGACATATGTAATAATATGGATCAATCAATATCAAGGTGGCTGCCCCATTTTGATAAACTAAAGCACACGAACATCCCATTCGTGCCGTAACCAATTATAACCATGTCAACTTTTAATTTTCAAGTCTAACGATGAAGCATACTTAAACCAAGTGTTGTCCATAACCATGGACACTGCTAATCGAATAGATTATCTCTGCAGAGTTATACTACTTTACCCACATGACTCGACTAGCCCGTAAGCCTCCAGATGCCTCCGAAAATAGTACACTTCCTTAGGTATGCCGGCATGAGAGAATCGAGATACATTCATTTTTAGCAAGAAAATCCTATTGAGATAGACCACCCATGTGAGAATGAATCCCGTCTTAGACATAAACATATAGCAAATGCTAAGCGGGCACACATGTTGTGCTGGAGGGGAGCTAGTGTGAGGTAGTTAGTATGTTGCATCCCACAACGTAGGTAATCGTGCTCATTAAGCACAGTATATATCACACTGGGTTCCTAAGGAACACAGGATGAATTCAATTTGATTTTTTTAAAGCAACATTTTAATTAAACACTGGAAAATTTTAAAACAGAGCCAAAAATTATTAAATCGTCTAGTTAAATACTAACATCCCGATTCTGAAAATCAGGATGTTACAGTTTCGACCATCCTCTCAGTTTCGACAATTCTCTTGGTTTCGACCATCCTTTTGGTTTCAACCATCCTCTCGGTTTCGACCATCTTCTTGGTTTAGACCATCCTTTCATTTGATGAATTCGGATAAAACGTTATAGCGCTAAAATATGAGCATTTCTAACCTCCTAATTAATTCAGACTAACTAATTAATTAACTACGATTAATTACGATCGAGTACCTATGATTAATTACAACTTCATAAAGCAATTACACCCCATAATCCCTATGGTTTGTTGCTACATCATTATACCATGTTCCATGAGTAAGATGATTGCCCTGGCTAAATATCCAAGTGTTTTATGAGTAATTTCTCATTTCACACTTTGGTAGAGAAATAACATTTTGAGTAGTGTGGCAAGGCTTCCCTGCCATACTTCTTTGACATCAAGGATTACATATCATAATGTTCAAGTACATCATCCTAACTGAATGCACCCTAAAACACTTTCTGAAATTTGTTTTTTGTTTTATTAGAAGGCAAAGCAATGTTGTTGCCCATATTTGTGCTAAGCAGGTCTCTTGTAATTTGAGGCTGTGTACGTGGCTTGAGGTGCCCGGCTTCATAAATCAACTAAATTAATTACGGCCGACTAACTACGATTAATGACAACTTCATAAAGCAACTAAATTAATTACGAGCGACTAACTATGATTAAATTAATTATGGCTACTAAAGTATGACTAATTAACTACAACCGATTAATTGCAACTAATTAATTATGAGTAATTAACTAACTGATTAAAATATGTACGATTAATATAACAACGACTAGTTCATTAGGGGCTAATTTATCACAACTAACTAAATAACACAAATATAATAACACTTAAACGATAAGGACTATATTAATTACACCTAAGTGACTACAACTAATTAACTACACATTTAATAAAAAAATTCATATGAGAAAAACATTTACCTGCTAATATGGCCGCTAATGACAGCACTTAACAATCTTTAGTTGTCTACGAAAATGAAACCGACCGAGACAGCGAAAATGAAACCGAGCGAGGAAGAGTGTGAGCGAAAAGTCTCACTCGCTTCCTCGGAATATATAGCGCGAACGAGATGAAAATGTGTGCCGCTAATGACGGGCGGGATTCGGGCGCATGGACGCGATTGAAAGACGGGCGATAGAAAAGAAAGGGAATAAAGGGAGATTCTCAGTCACTTCACTTGTTTTTGGACGACCGAACCACACAGGGAGGGGCGGACCTGGCCCGATAGATGGTTGCCTGAATGGCAGATGGCTTGACCGCACGCAGGAGGGGTGGACCCAGCGCGGCGCTCTGCCATCGCGTGGCTTGGCCGCACATGGGAGGGGTGTAACATCCTAAAAATGGATTTGTGTTTCAAATGTAAGAAAATCAGGGGAAATTAAAACTTTTCTTGCATCTGGAAGCCCTTGGTTGTTTCTGTAATTCTTTTGAGAAGAATTATAGGAAATCAAAACTAAATTCTCATTGGACTCCAATCAAAAACCTCCTTGGCATAGATCTCATGCCAAACCCTTGGGGATATTTCTCCTGAGTTCTAGGGAGGCTCGACAACACCTCCGAATTATCTCATGAATTTTTAGAAATTGTTTGATAATTTTGGAGGCAAGTCAAAGCTTGGTCAAACCATAGCTTTCATCTTCTGGAATTTCTGGAGGAAAATTCAGTACCACAAAATCCCAGAAAATTTTATGGGAGGTTCCCCCTGCAGTCAGCAAGCTCCAGTTAAAATTTCGTAAATTTTAGAGTGTGCTTGCTACCTCAAATAATTCTTCGAAAATAAGATGTTAGGATTCAAACCCTAATTGGTTTGCACTGTTCCGTAGGTTCGAATCGGGCTCGGGCTCGAGCCACTTGACTCGGTCCAGTCCGCTAACTGTACCAACTCGGTCGTCGGGCGCTGGGGTCGTGAGCCGTTGGATCGGCATCGAACGGTCTCCGACCAGCCGAACGATGGAGTCGTCTCAATCCACCCGATCTAACTCAGCCGTTGGATAGGCATCGAACGGTCTCCGACCAGCCGAACGATGGAATCGTTTCAATCCGCTCGATCTAGCCCAGCCTTTCGATTTCCATTCGACGATCGACGATTCGTCTCCTTCCTCTGTCCGCGTGCACGTGAGCCCTGCCATGGCGTGTGCAGAGGAGAAAAGCAGTGGCGTGCAGTCCACTCTATGTCCACCTTTAAACGGCTAGCTCTGCGCCCATTAAATGCCTGTCGCACTCCTACCTCAGTAGGCCGTGACTCGACTGCTCACATCGCTCTCAAGTGCTCTCATGGCAGTGTTGACCCGACTGGAAAAACCCGGTCGTTGCTCTCTGCCATCACTCTATTTAAACTCTCTTGCTTCACCCTCAGCTTCCTTTAGCACTTTTGCAACTCCAGCTAGAATTCACCATCTTGCTTGAGCTGCAGTTCCTCGCAATCTCCTCGACCCCCATTGTTGAGTGTGGAGCTTACGGTGGAGGCGGTACAGCGGGGGTTTTCTTCTTCAAGTCTTGGCCCCCTCTGCTCCCACTTTACTCTGGGGAGCTTAACCCTCACTCGGTTTGGTTCTCTCTTTGCTCAGGTCGCTGTGACCTAGTGAGGACCTCACCGCAGCCGTTCGGTCACTCGTCGACGGAGCCACTCCGTGGGTCTCTGGTCGTTCTCCAGTTCAGGTACTTTCACCTTACCCTATAGGATCTTAGGTGTGTCTTCATCGTTCTTTTGATATTGTCCGTTCGGGAGTTCTCCCGAGCCATACCTACTCGGCCGCATTCCGTGGTCGTACCGCTGTGGTCGGAGAAGCCGCCGAGCCACTGGCAAAGCGTGCGGGAGGCGCTGCCTCGTGGTCGGAATTTCGACCAGTCACTGTAGTTTGGTCGTTTTGACTAGATGCAGTATTGTTGATGGGTAAATAGGTCGTCCCGTAGTCCCCAGAAGTGCCCTTATGCTTATAAGGGAGAGGCCTACGAGTGATTGTTAGTTCTCCCACAATCACCCCCGTAGTCGTAAGTCTCACTACGACTATGGCGTGGTCATAAGTCCTTCTGCGACCATTACCCAGTCGTAAGTTATGTTGTGGCCTGTACCTCGTCGTAAGTCTTACTACGACTATGTCCGGGTCATAAGTACTTCTACGACGTGTACCAAGTCGTAAGTCTGTCTACAACTAGTACCCAGTCAGTCGTACGTCCCTCTACGACCACTACCTGGTCGTAAATCCTTCCTCGACTATTGTTCAGTCGTAGCTTCAGCTACGAACCTGGTCGTAAGGCTTTCTTTTGGTCGTATCTTTAGCATTAAGAATCCAAATCAATTGATTCTTGTTGCTAAATTCTTTATAAATCAGTACTTTGCTTCGGTAAGATTTTCAGAAATTTTGTAGAAAGTTTGCTGTTGAGTCTTTGCATTTTATTCGTTCTTATTGGTTGCTTTTCGCCTTCTCGTTAGGATCCGAAGAGCACATCGACAATATTGTCGATCCTCAGCAACACCCTGACCCACAGCAAGCAGGCAAGCAGTTTGATCATGTTAATCCCATTATTTTTTAAGTCTACTATATTGATTTCAACTCGTATGTATGCATTGCTATTTTGTTGTCCAATTATGGTTAGTATCCCATAGTTGCATAATCTGTAGGACTTGTTTATCCTCTACTACCATGAGCTTAGGTTATTGGCTGTGGTCAGAGTTCGATGGATGGACTCTGGTCACTTAGTAGATTTCGATTGGAAATTGCTTAGAAATGCTTAGTTTCGGTAGTACTGGGTGATCATCGATTTTAGTCGATAATCTTGATCACACACATATATGAATTATGTCATTACGACCAGCACTTGTGCTTTGTTATTTTGTGAAGTCAAAAACTAAAAATAAAACTGTTTTCGACTTGGGCACAATGGTATGTTGGTGTGATCTGTTGGTGTGAATGGAATGGTGCCTAGGTCATCAAGGACCGAGTTACTTGTGTCACTAAGCCAAGCGCTTATGCGTGCTAACCACGCGAGAGGGATATGGGACCTCTCTTGACTTAGTACTTTGGCGTGGGTTATCTCCGAGTCGCAGGAGGGGGTTGTGTGTGTTGTGTGAAACATGATATGTGATCGTATTCTTGTGTTGGGTGTGCGGTGGTGGAGATTCCGGGTAGGTTCTCCACCCGAGGGCGCCGAGTTGTCCAAGGCTTTACCCGGAAGGGTAGTTGACCGAGGCTTTACGATGACTCAGACACAACGTATGGGTTTCTATCCATACAGGCGCTCGAGAGTAATTCACAATATTGGAAACGTCTCAGAGGACTTAGCCGCGCAAGATACCTTCTAAGTGTGCTTAATAGCTTGGCAAAAAGGCGGTGTGGCGTGTGGGTACATTGGTACACCCCTGCAGGGATAAAACTATTCGAATAGCCTCGTCCTAGGTTATGGACATGCTTGGTAAGGTCGTGCAAGAACTAGACTACAACCTTTTAAAATGTAAAACTGGTCGTGGGTGGTATGAATGGGTAATTCATGCTATTGTCGTGGTGACTGATGGGCTAGTCACTTCCAGGACTGTTGTTCGCTATCTACTGTTATATTGTTGTCATTTGCGGTTATTTGAATATTAAAAATAGATTTGTCAACTTGCTTTTAAATATACTACACTATTGCAAATAAAGTTAGCCTTATGCTGAAAATGAAACATATAGCCTCTACTCAAAAAGCTTGCATATAGTTATGTACAGGTCTGTTACTCTACACGTAAGTCTTGCGAGTACATTCAAAGTACTCACCCGGCTTTGTTGGGCTCTTTGTTGCAGGTGAGGAAGGTGAGCCCCAAGGGCCTCACTTCTGTGAAATGTGCTGTGGATTCGATGACTAGCTTGGCGGTCCGGTCGGTTGCCTTGTGGGTTAAAGGCACACTGATTGGCTCTTTTGCTTTATAGCCATCTTATGGCACTTTTGCTTCTGCTGTTCAATTTCTATATGTATATGTCTTTTGACCGGTCGGCCTCTCTTTTGTAATCACTATCTTCTATTTATGTTATATTTTGGATTGTTGTTTGTGCTTCGGTTCTATGTGAATGAATGGAATTGATGCATGAACTTTGTTAAGAGGTGTGTATACTGCATTTCTGGGAAGTATACATGTCTCGAGTCTCGGATTATCTGATTTGTGATGCTAGGACCGAATGGATGGTTAAGCATTACAAGCCCGATAAACCGGGGTCTCACAAGGGGCGAACGCGGACTGTGGCGCCTGTCCGCGCGCAGGACGGACGAACGAGCTCCACCGCTCATGGGACGAATGGATGAGGGTATCATGGTGCAACAGCGCGCGTCCGTTCTTCCATAGGGCGGATGTGCGTGCCATTTTTGCATTTACTGACGAACGGATGCCATTTATGCTATTGCGTCTCATAATACTGCCATTTAAGGAAAAAAACTTCTCTAGTCTCTACACGGATAAACCTCGCCCATCACATGAATTCTGGAGCAGTACGTGTCGTGACAAATTGATTAATTAGAGGAGTACTTTACTTTTCCATGTGTGCTAGCTCGTGAACAATGTGACCAGAAATGGTATTAGCAAGTAGTTGTAGGACCTGGATTTGCATCTAGACCCTTTGTGTATTTTGAGCTAGTTTTATTATCAGTAGCTAGTTCACACAATACAATTATCGGCGAATATCACATCTATACATGTGCATAAGTAAAGGAATACTTATTATTATGGAGATAGTTGCAAATAGGCCTTAGGGTCGAGTTCTTACCTAACAGGCGGAAGATAAATAAACCAAAAGGACATCCATGAGTTATCACAAACAATCGGCTAGGGCTATGATCAAGTTATCATCATTATCTTCATTTCCATAGCCAGACGCATAGAAGTATCTATACATCGAGTCTTCAATTTCGTAGTCTGAATCCACATATTTGAGCAATAATGAGTATAAACGTATTCATCAAGCCATGATAGCACATGCAAGTATATAGATGCATAGCTTGCCAAAGGAGGGGTTTTATGATTATTTTTAGCACAAAGCAAGTTTAACTCAAATACAATAATTATTTTTCAAACCTACGACTTAGCCTTCTTAACTCAAAACCAAAGTTTCATTTGTGATCACATGGAAGCTATCCCCATAAGGCAATTACACAATTACATGATGCAGTTCCTCAGCTCAGTAACAACCTAGCACAGATAATTAATCTAGAACCCCCCAAAGTAAATTCTTCACCTGGGTCGCTATCCAAACCCATCTTTGTACATCTAAAAGACTACAAGCGAGAGGGTGGCCAAGCCACGACACATGCCCTCTCTATAGACAATCACCAAAAGCGGCACTATGCCTCTTCTCTCAATGCAGATATACTATACGAGTGTGGAATGAGATAGCAGAATATATGGCTTGGATGTGCTCCACTCTTATCATCCAACTGGCCCGATAGTTTCAACATGGAGGATTACGGGGCAAAAATGAACAGTTTGGGAGGTAACCCAAGAAGGGAGATAGCTTCAGTCGTCATATTAACCACCTAGGAGGTCTGGAAGTGTAACATCCTAATTTTTAGAGTTTTCAAAAAATTTCAAAAAAATAAAAATAACCATTTGCTTTTTTGGTAAAGCATAACTGGGAGTTTCAGAAAAATAAAAATAATTTAATGTAAATTAGTCAAATTCTAATTAATTAAAATTTAGCTTAGTTGAGTTTTCTAGTATTTAAGGTCAAAATTATTATTTTAAGTATTTTTCTTGTATTTTTTGGAATTTAAAAATGGTTTTTCTAATTTCTCAAAAATTAAAACTATTTTATTTGCAAAATTTAAATATAAATTAAAGTTTAAAATATTTTTATTAAGTTCCAAATAATTCAAGGAATTTCTTTGCATTTTTCTAGAATTTTTGAACTTTATTTATTATTTTCTAAAAAGGATTTTGATTTGTTGTATTTTTTTGAAAATAAAAAATGATTAAAAATCTCGCATCGCTCACAGCCGAATCTCCCCGCCGTTCCTATTCCTCCTTGCCGCCTAGCTTTTGCGGCCTTCTCCGCGCTGCCCGGCCGCCGCAGATCCCCGCCTCTCCTCTCATTGGGCCAGGCTCGCTGTCGTCGCCTCCTCCGCCGCTCTCTCCTGACCTCCCGGCCCGTCTGTCAGCCTTCGCCGCTCACACACTGTGCTTCTTCCTCCCGCGCTGCCTCCATGCCCGCGTGCCCGTGCGTCCGCCTCCGGGTCTTCGCTGCGAATCTCGTCGCCACGTCCCGTCCCGTCGCCGCCTCCTCCTCGGTCTCCCGCCCCCTTTTCCCGGTTCTCCGCCGACGCCGTCCAGTCCCATCGCCTCCCGCACGTTTTACGCCGCCGTGCTCCACGCTCCGCTCTCGCCTGGACCCCCCTCCTCCGCTATAAATGGCGCATTGGGAGCGCCTTGATCGCCTCCACCTTTTCCCCCGCCTCCTCTTCTCTCTCTCGCCCTCCTCCGGTCGTATTCCGAGCTCTTTGTCGCCGACCTCCGTGCGACGCCACCATCTCTAGCACCGCCGCCGAGCCTCCTCTAGCGCCGTCGTCCCCTCCTTCGGCATCGCAAGGACGAGTGCCACCCCGTGCGCACCTCCTCTTCGTCGAACCACCACTGGAGCGCCACCGCCACCTTCGACCGCCGCCGCCGCCGCTTCTCTTCTTTGCCGCTAGCCAATCCTTTGCATGCTGCCGTTGAAAACCGGAGCCTTAGGTTCGCCTCGCTCCCCTCCAGCCGCCGGTGCCCTCGCCGCCGGCCATCTCCCCACCGTTCGCCGACGACCCTCGGTCCCCTAGCGCCGCCGCTCTGCCGCCGATGTGGTCGCTAACCTCGGCCACTTCGCGCCCGATCTTCTGCGTTGCGTGTGCGTGGTCGCCGATCGGGCTGGCGTGGAAGCTTGCGCCAGCTCGCACAAGCACACTGTTCCGTGCGCCCTGTCCATTGTGGACTGGCGCCTTCCTGTGGACCCAGTCCATACAGTACGTGGGGCCCACCAGTGACTCATTTCTTTTCCCGTTGAAAAATAATTCGGTTAAAATTAAAATCCGGTCTCCGACGTCAGCATGACGCAATAAACCGATTTTTCTTTAGAAAAATAATTTTAGAAATTCAAAAATTCTGATTTTCATCGTTTTATGTGTTTTCAAACTTTCGAAGGTCACATCTTCTGCATCCGAACTCCGATTGGAGTGATTCAAATTTCTATATTCATCTAAAATCAGTATCTTTCATTTGGTTCAGGGGGAAAGCGGCCCGAGAGGAGAGAGAGAGAGGGAATAAATGGTTTGGATTTTCATGATTGAATTTGAAACTGAAATTCAAACTATGAGGAGATTTAGCGCAACTTTTAACTTGTAGATTTTTATAATTTCAATTTGGTCCAAGGGCACTGATTTATCCTTTTGAATTGCAAGGCAAAACTTTTGGAAAACCTTAAATGCAACCAAAGTTTTTGAAATCCAATAAATTTATGCAAATTTTAAATGGTTCAAAAATTGGGAATGACAACCTGATGCTCCATTACTCTGAGACTAGGGCTGGAAACGAGCCGAGCCGAGCCGGCTCGAGCCGAGCTCGCCCAGGCTCGGTTTGAGGCTCGGCTCGGCTCGTTTGGAAAACGAGCTCGAGAGCCGGCTCGGCTCGGCTCGAAAAAAGCTCGAGCCGGCTCGAAAAAGCTCGTTCGGGCCAGGGTTTTCTAATCCCAAAAATAAAGGTAGAATAAAATGATTATATGAGTCATTTATCATCAATTCAAAATCCAATCATCTTAATTATATAGGATTGCGCTCGGCTCGTTTGGCTCGCGAGCCGGCTCGAGCTCGGCTCGAATCTACCGAGCTCGAAGCCCGGCTCGGCTCGGCTCGAAAAACCGAACTCGAGCCGAGCCGGCTCGGCTCGGAACAAGCTCGAGCCGACTCGCGAGCCGCAAGCTTTTTGGCCACCCCTATCTGAGACCACCACCGATGAGATAGATACATACACATGGCTCGTGACCATTGACAAAACCACTCGTCGCATTAGGGTAACAGTTGTGATCCACAAATGTATATGTACATGTACTCTGCATGTGATGCGTGCGTACACGTTTATGAAGTGAGGGCGATATATACCGATCGTCGTCAAAAAGGTCTAAACGGTTGTGTGTCGCCATTCAATCAACTGGGAGGTTTGGTTCCATGCGTCTCGTTTTTGTTGATCTCACAGATACGAAATGGCAATGATGATCAACCCTAGTAACCCTAGGCGTCATGGGATCATTGTGCGGCCACGATTACTTTGCACGGTGGTTAGGAATATCCTGTGATGTCATCTGATCGTTCAACCCGAATAGGAAAATTGATTTCTGGTTATCCTTTTATGTGTAATGGGATCATTATTGTGCGGCCACGATTACTTTGCACGGTGGTTAGGAATATCCTGTGATGTCATCTGATCGTTCAACCGGAGTAGGAAAATTGATTTCTGGTTATCCTTTTACGTGTCTCTGTATAAAGCGTCTCTCTATATAAAGTGTCTTGTTTTTCGTGTTACAGTCGATTGCTGCACGAGAGATGACTCAATTATCTATTCTCTTCTCTTTCCACTCCATCATCCCGTGTCCTACGTATCAAGACTTACAGACAGCTGACGTTACTGTTGGCGATATGCCCTAGAGGCAATCATAGAGATAATTGTATCATGTCTATATTTATGAGTTATTGAATAAATATTATTCTGTTCCTTGAATGAATCATCATTGATAATGATTAACAAGTATGTGACTTATTGGTGAAGCTCTTTAACTTATATGATGCCGTTCTAAGTGTATTATTGGTCGGATGTCACTGGTAGGAACACTAGTGACTCTATCGACCAGTACATGTATTGATTGATGACCATGTTACACCAGTCATGTATATAGGGATATCAAATCAATAATGTGAACACATATTAGAGAACATGGTGTTGAATTGACCCACCTTGAGACACTGCTGAGATTGTTATGATTTCATGTGTCATCAGATCGTCTCAAGCAATGATGATGTATAATCTTTATACATGAGATCAGCATGGTTTTCTTCATGTGTAAGAGTACACTTTGAGGTTACCAAACACTACTCCGTAACTGAGTAGTTATAAATGTACCTTCTGTATGCTACGGAATATGGGAGGAATGTGGTGATCGGATATGGAATTTGTCTCTCCTAACATAACAGGAAAGATGTCTTTAGGCCCCTCGATGTGGTCGGATAAAGAAGTGCATAGGCATTCCACTAGTGGTCGAAGAGTTTGACCACGTGAAGTTACCTGACACTTGATCAAGAAAGTATTGAACAATACATCGATGACATGATATCTCATCTCAAGTTTAACCAAATATCGTGAGGCAAAGGGAGAATACACGAGTGGTCGCTTAGTTCGATCGATATGGACTAGTCATATGAAAATACGAAAGTGGTCGTAGATCGTCGAACATAATCACTAAGTAGTCGAAACCTAGTCGTAAGGAGTTATGAACCGGTTGAGACTTAATATGATCTCGTTGTATAGAGTTGCGAGCTGGTTGTTAGTGACAAGGACCTAGTCGTAGATCATATTGCATTAAGGTTCGTCCGATATTATTTATGTGTATTCGGGGATCGCTATGTCTTGCTAGGAATCGCTAACGACTCATGATCGGAAAAGGTTTTCGGGTTACAACCGACTATGCATGAACCTAACGGGTCACACACTTAACTGGTTAGAACAAACGTGTTCGAATAGGATCCGTTATAAGCTCTATATAAGGAGATGCGTGAGGCTGTTGGGGGGACACACGAGATAGACGTGACGTGAGTTGCTCTACCGAAATCTAGCCACCATCTTCGTGAGAGCTCTACCGTGTGAGTTGGCGGTAGCACACCAGCACACAGTGTTCTTTCCCTGAACATGTGGATACCGTAGAAGCGTTACTGCGGTTGCTGTTGCACTTGTGGATAATACACGACCTTCACGAGGAACTTGATTAGTTGTTGGAGGAGACGATCACCATCGAGGACGATCGACTATGTTGGATAATCAACTTCGACCACTTTATTGACGCGTTCTACGTTGGATTATGCTGCTCCAACTCTTGTTCCACTGCACTGCACGTCTAGTGGTAACGATCTATGATCTCTTGCTTGATTGATATCCTGATTTACATGATAGAATTTTGAATTGTCAGATAGCGTAGCTTACCGTATCCCTTCGGTTACACCATTGTATATGCTCTTAATAGGATGCTTGAAGTTCAGAATTCACATAATCACGCAGTTACGGTGTGTTTGGTTGGTGGGATGGAGTTAAATGAGATGATATGATCTTTTATTATGTGATTCTATTGTTTTTTTGTTAATGAAATGGTTCAGCATTTAGAGAAAATATTTTATAAATTTGTATCCCACAATGAGATACTTTTATTTAAGCAATCAAACACACAGATAACTTTTTTTTTTCTTTAATCAACTCATACATGTACCGCTTAGTATATAAACAAGCAAACACACCCTCGATTAACCACCACAGACAACTTATCTACTAGTCTTAAACGCGCAGTCTGTGGGTTTCGCAAGAAAGCAGAGTGCTAGCTCACGCGGAACACGGTGAGACATTCTTGACCTTAGCCGGTCGTTAGCTTGCTACCATAGCCAATGGTGCGTTAGGATCACGATAGCTCCGCACAAGAAGACGTGTAGACGTGTAGATTAAAAATATGATTGGGTCGCTAATGATTCCAGTTTTCTAGTGCACGAACGAGACACGAATCGTATTCACATGGTGTGGGATTGAATGTGCCTGTTTGGTCTACGTATCGATCGCCGCACATATTCCGATTAAGACTGCAGGAGTTGAAGACACACAAACTGTAAGAAGTTTGCGCACCACACGAAGATCGGCCTCTGCGCAGTAAATCCCCAGCTCTCGTGTCGAAATGCACCTTGGCGGGCGCGGGGCCCTACCGCCCAGGGCACGACTGGGCAGGGTGGCTCCACCCTTTCGACCCGCCGTGCACGAGCGCGTCTAAGCAAGCCCACCTACCACTGACACCCTGGCCCTCCACCATCCCTGACCCACCCACCAGACACACGCCCACCCTAAACCTCACGGCACGGGGGCCCGCCCTCCTGCCGGCCGCCGCCCCACGCTGCTCCTACGCGTCGTTGAGACGGCGACGTGACGTGAGCATCAGGCGCTCTCCCAGTCACCCCCTTGCTCGCTTTCGTCTCCACGCCTGCGCCTTCTATAAAACTAGACGAGGGGAAGCTTCTCTCTTCTACCTGCTACATCTCCCCGTCGTTTTCTCAGGCTCTCCTGCTCGACGCGCGAGCCCATGGGCGCAGCACCACTGGTCTCGATTTGATTAGCTGTATTTAGCTTTCGCTGCTGCTCCCTGTAGCTGTCGTCGCGCTTGCTGCTTCTTCCATTGGCGTGGAGGCCAGGAGCCCAAATGGACGAGGAGATCAACGCCGCCGCGCGGCAGGTAACGGCTCGCCCCATCTCCGTGCTGTAAACTCTCGGCTCGAGCGCTCGGATTTTGTTGGTTTTCGAGAAGGGTTGCAGTTTTTTCTAGCGATTCGATGGTCGTCGCGCGATTTGGAACGCGAGATGATGCGGTTGTCGTTTGGATTTTACTCGATATTTGGAGGAGTTGCCTTGTTCGATTTCGATTGCGCGATTTGGAGCGGAGGCAAAAAAAAAAAAAAAACCACCGAATGCGAGACGGTGCGGGTGTTCACTTGTGCTGGTCGATTCGCTGGATCACTGATCTGTTAATTCCATGCTAGCTTAATCCTAGAAGATTGGGTTCATCCGTATCATGTGATTGAATCGGGTCAACTGTTTGGTTGGTGCTTGCCCAATGCTCATGGTGACCATGACCCGCCCATTTTTTTCACCTTTTTTACAGCGTTGACGCATCGTTATCACAGATTTTTATTGAGATGTGTACAGTTTTTTATTTCAAATTTTGAAATTCTCATAGGTTACAGTTGGAAATATTCACAGGCTTGCCGTGCTGGTGGTTGTTCGTTTGCAGGGCCAGTGGAAAAGTTACAGCAAAACTCTCTCCCTACTAGCATTTCAGAGCTTTGGTGTGGTGTATGGAGACTTGAGTACGTCGCCTCTGTACGTCTACAAAAGCGCATTGTCTGGGAGGCTGAACGGTTACCGTGATGAGGCGACAATATTTGGATTGTTCTCGCTGATATTTTGGACCTTGACACTCCTTCCGTTGCTGAAGTACGTCATAATTGTCTTGAGTGCTGATGATAACGGGGAGGGTGAGTAACTTCATATCAGTACGTTTTGTTATCGACATTCTAATGGAAATGCATACGTTGTGTCCCAATTTTGGCTGTTGAATTTCCAGAAAGTGCTAGCGTAGCTTAGATCATGCATAACTTCTGTAGGCTATCAGGAGTACAGAAAAGACCAAGTTCTGTAAATATTTTGCTCCTTCGCTTTGTCACTGATTGTAAATGTTTTATACAGGTGGAACATTTGCTTTGTACTCACTTCTTTGCAGGCATGCAAAGTTCAGTCTGCTTCCAAACCAGCAAGCGGCAGATGAAGAGCTATCAACGTACTATCAGCCTGGAGTTGGTCGCACAACTATTTCCTCTCCATTCAAAGGTTTCTGGAGAAGCACAAGAAGCTCCGGGCCTGTTTACTTCTCTTTGTTCTATTTGGCGCATGCATGGTGATAGGTGATGGTGTACTTACGCCCAGCATGTCTGGTATGCATGACATGTCCCTTTTTCTTAGCTTTGTCTATCTATCTCCCTCTTTTAGTCATTCAATCAATACATGCTTTTACATGTGGACGATTTTGCTGTTATCAAGCCTTTTGTTGTGCCTGCTGCAGTTTTGTCAGCTATCTCTGGGCTACAAGACCCTGCCTCAGGAGGATTACCAGATGGTATGCATTGGTTCTTATTTTCTACTGCTTAGGATTACAAGCTCTATGTTTTTTGTGGATGCAGCTTATTTTCTGTCTCTCTAGTCCTAAGTTCGCCTGTGTCGCTCGATGTAGTTTCTCTGGATCTGGCTAAATCTTCAGTTGTCTGCAGTTTGTCCCTTTTCTTTTACTTTGGTTCTGTCGAACTCTGGTTATCTGACTACTGTCGGAGGCCGGAGATGTAATGGGTTGTCTCCAGTATCTAAAAAAGGGTTGCTAAATATTTTTTGTTATCATAATTTCCCCTAACATCAATATGTTCTAATCATGACATATTTGTAGCAAACTATCTTAAGAAGGTGCTCCATCTAGTCATGCTTGTAGATATTCAGGATCTGCGTTTAGCTGAAGCTTTGTAGGTTGAGACGGAATTCAACAATCAAACATCTCCATACTTCTCTTGATTGATCTCTCCTAGCTTTGGGGTCATATGTTCAGTGCTGAAATCAATTTCTAATTTAATGGCCTCGTGATTTGTCAAATGGATATCTGTTGCCAGATTAAGCTATCTGAATTCTGAAATAAGATAGCCTTTTGGTTTTTATTATGTACTAATAGGCTAATAGTTGGGCCACTCTCATGTTTAATATCTATTTGCACAAATTTTCAACATTTACTTGAGTAAACCCTCTGGCATCAGGAATTTATCTTTTGGTTTTTAACTTGAGAAGTAGCCTTTCTTTGTAACTCAGGTTACCTGTAAGTACTTGAAGGGTTTCTCAACATAATCTTGCCATCTCATGTTACTGAAGATAAATTTTTTTGTCATGTGCTGGTTCGAGTAAGTTGGTAGATCAAACTGGTGATGGGAATTTGAAAGAACTGAAATACGTAATTTTTCAATAGAAGCATCAATATGCAAATTTAGTCTGGAAAACATAGTAGAAACATCTTGGTCTGATCCGGTAAGACCTTGATTCCAACTAAACTTTCGGGCTGCAACGATTTAGTGTAGATTAAGCCCATTAGATTAGTTTTTCAATCTGTGCGATTTTATTTTAAAAGAGCATATAAGTTTTTTTGGGCGCATTAACAAATATCAGCGGCCACTACTAGTGGTTTCTTTCAGTGAATGGCATTCACTGCCTTAACTAACTTGCTGTTATACAGGTTGGGTGGTATTCATCGCATGTGTCGTTCTTGTGGGCCTGTTTGCCCTGCAACACCGAGGAACTCATAGGGTGGCATTCATGTTTGCCCCCGTTGTCGTACTCTGGCTCTTGATCATCGGCACAATTGGGTTATATAATATCATCCACTGGAATCCCAGAATCTGTCTTGCTCTTTCTCCACATTATGTTGTAAAGTTTTTCAAGATAACAGGGAAAGATGGCTGGCTCTCTCTTGGAGGAGTACTGCTTGCTATGACAGGTGAGTTTGAATAGGACTTTTATCTGGATGAAACCATTTATTATGAATGAATAGTTTGTCTTAGGAATATTTGTAACACATGGTAGGTACTGAAGCTATGTTCGCTGATCTTGGCCACTTCACTGCCACGTCTATCAGGGTATTTAGAACTGTACATATGAGTTGCGAGTTGCCACCTATGTTATTAAAGCCATATTTGTCAAAAAAATTCATAGTGATTCCAGCTCTTTTCCTTCTTGTAGTTGGCTTTTGTGGGCGGCATATATCCCTGTCTTGTGCTGCAATACATGGGGCAGGCTGCGTTTCTTTCCAGAAACATGTCAGCTGTACAAGATAGTTTTTACCGATCTGTTCCAAGTAAGCTTCCGAACTCCAAGCATATTTTGGAATATTTGCTTCATATGTTGACAAGAATAGTCAAGTTATATTGCATCATGTTTGCAGGACCTGTCTTTTGGCCTGTGTTTGTCACAGCAACTCTTGCTGCAGTTGTGGGCAGCCAAGCTATTATATCTGCAACCTTTTCTATCGTTAAGCAGTGTCTCGCTTTGGGATGCTTTCCGCGGGTGAAGGTTGTGCATACATCAAGGTGGATCTATGGTCAGATTTACATACCTGAGATTAATTGGATTCTGATGGTTCTTTGTCTAGCTGTGACAGTTGGCTTCCGTGACACGACAGTCATCGGAAATGCTTATGGTAAGTTTTTATCATTCCAATACTGTAGGAACTAGGAACTGAGCAAATCATATAGAATACATGAATTTTGTTCTAGAACCACACGGCTCCACTATTAGCAGAATGTGCATACTATTATGGTCCAATATCCCCGAAAGTGTTGTAGCTACTGCAGCATCACATGTATTAGGTAGGGCTTGTTATTTGGCAGTATCTATTTGTTAGGCAAGTTTTTATTAGATTAGATTGTTAAAGATAAGTTTCTTTATATATTATTTCTTAGGGGTCAAGTCGGGTCGTCCCTATAAAAGGAATAGTATGTATCCATTATTAATAAATCAAAGAAATAAACAAAATTAGTTCCTACCCGGTTGGCTAAATATCAGAGCCTCCTTATTCGTCAGGAAGAGTCCCGTCCGAGCTTGGAGGACGATCCCTTGCCTCCCTGGCTAATCAGGCTTTAGAGTCTCGCTACCTCGACAGGGAAGAGCCTATCGGCGGTTAGATGAGGGCGAGTGCCCTACCCTCGGTCCTCGGACCCGTATCCAACCAACGACCACAACATTTGGTATCAGAGCCACTCACCATGGCTTCTGGTGCCGCACTATCTCTCTTGGAGAAGTTGAAGGCTAACAGGGAAGAGCAGAAGGTCTTACTCCACAACATAATTGTTGTCCATTGGAGCTTCGTTAATCCTCGTCCATGTGACATGACATCATCATCGTACCATCTCATCAACATGGGGGCATCAAGGACTTTAACCGTGGCCACCACCGCAGCTCGAGGATGAGCTGCCTCGCCGCGAGGGGTGTAATACTACGGTCCAATATCCCCGAAAGTACTGTAGTGTGCACGTACTGTAGCTACTGTAGCATCGCAGGTATTAGTCAGGGTTTGTTATTTAGGAATCTATCTATTAGGTGTTTGGCAGTATCTATTAGTTAGACAAGTTATTATTAGATTGGATTGTTAGAGATAAGTTTCCTTATATATTATTTTTAGGGGTTAAGTCGGGTCGTCCCTATAAAAGGGATAGCATGTATCCATTGCTAATGAGGCAAAGAAATAAACAAAGTTAGTCTCTAACCGGTTGGCTAAAGATCAGAGCCTACTTGTTTGTCGGGAAGAGTCTCGTCCGAGCTTAGAGGGCGATCCCTCACCTCCATGGCTAATCAGGCCTCAGAGCCTCGCTACCTCGACAGGGAAGAGCCCTGTCGGCGGTTAGATGAGGGCGAGTGCCCTACCCTCAATCCTCGGACCCGTATCCAACCAACGATCACAGCACATGCACTTCCCTGCGTTCAAAACCTACATTTCTGGGCATTAACCTCTCTATTTCTAGTCCACTCTCTTGTATTTACTGACTGCTCATTGCTGTCATGTAAATTTGACTTTATCATTCATGGTTGAATGAGTAAAGGGTTAAAGAAATGTGCAGCTATAAATGGTTGAATGTGCAGCCATAGTGGACAATAGTTCCGAAGTTCGAATAGCTCCCTGGCAGTTGTAAAAAAGAAAAATAAAAAAACCTTCTTGGGGAAAAATAGGCTCACCAGCTGTTAGTTTTCTTGGATAGGTTACTGGTGATGCATCGCCTTGCCTTATTTTGCCGTGATGACCTTGTGTGCCTTTATTTTCATGAGTTCTGCATGCTGGATTTGACCATGATTAACCTTTGCTGCCTTTATGCCACTATTGTTCTAATTATAAATCATTTCCTCTGCATGGTCTCAGGTCTTGCGTGCATCACTGTGATGTTTGTTACCACGTGGCTGATGGCATTGGTTATCATATTTGTGTGGCAAAAGAATGCCCTGCTTGCCTTGTTATTCCTCGTATCCTTTGGGTCAATCGAGGCCATCTATCTGTCGGCAGCAGTCATGAAGGTTCCTCAGGGAGGATGGGCTCCGATTGCGCTTGCTCTGGTGTTCATGTTTGTCATGTACGTGTGGCACTACGGTACACGGCGGAAGTACCTGTTTGACCTCCAAAACAAGGTTTCAATGAAATGGATCCTAACACTTGGCCCGAGCCTCGGAATCATGCGTGTCCCGGAATTGGCCTCATTTACACAGAGCTGGTGACCGGGGTGCCTTCCATCTTCTCTCATTTCGTCACCAACCTACCTGCATTTCACCAGGTTCTGGTCTTCGTCTGCGTGAAGTCCGTGCCAGTGCCCTATGTTCCGACAGACGAACGGTACCTTATCGGACGGATTGGCCCCAGAGACTACCGGATGTACCGGTGCATTGTGAGGTATGGTTACAAAGATGTTCAGAAAGATGATGAGAACTTTGAGAACCACCTGGTGATGAGCATAGCTAAGTTCATTCAAATGGAAGCCGAGGAAGCCGCCTCTTCCGGAAGCTACGAGTCATCAACGGAGGGAAGAATGGCAGTCATACACACCGCTGACACAACCGGTACCGGGCTGGTCGTGAGGGACTCTAACGATGAGGCGGGCACCTCCCTGACCAGGAGCAGCAAATCAGAGACACTCCAGAGCCTGCAGTCCATCTACGAGCAGGAGTCCGGCAGCGTGAGCCGCCGTCGCAGGGTCCGTTTCCAGATCTCCGAGGAGGAGCAGATCGAGCCGCAGGTGAGGGACGAGCTTTCCGACCTCCTGGAAGCCAAGGAGGCCGGCGTCGCGTACATCATCGGCCACTCCTACGTCAAGGCGAGGAAGAACTCCAACTTCCTCAAGACACTCGCCATCGACTACGCCTACTCTTTCCTCCGGAAGAACTGCAGGGGTCCCTCGGTGACGCTGCACATACCCCATATCAGCCTCATCGAGGTCGGTATGATCTACTATGTGTAGTGAGGTCTGCAAATCTGCAGCGGGTCCAAGTTTAGCGCTGCTTGGTCCATCTGTTGAATGTGCTTGTCGTTCTATCTCGATAGCTTTGGATATGGCTGTTTTGAACTCAGCCTTGTGCTGAACAAGCACCTCTGTGTAATTTTGTCTCTTCTTGTGTATATCTGTAGCTTCGCCGTGTTAATCAGGCGATGTAAAGATAGCAGCCGAACTAGCTGCCACCGTCTGAATGACTAAATTCCGGTGCCTCGGTGGCATTGTAAATACATTTCGTTCATGGTAGCAAACAGCGTGGCTACAAGTTTGAACATTCTTTGCTAGTATCAGTACCTTCCTTGCCACCTCTTCGAACAAGCACTATCTCAGCATGAAATGAGTAATGAAGAATGTCTTGTGATTTTGCTTACTAGCGTTGGAATGCAGCATAACAATATGGGAATGGCTTCACACACGATGTTTTGATTACGATTCTCGCACGACCCTTCTGACTCATGTGACCACGGAGCCAGTTCTCGCGCGTGGGATCGGATCTCTCTAGGGGGGGCAGAGTAGTTTCTCACGTGATGCCTTTGCGTCGTAAGCGCATCGCACGTCGAAATGGTCGTATGTATAGTATAGTAGTCCGGCTATAGTTTGCCTTCCTATGGTCTGAGGTTCATTTCCGAGTTTTGGATAAATTTTTGTTGTTCGCTCGACCACACCTTGCAAAGTTTCCTCGGAATAACTCAAATCGGTGGCTTGTTGGTGGGAGTGATGACGATTTATTCCTATCTATCCCGGTTCGATTTGGGATCAACACAGTGAGTGTGTGTCTCATATCGGTGGCTTGTTGTTTCGACTTGGGACCTGTATACTTCGGGGAAAAGCGCGTTCGTATGGGCCCATATGTCGTACTCCGCGAGAGAGAGAGAGAGAGAGAGAGACTTTTGAGTTTTGACTCGAACACACCGCTCGGTCAGGCTGCAGGACTGGTCCGACCGAAACCCTCAACAAACCGAACGAACGAGTCGCCTTCCTCTACCTCCTCTGGTCCTTCGCCTACCGTGCGGCGGCGACATGGCGGCGGCCGATGACCTGACCGATGAGGAGCGCCGAGCGCTTCGGGGCAGCAAGTTCGCGCCCCTTCCGGCGCCTCCACCCTCCTCCCGCCCCCAGCCCAGGTGTCGCATCTCCCCTTCTCTATTACCTGCCTCCAGATGCTTTACTAATAGCTTGCGATTTGATGGTTCAACCGTATCTCTAGTTTCACCTGTGGGGGGCAACTCGATTCTGTGTGTGAGTGATTGCTTTCTTAGTTTTAGTAGACAAATTGATCGACCTCAAATGTGTTTCCTTGCGACTGTGTATTAGGGTTTCGCCGTTTTGCTGTTTGATTGCTTAATCGGAAGGAAGGAAATTGCGTGCAATTGAAGTCAAATTATGTAATTTAAGAGTTCTTCTAAGTTGCTTTCGAGTAATTTCTCGCTGTTTACTTCTGTGCTGCTGATTAAATTGGGACTTGGGAGGATTGTAATTCTGAATGAGCACTTCACCTGGATTTAGATTGTGGTTTCAGCACACTTTTTGTTCACGGTGCCTCTGCTGCTTGGCACTTGCACATGAGCCAAAACTGGGCTGAATGAACTGTATGTGATTCAAAATTCATATCACTGGGATGCTATAGATTTGGTGGTTGTCATGGCTTGAGTTGTGATATATCAGCTTTCGGAATAATTAGGGCTTCTTGCATTTACGCTTGCTTTTGTCAGTATGATGATTAGTTTTCTACACAAAAAAGGAGAAAGTTAAAGGTCAAGTGGGTATAAAATGGAACATATAATAGGGTTGTACTATGGTAGATCTTGGTGTTTGCAAAATAGCATTGTATTGTTTTTTCTCATGCACAAATGATCAATAGAATTTAATTCCTTGGGATGTTTTACAGGCATGCTCTATGAAAGGAATACAATCTTCATGAGTATCTTTGTTGATATTGTTCATAACATTAGCCTGAAATTCTTTACTCTTTCAAATAGGATGGCCCATCCTGGAGGACCACTAACTACAAACAAGGCTGCTGCTTTAGCGAAATTCCTTGAAAGAAAACTTCAGCAGCCTGATGGGTTGGACTCTCTAAATCCTGACCTTGTAAATCTGGCTGTGAAAAATGCAAAGGAAACCATAAAGGCTAGCAAGGGTACAAGTTTCTTATCATTTCACTGCTATATGTGTAGTCCTTTGAAAAGCATGTATTACATTAGTTATCTCATTAGAGTATATTATGTAATAATTTAAGACAAATCACTAGTGATATGCATTTTATTTTAGTTGCCATTTGGTACTTCTTAGTACAACATAGGAGGATGAAATAAATCTCATCATACACCATCTCCTTTTCACTTTCCCGCCTGCTTTAGTGTGTTCGTTAGTACAACACTGGTCACTCTTTTTTTCTAAAATATGATGATTCACATAGAAAATGACTCAAAGGAGGGCTGCCTTTTGTTTTAGGGTCACACAAACTCTAGTTATAGGCTTATAGCTCATGTGAGACTTTATAATACTGTACACCTAAAACAGTGATGACAACTGTGGGACTTGATGCTAGATTGAGTTTATCCATCCAAATAATGCTAAGGTTTTGCCTAATTTCTGGACTGGCTGCTAATGTATCTTTTTGTGATTGAGCTCTGCCACTGATTTTCTCATTGTTAATTATTGCCAATTGACATTTTATATTTCAGTGAGCTAACAAATCAGACCTACATTTCCTCAAAAAAAAATCTGACCTACATTTTGTCTTGCCAATGTAGGAGAGCCTTCCACTTCTGGAAGAGTAGTACGGCATGTTTCAGCATTTGAGGGTTCCTCTGAGGTATCCTTCTTTAGTCTTCGTGTATAAGTTGCTTATTATATTTCCTCACCTATCATTTCGAGACTTACTAGGATTCTGAAGATTCTAAAGATGAAGCAGAAGTCAAGGGAATCAAAAGAAAATGGAAAAATAAGGCAAGTGTTTTGAAGATTGACTTAAAATGTTTGTCAAGTATTTCCAGTTTGTTAATACTACTTGCAAGGTTCATTGAGCTGTCTCTGACATCATATTGTATCACTCAGAAGGGTAAAGCTTACCAAGATGATGGAGAGCAGAGCAAGAAAAATAAGAAAAAGAAAAAGAAAAAGAAAAATACAAAGGTAATACTATAACAGAGTAGATGCTTTGGTATTTTGTCAGTTCTTTCATGAAAGGACATCATTAGGTAGACAGCATGACGAACTGAAATGAGCTCAGCATTCCATCAGGGGGTTTTAAAAAACTAAGCCACTACGCGATTGTCATTGGCATGAATCATATAAGGTCTAGGTACTGTCAATCTGTCACCTTGGTTCACCCTATGGACCTAATATAGCCCATAGGGCTCCTGGTCAATGCCTTATGAAATGGTTTCTCTTCCACACAATTATGTTAGCAGAGTTTTTCTTCATTATGTGGTGCCTACACATAGGCCTTGTGGATTCTCTTGTTGTCTACACTGTTACACATAGGCCTTCTATTATCTGACGAATGATTCCTAATGCAGGTTGCGAAAGATTCCAAGTCCCATAAAACATCAAAGAAGAAAAAGTTGAAATCACTATGATTATTGAACTTCTCTGGTATTAGGGAGCTAAAAGCAGGGAGCCCTCGATATTTTTCCATTCTTCAAATTTCTTTATTTAATCAGCACCTCAGTACTGTAAACCTTCTCAGCCTGTCATATGAGCACTGGAAGTCCCATTTGTTGGGAGCTGCAGGCCTACCAGTGACACATGTATGAAATTCACAAGGGGATCCTCAGTGAACAACACACCTGGAAAATCCCAGAGTGCAAAATTGAATGTAGTCGTTCTGGTTTGTTGGTCCCTGTAGCGTTAGAATTATTCTCTGAAAGCGAATGTCATTGTATTCTGTATTTTTTCTGTTGTTGCCAATGATATTCTAAATTCCATTGATACAGAGATGATCAACTTTCCATTCAGCTTGAGGTGTCCGGGGAAATGCCGGTGTCTTTTTCACTGGATATTCCATCACTCACATAAATGGCAAATTTGTCTGGCCCCCTCGTTTGCAGAATTCCTGCTTGATCTGTCTTTTCCTGGGATTATGTGGTCCTGTGATTGGCCCAATGAATCTGTCAGGCTTGTTATTTCCCGAGGAGCCAACATGTCTTGAAACAACATACTGCCTGTGTAGCCTGTGCTACTAACAGCTCGTAGGATCTTCCTGCGGCCATTCCTTGCTGATTTTTGCCCCGAAAACACAGTGAGAATCTCAGTTGAGGCAAGATTATCATCATCTAGTGAAGATGGTTTTCTGTTTTAGACTTTCGTTCCTTTCCTCATCGGTGAAAGTGGTGTTAGCCCTTGTGGAAAGGCCATTCGAAAGCAAACCAAACACAAGCCTTTATTGCCATTTCGGGCGCTTGCGAATCGACCAGCCTGCGGCCTGACACGTCTCCAACTCCTCTCTCTCATCACGCGCTGCATGAGCAGTACTCTACTCCTATCCTTCACCCCCGTTCCATCGATCTGACAATCACAACTTGCCCGAGTTTTTGTCTAAATGATACTGTTTTGATCGGTACTTGTAAACATGTACATATAGCCTTTTATCGTGTAGTATAGCTAAAAATAGCAGTATGTACGCGCATCACGTCGACACATGTCTCGTCCGCACTCCTCGTGCCCGGACAAGGCCACTTCACGCGCTCCCCGTCCAGATGCGGCACTATCGCGCGGCCAACGCCCAGACAAGCGCTGTCCGCACACGTGTCGCTTGGACGCGTGCTGGACACAGGCTTGTCAGCCGGACGGCGGGCACTACTGCTCGCCCATGGCCCGGACGTGGCCGATCGCACCGCGTGTCCCTCATCCAGGCCTCCCTGTCCCAGTCGCGCCACTTCCCAACATGCCCTGCTTTATTCCACGCGCCCGTCCATCTTTCATGTCGCACACGTCGTGGACGGACAAGGCTCTATCCGACCCTCCTCGCCCAACACCACCACGTGGCTCGCCCCAAGACGCCCGCGCCGCAGCGCCTCCATTTCCGTTCTGCTACTGCTGCGAGAATTATTTTCGCGCGGCTATAAATACCGAAATCGCTCGCTCTAGCTCTTACTTATTCTCAATTTTATTCCCATTCTCACGCTTGTCGTTGAGAACACAGAGAGTAGAATTTTTTTTTGAGATTAAGTTTCGAGCATTTCTTAGGACCGTATCAGTATTGAACACCCCCCCCCCTCCTGAATGATAGGTTTTTTTTTGTTCGCTATATTTGTCGTTATTACTTTAGTCGTAGTTAATTAGTCTTATTCAACTAGTCCTAATTAATGTAGGTTGTAGTTGTAATTAAATAGTTGTTAATAATTTAGGTGTAGTTTATTATTGCTTATTATTAAGAGGTAATGAATTAGTCGTAACAAATGTATCGGTAATTAATTAGTACTTAATAATTAGTGTTAATTAATTATTCATAATTAATTAGGATTTATTATTTAAGTATGAATTAGTTAGTGGTTAAAAATTAGTGGTAATTAATAAGTTGTGATTAGTTTAGCTGTAATTAGTTAGACATAATTAATTCAGTGGAAATTAACTAGTCATAATTAATTTAGTTATAATGAATCAGTGGTAATTAATAAATCATAATTGTTTGAGTCATAGTTTATTAGTGGTAATTACACTAGTGCAAATGGAGTTGTTGAATTTACGTAGCCATAATTACTTTGTTGGTAAGTAACAACTTGTAGTTAATTAGTGGCGACTAAATAAATGTAATTAATTATGTATGTGCGTAGTTAATCATTCTTAATTAATTATTTTTAATTAATTCAGTTGGAATTACTTAGATGTAATCAATTACTCGTAAGTATTTTTTGACAAGTAATCAATTTTGTGCTAATTATTTAATTATTTTTATTTCATTCCTTGTATTTAATTGATTACCTACATGTGATATGTCGTAATTATTTGTGTCGTGTGTAATTACTACATGGCAAATAAATTACTTATAATTAATTAGTATTAGTTAGTTTAGTCATATTTAAGTAGTGCTAACTACATATCATGTTTGTTATATCACGTACCGCAAATCTAGTTGTTGTGGATTTACGTAATTTCGAACCTGCAAGATTTGGTAGTGTTTTATGGTGACGGTCTCATACGGGCCGGACCCGATGAGTTGGACCTATCGATATGCTAGTACAAGGTGATCTGGGCGGAGGGGCTCAATGCGATGAATATTTACGAGCTTAGGAGCTGCATCCGGAGGGAGTTCGACATGGAGCCAACGACGAATAAACTTGTCATCGAGAGGACACTTGCACGAATAGGGGAGGGCAGGGCGTATGAGAGCTGATCAAGGTGAATGGGAGCGTAACATAGAGGCAGTACATACAGATTGCTTCCCAGCCTGAGGTGGCGATATATGGGAAGCCGATGGTGTACGTGAATTTCATACGCAGGGCGCCAGGAAACCTTGATGATGCTAGTGCCTCGGGAAGTGGGCAACTGCGGGCGGATCTTGAAGGTGGTAGCACGAAATATGTTGTTTTGAAAGAAGTCCATGAGAGAAGATTTGCGCATAATTTTGTGCAAAATTAGGGGGCAAAACTGTAGTGGTCGGCCCGCATTGACTGCCTTGAGTATCTACGGAACCAACCTCTCGAGTTGGAGTCTAACGGGAACGCTGACCTAGGCTCGGATGGTAACGAAGAGGATGCACCCCAGAGTGGTTGTCCAACCGGCGGAATTGTGTCATCGGATGTGCCTTATGTGGCATCGAGACTTGATGATATCGCGGTGTGTTCGCTCGTACTGCCGTAAGAAGAAGGGTCCTAGTGGGGGTTTGATGCTAACACCCTCTTAGTTGGGTAACACTTTCCTAGCAAGGGGGCCATGTACCAAGCTATAGTAAGGTACACCTTGTCCATTAGCCTTGTGTACCGGGTACACCGGTCTAACCAGGACATTACACAATGAAGTGCGCAGTGCAAGATTGCCTTGACAAGGTCAGCGCTCACCGAGTAAAGTTCTTCGGCTCGGTCTTCATAGTCATGGCGGTGACCAAACACACTTGTGAGCTTGGCAACTCCTGTGACAACATCGGAACGTGACTTTCGTATATGTGGCAAGCCTCATTAGCCACCTAGTTGCGGAGGACGTGTCCGTCTCCCCCAAGATGCTGCTGTCGGAAGTCGCCAATTTGGTTGGTTATCTAGTCAGCTACAACAAGGTCCGACGAGACAGGCAGAAGGTTACCGAGTCCATGTACAGGACATGTGAAGAGGCGTACAACCTTGTGCCGAGAACTCTTCACCAGATTGTCGAAGCAAACCTCGTCACGTACATAAACAAAATTGAAAGTGATGATGCCGATGGAGGCCCAACTGCTTCATACTAGACCGTGTGTTCTGGGCTTTCGCCCAAACCATAGAGGCTTCAAGTTCTATCGTCCTATGCTCACGATGGATGACACTTTCCTCACGGGGAGGTATAAGGACACCATTCTCACAGCGATGGCAGCCGACGCGAATGTCCAGCTTCTTTCGGTTGCTTTTTCCATTGTAGAGAATGAGAACATATCCAATTGGCTGTGGTTCCTAGCGAATGTGAAGTAGGCGGTTGTGGGAGACCAGCCCAACGTATGCCTTATCACAAACCGAAATACTGGGTTGTTATCTGCTCTGAACACCATGAAGAATGGGACGAACCCTCATCACCAGTGGAACAACGTGGAAACCCGGTAGTGCATGAGACATCTTGCATCAAACTTCTTCACGTGGAAACCCGGTAGTGCATGTAGAACCAGAGGTAAAAGTTTGAGTTTATCTGGACAAACCTCGAACATCGGACTACGAGGCATACAAGGGAGTCCCCTCCTGATGCATAGGAGAGACAGGAGGCCGCGAGCGGGCAATCTAGGAGAACTATAAGTTTTATGCAGTGGATTAATCTCCACACTCTTGAGTTGGAGAAATGATCCTTGCTCTATGACATGGACGGTGTGAGGTATGGAATTAAGACGACCAACATGGCTGAGGTGTACAACAGTGTGTAGAAAGGTGTGTGGTGCCTCTCTATCACCGCGATCGTTGAGGAGATATGGACTTGCACGGTCGATTACTTCGTCAATAGAGCCACCGCAACGAGGCGACGGCTGGAAAACTACACCATGGCATATTATTAAGGGCAATCAAACTACCGCAGAAAACTGCTTTGCGTAGCAAATTATCTGCCGGCAATAAGTTTTCCCGGCACTTATTGCCCGCCCGGTAAAGTGCTGCCGGGAAAAACATTCCCCGGTAGATATGTGAATTCCCGGCAGTTAATTGCCCTAGAAAATTGTTTTTCGCGGCGATTATAGTTTCTGGCGATTAGTTGTTTCCGGCGATTAGAGTTTCCCGCGATTATATGTATTACCGCGATTAAAGCGTCCTCGATTGCTTATTTTCTCGTGATTAATCGCCTCAATTGTCCGTTTTCGAGCGATTAATCGCCTCAATTGTCCGTTTTCCGGCGATTAAGCGCCTCAATTGTCCGTTTTCCCCGGCAGTTAAATGCCCTCGATTGTCTTTTGCACCATTTAACCATAATTTAGAAAACATATAATTTTGGTAATCATACAACTCAAAAACATGTCATAATTTAGAAAACATATAATTTTGGTATTCATACAACTCAAAAACATGTCATATCAACAATCAAAGACATTTGCAACACGTAGATCAAATTCAGATTTTGCAAAATACATAAACATGAAATATGAAAGTTCTAATAAGCACAACAAAGACATCTGCGAGACGTCATGAGTGCATACAATTTTAGAATTCTGAGTATTCAAATATAGCCACGATCTATCCTTGACATGTACAAAACATCCACACAAAAGAAATTGACAATACTAGTCTATCCTTAGCACATGTAAATACTAGTCGACAGTATTGAAGGGTAGTCCAATAGGGGTAGCAAACATCACCATGGTAACCTCATCCTTGACATTGAAAGTCCTTAGCAATGCAAGGATTAAAGAGTAACCATGTAGAGCCACAGCTGAAGAGTAGTCCAATTTCTCAGTCAAGTCAACATCCCTACCGAATGAATAATGATGAGTCCGATATCATAGACTATGACAACATACCAAAGTTTTAGTATATCTATGGCTTTGAGCAACTGCATACCTAGTATGGAATATAGAGTTCCAGAACCATGCATTCATTGATAATAATGCATAGATATGCCATAAGCCAATATATTCATAGTATGTCCCCTTCTGTTTGCATCATGTAGTAGTAGCGTCGATCATCCTCTGATTTAGTTGCTTCCACTACATGTTCCAACTAGGAAATGACAATACCTCTCCGATATAGTTGCCTCCAAGTCAACAAATGCACCACCACATATAAAAAGAATGTCCTTTGTATCTATATGCATTATGGCATGAAGACCATTACAGAATTGAAATAAACCCATGTTTACATATCTTAAGCAATGAGTGACTAAAAAACAGAGTCAACATTTACTTGGCAGTATGAAAAATGGCTAGTTTAGGCAAGAAATTTAATAGGACCTAAAAGGCCACATGACATTAATTGAAATCGACATAACGATACAATAGAACTTCTTTTAGGAAAGCTTACAATATAATTTTGTACGCTAATTTGCGCTAGTCAATAGATACAGAGTGAACCATCCAATAATCTATTAGTAGCCAACACAGTATACTAACCATGAATCGCTTCAATACATTGAGAATGAGAACTAGAATAGAGGTACTTCAATCTCATATTTGGTTAGATACCATACCAGACTTGACACATTTTTCTTTCATTTCATTAAATAGCATCATTGCTTCCCATATATTCCCTCCTTTGACAAGGCCATCAATCAATATGCAGTAGGACTTTATATGCTCGGTTGTCAAACAACATCAGTGCCTACAACTCCTGTGCAAAAAATAATGTACCACAATTTTACAACATGGAGCGGCAAATTATGTTTAGGAAATCAAGAAATGACTTTATGTCGATTATCCGCTCACTCTAATGATTTTCGGAGAGATAAGTCTTCGATGCTTGATGTCATTAGCATCTTTACGAATGAAAGGACAATGCAATCAACTCCTTGACTATCCCGAATTCGATGTCACCAATCCTACAAGATAACTTAAGCACTTTCGAGCAAGAAATGAGTACTAGGTTCGATTAACTATATAAGACTATGAAATTAGATAGATATAGATCAATTAAAAATAGCCACAATTTTGTCAAAATGATAATTCAATCAATAAAAGTACTTCATGAATTCTGCTACATTCTTAATGAGAGAAAAATGTCGCTTTAAAAGGTAACTATAAAAATTAAATGCATGAGCTCCAAGAATAACAAGTATTGCGTTCTAAGTTAACCTTGTCGACAATGTAGGAAGCCCAAAGTTCCTTTCAACTAATTTTCCATTCCTCCAGAATGACAACTTGGCTCGAGGACCGCCGCCGCCTCGCTACACACAGATATCGTCATTGAAGTCGCCGCCGCCCTCGCTACTGAGACGAGCAAAGGCGGGACGATGCATCGTAAATGGATGAGCTTCATCAGTTCTTTTACTTGTAAATAGCCATTCGGATCCATCCTGCAATATGCACAAAAAGAAGAGAAAATATCATGACTTTGGTGAAAGACAGAGCACACAGGACCAATAAACATATGGTGATCTATGCGGCTTTTGAAATGTTAAGTATCCTTTCTTACGACTCAGATGATTATAGATGGAAATATCAATTGCGCATAGCCCAATATATTTGATACTGTTATGCTCTGATGTAACTGAAGTTATGAGCACCAAATAATTCGTTGTCACTTCTAGAGAAACAACAAGCCCATCAAAATCTTTCGGAATGAACAATGTCTTGTTCGATGTAACACTAGCACAAAATTCAGTCATACTACAGGTCTCTCAGCATTATGCAGGCACAGAAATGAGAACAATGCTTAGGATATAATAGGTACGTTTAGTGGAAATAACATTTGAAGTACATGTGCTTTACTCATATGTGCAACATTTAAAGTGGCGGTTTACTAATACATATCTTTGCAAGTAAAATGGGAAAACATGAAAATCACTTATCTTTGCAGGTAGTGCTTACCTCCGTGGCCATCAAAAACACCAAAGAATGCAGTCCCTTTGTCAATATCTAGCAATGCTGAATGGTGCAGAATTGCACATGACATTAAACATGCGCTAGAGAAGGATTTCACAAAAGTATGGTTGAATGCAAGCAACAAGATCGCAGCATTTATATGTCTACGAACAAATACAATGCACTTTATAGTGCAATGTAGCAGCGCATATCACTGTGCTAAAGCACTAGCATAAATCAAAAGCATCTCAGTTCCTAGTGCAATATTGATTCATTTCTAAAGTACATTAATAGTTTATGGATAGATTGATAAAGGGGAGCATATGTATCCATGATAACGATGGTTATAAAGCTGAAACTATGACAAATTTCAGTTCACTGAATTACCAGCTATGGATATTACAATTGGTTCTCTCTTTTCTGGACAAAAATAAACTCCTGTGCCACTTTTTCATGTGCACATATTGACCATAGGAGCCATCGCAAAGTCACTGCAAAAAAAATACGTAGTATGCAAAAAAAAAACCTAGAATATGGGCTCACAAATTAATACCAATTGAAGCAACACAGACACACAAATCAGAAGCATCGGGGGGTAGGAGGGAGCAGTGGTAGCGGCGACGGCGGGGAAGGGGAAGGGGAAGGGGAGGAAGCCAGTGCGAGGGTAGCGCGACCGAGGGCGTGGAGGAGGCGAGGGTAGGAGTGGGCAAAAGGGAGCGGGGACGGCGGCACGGAAGAAGGGGAGGAGGCGGCCGACTGCTGCGGCGCAGGCGAAGGGGAAGTCGAGGGGGCGGCGGAGGAGGAAGAGGCAGGGGCGGCGGAGGTAGCGGCGAGTGGCGACGGAGGAAGGAGATAGGAGGCGGAGGGGGAAAGAAGCCAGCGGCGGTGACGATCTGACGAAGGGCGTAGGTGGGTTTGACCCTCCAACGCCGGCGACGAGGACGGCGAAGGGTGGAAGGGGAGGCGTGGGCGGCACGGGCAAAGGGGAGGGGGTAGCGGCGGAGGGGAGAGTCGCGAGGGCTGCGCGTGCTTTGGTGGCGCTGGGAGGGGGGCGGCCGAGGTGGAGGGGAGGTGCGGGAAGGACGGGGAGACGCGGGGAGGAGGGCAACGGGGGGAGTGGCGCTGGGAGGAAGGCGCCGTCGGGGAGGCGCGGGGAGAGCGCTGGGAGGAAGGCGGCGTCGGGCGGGCTGGGAGACGCGGGAGGCCAGAAGAGGAGCAGGAGCGGCGAGTAATTTTGGAGGGGATAAGGGTGGAGAGAGGCCGCGCCTATCTCTCCTCCGATTTTCACCTTCGCGCCTATTTTTTCCCCGGCAGATATGAGGTTGTTTGATGCTATTAATTTTTTGTATCCTGCCTAATGTTTTGCCCGGCAGTTACGTTGACCTAATTGACCTTTTTTAGGGCAGATATATTGTAGCTAACATAAAAATATTACCGGCAGATAAGTTGTTCCAAACAATAATTATTTTCGGCAGATAATGGGACCCTTAATCTCTTTGATATTGCCGGCACATATTTTGCCACTAATCCAATTTTTTCCCGGCAGATTATTGCCCTTAAAACTATGCCATGGTATAGTGAAGAAGGGAAGCAGTGGTCTGAGTACATGCAGATGTATATGGACCAGAAGATGGAGAATGTCCGAATGCACAACATCCAGTTAATCGATGGCCTTAGGAGGAAGTATGAGATCAGGCTGAGGAAAAAATATGTCAATAGTCTTGCCAGGGGGAAAGGAAACATGCATGAACCCTGGGTGATGTGGCTACATGCACCTTCAATAAGATAAAACTTCTACACAAATCTTGCTCGCATGTGTACAAGGCATGTGTGCAACTGAGGCAGATGTCTACGCCTTGTATCTCTGAATACTACGACATGCAACATCTTTTCGATACATGGAGTGCAGAGTTTCACTTGTATAGCATGGACATGAACTGTAGGGATCTTTGGCCGGACAGGGTGCAATAAGACTCGAACAAGGCCTTGAAGTCAACTGGGAAAGGACGACGGCAGACCCGACACTTTCAAAACGACATGGATAACAGTCAGCGTGGTGGCATGAGCTGCAAGATGAAGTGTAAGATATGCAAGACCCTTGGGAACTCCATGAATGATTGCCCCAATAGACTGATCTCGTCTAGTCATCATTCAGTATCGTAGTTTATTATATTGTCTGCCTGCACGGGGACCGTCATGTCATATAAAATAGGTAGTACACTCATATTTGTGAACATCTTTACGTCATTCTTTGTTAACCGTATGTATGTACACATTATATTTGTTCCGAACTGACTCGTCCGTATTTTATGCACAATAGCAAAGCATTACATCGGCCTAGAATATGTCGAACTCGTCGTCGAACTTTTACACGAAGATACTACAGAAGCGCAAGTTACATGCGAAGAGGGATAAACCCTACACAAATTTTTCTATGAAGGATGTGCCGGTACCACCAAAGTTTCCATGCCCGCAATGTGTGTGCGAATAGCCGATGAAGATCATTCAGTCCACACACCCAGCCATCGCCGCCCGAACGTACTACACGTGAACGAACATCCTCGTAAGATAATCTTACGCACACATCTGTCCGAGCGGTGGGCGTGCGGAGGCAACACGTGTCGGCACACTCCTTGTTCGGGCTATAGGTGTTTGACCGAGATTGATGCCGGGCGCGGGAAGCACGAAAATGCACACATGTCGCCTAATGGCACATTCGGGCTACCATTTTTGGCAATACCGTGCGAGTAGAGCCATATTTGCAGATACTGGTCGGAACAGTGCCATTTAGGCAAAAACTCCGACTTGGCCCGTGCCTTTCCCTCTCCTTATCCATTCCACACACGACACCTGGGCGCAGGGGCAGAGCCAATTAGGCTCACCAGATGTCACAGGACACCGGGTTCCAAAAATAATTTAGCATATATTATCATGTATATACTATGTGTACACCCCCCTAGCTCAAAAATTGTGCCACCCTGGTTCAGCCCAAACCCCGGTCTCTTGTAGCTAAAATTATTAGTTAGTACAGTGTTACTTGGAAATTAAAAATTATGTATACTGTTATATGTAATATAAAGTGGTGAATTCCGATCATTTTCGTTCTGTTTCGCATCTCGCTGGGCTGGTGAAATGCCTCACCATCGCACGTCACGGCAGAGTCAAACTGAACCATCACTTCACAGCTTAAACACTCTTATCTCCTTATTTTTCCCGTGCACACTATACATCTCTTTGTCAGTATAATCCAGCGTCTTAATTTATCAATTGCATTTTCACAAAGTATAGTAGTAATGCTGCTGCTTCTCGTGCTAAACCAAAAAGAAAAAAAGAAAAAAGAAAAATAAAATGCATGCACAAGTCAGAGAGGGAGAGTAGTGAGTAGAGGGAGTATGGCGCCGGCCGGCTGATACACAAGATGGCCAGCGGCCACGTCTCCGGAGCGGCGCCGAGCCGGCGGTGGAGGCTACTTTGTACGCGCGCTGATCGGCCCGTCGTCTCGTAGGTGCGCAGGCTCGGCGTCGGCGTCGTCGTCGGCGTCGGCGTCGGCGTCGGCCCCGTGCGCGCCGTATGTTCCTGTGGCTGGCGCAACGCGACCGTCCTGTGCCTCCAGGCCCTCTTCCGCGAGCACTGCCCCCGCGACACGTTGCCGCAGGCCACTGTCACTCGCACGACCTACTGTTCCCTTATACACGCCGATCCATCTCTCCTCCTCTCTCTCTCTCTCTCTGCCGGCCTCTACTCCCACTACCTCTACCAGTCTACCTTATCCCTTCAGCCCATCGATTTCATGCGTGCGTGACCATCCATTACTTAATGCTTATATATTTCCAAGCATCCATCCTTCCTTGTACCTGCGTAGGTGCAGCTACCGTACTAGCCTTGCCTGCCTGCTTCCTACTTGCTGCTGCAGGGAGTGGTTGGTGTTGTGCACTGCATGCATGATTCTCCATTTCTTTCACCGCACAAGTGGGAGGTGTGAGTTGAAGGGGGCTGATATGATGCATTTATCTGTGTATATTCTGATTATATTCTTGTGGAGGTAAATGGACTACTGTGTACTGTAGAGCCAGCCTAGCAATGTATGGTCAGGAGCCCCCTTTTGCAAGGAACTGTACTCTCGTACTTGTCAGTTTTAGCTCCAACATACACATCTGTCTGTTCTGCTAGCTCCTGCTTGTGCATGCGTATCATCATTTTTAATCTTAATTTCATATGCTACCACTGAAGGCACTCTGGTCAGCTGCCTATCCCAAGTAATAAAAGGAGGCAACCATGTCCCAAGAAGTAGGAAAAAGTCCATGTGACACCTATGAACTCTTGCGAAAGTCTGGATTTCAACTTTTAACTTCAAAATCAGATATTTGATACCCTTCTCAAGTGTCAATACTGGATAAATTACCCCCTCCAAGCCATTCGGAGCCGGTTTTAGCTTATGTGGTGTCTACGTGGATATATGTAGCTGATTTGGCGTCCACATCAACACCCAACTCTTCTCCCTTCCCTTCCCTTCCCTTCCCCTCATCTTTTTATCTTTCCCCTTCTCTCCACGAGATCTCGACCTCCTCGTCCCGCCTCCACGTCCCAGCCATGCCACTGCCGCCTCGCCGGAGCTGAAGCCGTCGCTGACACCATTTTTGGTCTTGGAAGCTCAGCGGTGAGCGCCTCCACCCAGTTTTCTCCCTCCTTCCCCTTCCTCCTCCGCGCGTAGCCGGACCGGGAGTGGTGTCGGCCGGCAGACCTGGAGGAGAAGGCAGAGAGTGGCGGCGGATCTAGGGGAGGAGGCCAGAGTTTTGTCATTGGTGATCTAGCCTTCTCCTTCTGGCATGAACTTACCTTCCAATCTCTCTCCTCTTTCTTCCCCTGTAGAACATCGCTTCAAATCAACGTCGACCTCGTCGCCCTTACCGGCCTCGATTCATCACCCCCTCGTCTTCCCATTGTTTGTCGTTGCTGATGCCAGCATTGCTACCGTCACGCAGCGGGAGACGATCATGGCTGTGCATGTTCGCGGGTACACCACCCCCAAGACATTGGTCTTGCTCAACATCTTGTGCCATCGTGCACGACCTGGCGTGCTGGAAGGAACCACATGAGTTCCGGTCGGAGCGCTTCATTCCCAACGGGCCAGCTGCCACTGGACATGGACGAGGTGGAGGGGCTCGTGTCCGCTAAAGTAGCCACTCGTGCTCGTCCCCACCCAGCGCCTCACCACCTCTACCCACTCCCACTCCCACTCCCACTCCCTGCAGCAGTAGCTCTCGCCTGAGCGAACGCGCTGAGGAGAAGGACGCGATGGTGGCGGAGGATCGAGTTGGTGAGGAGCAACAGCTTGATGAAGGAGAGTGTGGAGAAAACAATGAGAATGGTGGTTGACTATATTTTCCATTGTGATTCTCCATTCCTTGGAGGAAGCCAAAGCCAAATCCATTCCCACCCACACACTGTGGCCGCCTCACCTCGCCCACAACCCTCTTTGCCCACTACCGTGGCAGTACAAGCTTGTGCTCTGCCTCGCCCTACACGTACCCACCCGCCTCCTTCGGCTCCATCAATGGCCCATAGGTTTAGCGAATTCTTTGTTCATTGGATAGAGGAGGAAGGGAGAGGGAGGTAGGAGGAGGAAGAAGGATTTGGAGGCTGACATGTGGGTCCATTTTTTTGTATTTGCTTATTATGTCATCTGAAATCAACTTATGTGTCGAAACCATCACGGGTACATCATCCCCCCAAGACATGTCAGCAATCCCTTGCCAACATGGTGGCAAATCAGCCTAAAACCGCCAATTCCGGTGCCACGTAAGATAAAACCACCTCAGTTTGGGTTGGGGGGGGGGGGTAAAGTGAATGATTTGATAGTTGAGAGAGCTTGGGTGTCTGGTTTAGCAGTTCAAGGTTGATTTTCAAACTTTCGCAAGAGTTTAGGGATGTGAAATGGATTTTTTCCGAGAAGTACTAGTAAGAATTGTAACTATGCATGCGTATGTTAATCATTGCTCGGTCAAATACACGCTGGGGATCAGCCTAACACGGGTCGTGGGAACTTGAAGATAGAAATCATATCAGTTCAGTGCCAATCATCTACGAGTAATTGCATTCTATTTGGCGATGTAAAATGACAAGTGTACTCTACTGCACTCCCTCTTGGTACTTGATTGCTTGCTTAATTAAATCACACAAACAGCAGCACTACAAGAACAGTTTGACCAGTACAATAACCCTGTGCTATTTGCGGGCTTTTGATTTGAACTCAAGGTTTCAGTTGTCTGACACCTCTCATGTTGTAGTACTAATCAGCTTCTGTTTCCAATTACTGTCTAGAAAGTAAGCACTAAAATTGTACAGGCTACGTACAGGCTACCAATGCTTTGTATGAAAGAAAAGGAAACAGATGTTTTAACTGAAATGGTGTTCACCAAAAATTCAATATTGTTTTTTTGGAACTAGTATACAATGAAAAACCTACAAACTAAAATCAGATTTCAAATTTCAAATGATTAAAGTAAGTGTTGGGAGCTGTTTTGTCAGTGCACTTTTCACTATTGAATTCTGTCTCTTCCCTTTATTCACACCACAACTTAGTGAGACAAATGTGCATGCCCCAAGTGATCTTTTTTCTACATTTTCTTAATTATGTTTTGTGAACTTGTCTGGCATACTTCTACAGTTCCCCTTTCTCTCTCTCTCTCTCTCTCCAAATATTTTTTGGGGTGTCTTTCGCACAAAACTTGTTAGTTCTCTAAGGAGGTCTAAAGTCAAAGTAGTGTAAAGGCCACCCCAAAAACCCGGGTGACCCTATGAAATGGACAAGAACATGTGCAAATTAACTAACTTATAGTTTTAGTACATCTTGTCATGGCCATTATGTGTGGAGCCTCCTTGCCCTTAGATTGTGCTCCTAACTCCTTTTTCTCCCCTCCAGTTGAACACCACCACCTTCTCATCACACCTTTTCAGATGTCTAGCTAGGGCTTGACCTGACCCCATCTTGCATTTCACAAACCAACATATGCCAAATTCACGCACAAGAGGGGGTAGGGGAAGTCAAGGTCACCAGATAAGATCTCATGGCACTCTACATATGTAGCTCTCCTCTTGTATAGCTGCATTTGTAGAAGCTATATATATGGCCTTAGATGCAAGAATTGCACCAAATGCAGCTTTTCATAAGAATCCAAGTTCCCATCGTTCTCACGAGCGAGGGAGGGAAGTCAAGACATTGCACACTCCAAGAACAGCCTTTTTCCAGATGCTCCAAACTGAGAACAAAAACAACACAGCTTTAAGTGGATCATTCATCTCTTTGCATTATGTTTAATCGACCTGAAAATTTCTTCCTTTTTCCTTTTGGAAAAAAGAACATAATTGAACGACGTTTTTGGTTTGAAAAGTCTGATACAAGATATCAAAGTTTAATTCCTCGAGGAAAAAATAGGTAGGTAAAAATTAGTAGTAGTATCCACCTCAGCTGTTCTTTTGCATCAACCTCACATGGCACACACTTAACAGTCGGTCGCGACTGATGTTGCCGCATTGGATGCATTACCGGCCTCTCTCTCTCTCTCTCTCTCCTTTTGACCCCAGAAAGGCATCGATTAGGTTTTATAAAATGGCTCTAGAGAGACATGAAAGGGATAGTTCTCTTGTTTCCTGATTTAATATTGCTCCTTTCGATTTGTTTTCATTTGAACTTCACACCGGCACGCACATGCGCACTAATCTATAGAATGTCCATTATGAATAAAGTAGTAGCATAAATTCAATGGGATTGAGAGGGATAATGATAATTGTCCAAGCATTTGTCTAGTTCATGCAAGCAAAGCAAGCTTCACTAGAGAAAAGGAGTCAAAGAGGGGAGACCCACTGGACCCTCACCTCATGTGAGAGTCACTCAAGGTTGCAAGCATGGAACCAAAGAAAATATATCAAAATATTAATTTACAGGCAATGGCATGAGAAAGAGTGCCTTCTACACATTTCGATCACATTGTTGTTGATCTAGTTTTGAGGGCAAGCTAACCACTCCATTAATTTGAAAGTTTCTTACATGCAACGAGGAGAATGGCTTTCATTAGTTCTTTTTTAGCTTGGATGTATTGCGCAAGCAAGCACATGGATACACATCCATGGAAGCAAGGCCATATGGTATGTATAGAAAAGCACATTATTGTGTAGCATTTTGACATGTATCATAATAGCTATCGAAGTAGTATCATAGAGCATAGATTACAGGTTTTTTTTTCTTCCGAAACACATATATTACAATTGTTCAAAAGGGTCGATGACTAGGTACGTATGTTCTCTTGATTCCCTCCTTTTCTCATCAGTGGCAGGCATCTTTTCATTATCTGATTAGTTTGCAATACTATCTACTCAGTAGAGAATCATCACTGCATGCAGGCAACAGTATGCCCAACCAATAACCACAACTAGTTATGTAGGACCAAATTAAAAGGAGTTGTCTTGGCATGCAGGGGCCTCTTGGTCACTAGTCACTCACTACCTTGATCCAGGGATTTCAATACCGGTCCAAAAAATTTACCGGGGGGTGGCCGGTAATAAGGCCGGTGCAAAAAATTATGAATTTTTCGGATTTTAAATTTTAAAAAATCAAATTCGAGCAAAATTCAATCAAATTCGGCCAAAATTCAACCAAACCGGAAATTTCGGCGCAGGTTTGATATTCTACCGGGACCCACCGGTAAACCGGTTATCGCCGATAATCGGTCCGAAAATCGCCGATTTTCGAATCCCTGCTTTGATCAGTATAATGCAAATGCTAGCTGAGGTTGGACTACAAGCATGCATGTCATGTCTAGAATGGTACTAACTTGCATGCATGTAGCATTGTCATAAATGAAGTGTATGAAAACTAAACGGAGAACATTCCGGCTATTCTTTTATAGCAACACACACATCTATCTTGTTGGTGATATGCATGCCCTAGAGGCAATTATAGAGATGATTGTATCATGTTTATGTTTACGAGTTATAGAATAAATATTATTATGTTGCTTGGATGAATAATCATTTATAAATATTAACAAGTATGTGACTTGTTGGTGAAGCTCTTTAACTTGTATGATGTCATTCTAAATGTATCCTTAGTCGGATGTCACTAGTTGGAACACTAGTGACTTATCGACCAACACATATATTGATTGATGACCATGTTTCACCGGTTATGGATATGAGGATATCGATGAGAATATCGAATCAATAATATGAACACATGTTAGAGAACATGGTATTGATTGACCCACCTTGAGACACTATTGAGATTGTTATGATTTTATGTGTCATCAGTTGGTCTCAATCAATGATGATGTATAATCCTTAGATCTGAGATCAGCATGGTTTTCTACATGTGTATTAGTACACTTAGGGGTTGCCAAACGCTACTCCGTAACTGGGTAGTTACAAAGGTAGCTTTCGGTTATGCTATGAAATATGCGAATGTATGTGACTGGTCGGATATAAGATTTGTCCCTCCTAACATAATAGGAGAGATATCTATGGGTCCCTCGATGTGATCGGATAAAGAAAGTGTATGACCGTACCACTAGTGGTCGAAGACTTGACCACATAAAGTTATCTGTCACTTGATCGAGAAAGTATTGAACAATCTATAGATAATAAAATATCTTACCTGGAGTTCAACCAGATATCGTGAGGCAAAGGGAGAATACACAAGCAGGTCGTTCAGTCTGACCAGATACGAACTGGTCGTATGGAGATACGGACTGGTCGTAAACTAGTCGGACATGATGACTAACTGGTCATAAAGAGTTACGAACTGGTCATAAGGAGTTACGAACTGGTCGTATGAAGACACGAGCTGGTCGTAAGTGATAAAGACCTGGTCGTATATCATATTGCATAAGATTAATCCGATATAATATTTATGTGTATTCGGGAATCGTTATGTCCTACTAGGAACCGCTGACGACTCGTGGTCAGAAAGGAGTTTTTGAGTCACAACCGATTACGCATGAACCTACAGGGTCACACACTTAACGTTTTGAAATAAACGAGTTCAGATAGGATCCGTTATGAGCTCTTTATAAGGGGATATGCATGGGGCTGTTGGAACATAAGTGAATTGCTCCACCTAAACCCTAGCCATCATCTTCTCGAAGGCCCTACCGTGCTCGTTGGTGCTACCACACCGGTGTGCGACGTTCCACTACTGGACGTGTGGATATCGTAGAGGCACGACTGCGGTTGCTTTGCGCTGATCGAGGATGATCCACGAACCACGCAAGGAAAGTCATAGGTTGCTGGAGGAGACGATCGGTGCCGAGGATGTTGGACGATCGACTATGACCACTTCATTGATGTGCTCGACATTGGATTAGGCTGCTCCAACTATTCTTTTGCTGTACTACGCGTTTAGTGGTAATGATCTATGATCTCTTGCTTGTATTGCTTCTTAATTTACGTGGTAAATTTTTTGAATTGGCAGCTAGTATAGCCTACCCATATCCCTTCGTATCCGTCGCAACATTCCCCTCTATTGGTCCTACGGTTAGGGTACACAAATTCAAAGACACTTGGAAAACAAGATGCATACAAGGAAGCCAACTTTCCACTCCCTCCTTTTCCTCCTAAATTAAACAAGTGCAGTGCATGCATGTCACACTTGCCATCTCATCCACGGTATCCTCCTTTCCCTCCTAAAAGACACCTCCAAGCCCCATTTAAATACCACCACTGCCTTCCTTGTGAGCACTACTACACACAAGCTAACACCTCAAGCTAGCTAGCAAGCTACCAGCATAAGCCTAGCTCACTTCTGCCATGAACACTCGCAGCAGCAGCAGCAGCAACCAGACCCTCATGGCGTTCTCAGAGCAGCCGAAGCCGACGGGGCAGCCGCAGCCGTCCCCGCCGTCGTCACCAAAAGAGCGGCCTGCGGGGCGGGGCAGGCGGCGCGCGCAGGAGCCCGGGCGGTTCCTCGGTGTGCGGCGCCGACCGTGGGGACGGTACGCGGCCGAGATACGCGACCCGACGACCAAGGAACGGCATTGGCTCGGCACGTTCGACACGGCGCAGGAGGCCGCGCTGGCCTACGATCGCGCCGCGCTGTCCATGAAGGGCGCGCAGGCGCGCACCAACTTCGTGTACACGCACACCGCGTACAACTACCCGCCGTTCCTCGCGCCGTTCCATGCGCAGCCCTACGTGCACGCGCCGTCCATGCAGTACGGCCACGGCCAGCACATGGGCGCGAGCGCGACACACATTGGCTCGTACCAGTACTGCCAGGCTCCGGCTGCCGGCGCCTCCGCCGCGGGTGAGTGCTCGATGCCGGTGGCTGCTGATCACACCAACGCGTTGGATAGGAACGGCCACGACTTCCTGTTCTCCAGCGCCGACGACAACTCCGGTTACCTGAGCAGCGTGGTGCCGGAGAGCTGCCTCCGGCCGAGGGGCGGCGGCGCGGCTGATCAGGAGATGCGGCGGTACTCCGTCTCCGACGCCGACGCCTACGGTATGGGGCTCCGAGAGGACGTGGACGACCTGTCGCAGATGGTCGCCGGGTTCTGGGGCGGCGGCGACGCGGACCAGCTCGGCGCGTGCGGGTTCCCGGCGAGCGGCGGCCACGCCGGGGACATGGTCCCGTCGTCGCAGGGCTCGGACGCGTACTCGCCCTTCAGCTTCCTGTCTCACTGAAACAATGCGGCGCATTGCACCGGCATTGCCTAATTAGTTTGCTTATGATCGATGATAGTTCGCTGTTTCTTTTGAGAGTTCGATCAGTGAGTGAGTAATATAGTAGCAGCAGCAGCAGAGCAAGAAGAGTGGCTTCGCGCCCTAGCTAGCTCCATGTACTTAGTCTCTCTTTTAGTACTAGTACGTAGTACGTTTCATGCATGCATGACATGTTTATTCCTAGCTTCAACACTACTTGCTTCTTAATTAATTTATCCGTGTGGAAAACTAGTCGAGAGGTAAGTACGTATAAGGTGTTGATTCTTGAATGACCAGGTAAAGGTAAAGGCTCCGGTGCAGGTGCAGTTCGCTTTTTTTTTGGGATGTTTACTGGATTCAGATAAGGAACATGGCAGGTACTGAAAAAAGTTGAACAGAAAAAGGTCGACATACACCACGGTTTGACAGTTCAACGGAAAGCTAGCTTCCGGGACAAGTGTCAAGCAAGCAACCCCTTTCGTCAGGTACTTCATGCTGATTCTTGCGTACGTCAGAGTCAGATCAAGCCAAGTCCAACAAACACCCCTCTATGCAGTGCAGGTGCAGGTGCAGGACTTATATAAATTCTGTAGCTTGCTTGGACTGATCGCTAGTACTGTAGTACATAATTGCATATACCTGTGCTAGCTGCTGTGCATACCTTTTCCCCAGGTTCTACGGCCGATTTTGTCGTCCGGCGGCCCCGCCGTTGGGAGCGCGCGCGGGGGATGCCGAGAGGGGGCGACGGGGCGGCCGTGGAAACGACGACGCGCGGCTGGCCCGCGCGACTCTACTTAGCCAGTTAGGATTCGGGAACGTGGAGTGGAGTTTTGCTCATGCCGGCCTGCACCCGCACGCGGGCCGCGGCCTCACGAGCTCGAGCTGCCTGCTCAGTCGTACGCTTGTCCGTCCTGCCCCGCGCGTGCCCGTGTAATGTTGGGGCACCAAGCCTTCGACCGGGCACCAACGCTTTGGACTAAACCGCGCTTTGGTTCCAGCCGGTATATGTACATCTTTCTGCCTTAATTCAGCAATAACATTAATATGAAACGAGACACAATAACTAGCACACCATGGGATTATGGGAGCTCGTACTGAGATAATCTCGATTCTCAAGAGGCAAACAAGTGGTATTGGTCACTTAAGGGCTTGTTTGGATACATTGTAATTCAATTTAATTCGACTTATAATTTGAATTAAAATCTCTTCCAATCTGAATGGATTGTTTTGAATCCATCCATATCCAAACAAACCCTAAACGGGACAAATAGCGGGAAGATAAATCAGGTGGCACTATCAAGGATAGGTATCTAATAAAACTAAATATATATCTATATTCTAGACATACCATCTTACGTTCCTACGACCCTATATTGACTGGACCGCTCCGATTCCAGTTACAATCTTAATTGGGTAGAATCTTAGTATTATTATGTGTTAAGAACAATGCATTCTTCTGAGAAAGTTCTAGAATAGTTGGAAAATTACAAGAGGTAGATATTTGCCATGGAAGATGCTAGAACTAATCTGTAATGGCAAAGTAAAGAATTATCTAGAATTAGATGTTTGTAGGGATGTTTCTAGAGTTAAGATATTTGCATGATAGATGGCTAGGATCATGACACTTGTCATGCATCCAATGGTTAGAGTAGGCTATAAATAGGGGTGACATGCCCTCTCCTTAGTGTGTGCCATGGATGAACCACCCATGAGTACGAGAGGGTGCTTGGGATGGTCAAATGAGAAGGTGATAGTAGTAAGATAGGTAGCCATCGGAAGAGTGTGAGTTGTTGTATCAAATTTGTTAGTAGCTAATGAGAGTTGAGTTATCCCTCTCATGTGTGTAAGTGTTGGTCTCCTCGGCAAGCCGCATACTTCTTAGCACTTAATGCTTGTGGGCTGTGATTCAACATAAGCGACTCGACTGTCTGGAATCACATTAGTCCTAGCTTTAACATGAGCAGCTCAGCCGCTCAGAAGCTGGATGGTCTTGGCTTCAACATGTGTGGCTCGACCGTCCGGAAGCCAATATTTAATAAAGCACTAAGTAGTACGAAGGAAAGGATAACCAACTTAGGATAGTTTGTGTAATGCGTGTGTAGTAGCGTACGTAGGATGAAGATAGAAGGGGTGTGTCGGGACCCAAAATGTAAGTGTGGACCCTCTGTGTATTCTGCACTAGTCTAGGATCTTGCTAGTGCACACAGTATCAACATAGATGAATATCGATCCACACAAGACGATTGATAGAATAAATGACTAATTTGAATAGCAAATAATGGTTTTGACTTTATGGCCGAGTTTACATTTATTAAGCCACGTAGGGCTGACAATAGATAAATAGCAGTGGAAAGAAAATAAACTCCAGCGAAATCCCATCAATTCACCACAGGAAACTGACTGGGATCGAGACCCTAACGATCGACACCTTCATAGAACTCATCTTCAAATGCAGGCGAAGACTCCTCCACTTCTGTTGATTGGTTATAGCAAGTATGAGTACACAACCGTACTCGCAAGTCATATCACATAATGCAATTTATAGATGATGGCTTATTCCAAAGGAATGACTTTTGTGGTTCTTTTGCAGAAATACAACATTTGCAATTGAATACAAATAATAGATTGAAAACATAATTCAAAATAAATAAACCATAATAGTTTAGTATTTGTTTTCACGAAGGACACACAGCCTAATTAAGTTATTCACACAGCCATAAGACTTAGATCACACAGCTCCCTTCCCAAAGGTTTTATGAAAATCTACCCCTCGTGTGAAATCCCCGAGCATGTCCATGACTGCGGACGCGTCTATTCGAATAGATTAATTAAAACACCATGCAGAGGTTATACACTTTACCCACAAGATACAATCAGTGTAGCTAGCACTGACCATAACAGAACCTTTCAGAAACTTCATCTCAACATTGACACTCCCGATGTGCTTTACTACCGTCCAACCGATACACACAACGTTTGGGTACGACACACACCGTTGGACAGGGATGCGGCGAACCGTCCCGCGATGTGATAAACACACCTCCAGCCCATCACACAGCTTAACCTACAACCTGAGTTGTCAATGGCAAGATTCCATAACCTACTAAGTTAGGCCCGTCTCATACTAGGTATGTGGTTGTACAGTAAGACTCAGTTCAATGGCACACAAAGTTAAGTCCTTAATTGACCAATGCAAGACTTCCAATTTCTAACTAAGTCACACATTTTATCATTCCCAGCACACAGCCCTACCAATCACACAGAATCCACTACTTGCCTCAGTCTAAATAGTTTCCCACCCTGTTGATTAAGTGCAGCACATGCCATCAACGAGTAATAGCACACAGCACACACAGATTCATCACACAGTTCCATAATCACTTAGTCAAGTTTGTATTTACAACTGACATGAAATGATGACTCGTGGCATGGCTAAGCATTCTACTCGTATCTAACCAACCCACGTTGGTGCTATGATAATACCAACTAATAATGAACCAACCTAAGGTGACAAAATATCATGGCATAACAATAGACAAGGTGGATATAACAAATTTGGATTAATAACTACACCCAAAAGCATTTAAATAATTATTTGAAATAGAATGCAATACATTGAAATAAAGTAATTTTGAAAACTAGGTTCAATATTATCAAAAGTATAACTTGCCTTGGAATAGGTCTAGGTACTGATCTTGATCTTGAGGCACTCCTTCGTCTTCAAAAGTTCCCGAAATATTAACATCTACGCGTAAACGAAACAAATAAAAAAAACAAATAAATAACACAGGCAAAATAAACTCCAAAAATTAAATAAAAATTATAAATAAATAGATCTCGAATTTATATAAATTTAGAAAATTTGAATGGGCTAAATAAGAGTTCGGATGCAAAAGATATGGCTTCTAGAAGATTGAATCTAAAGAAAATACTCAAAAAGAAATTCAAATACTGTTCACCGAGCACGGTACATCGAGTACTGTACACCGAGCACTGTACATCGAGTACTGTACACCACTTTCGACTACGTGTACTCGAAAGGAGTTTCGACCGTATGGTCGGAAGGTTTCGACTCCATGGTCGTAGGAGGCTACGACTACCTGGTCGTGGAAGGCTACGACTACCTGGTCGTGGAAGGCTCTACGGTTCACGGGATCACAGAAGAGAGATTTGGCTTGTAGACCCCATATGGCATAGACACGTAGTATGGTGGAATAGGTTTACAACAGATCGGATCTGGTTTAGAGTTGCGAGTTCTGACGCGGCTGATCGAGCAGACACATGGACAGTTCGAGCAGATGTGGCGGGTGAGGTGGCGGACACGTGTGCCTATGGGTATATGTGGCACGACACATGTGCTCACAAGTGTACATGGCAGAACACAATGGCACGATACAACGACAAGACGACGGCGAGACTTGGATTAAACCGGCAACGACGAACGGCGGTGCTTCGCTGGAGGCGGATGCACGCACTAGGTAGAAGAGGCTATTGCGCATATACCGGTACTGGTATTGGCACGGAAGGTCGTCGGAGTTGGTGGAATCGGACGGCGAGTAGCGAGGCGGTCTTGGTGTTGTCGGTGACAAACACCGGTGACGTCTCATGGTCGTGAAGGGGTGCTGGAGAGAGCTCTGGTGAAGGCGAAGACGACGGTGTGGTCGACGACGATGAGGCGATGAAGATGACGGCGCAATCGAAGAAAACCCGATGGCGGTGGCAAAACCTAATTTCGCAAATGCGGCGGCGCTAGGGCTCTGGGGTGGAAGAGGGTGGCGGTTCTGGGATGCTGGGTCAAGGGCGAACCCTAGGGTGGCTTTTATAGGGCTTGGCCGTGCCGAATTTGGAAGATCCCAAATCGAGTCCGATTTGGTTGCGAAACCAAAGCCCAGTATTCTAGGAGAGATAGAAATCGATCCGATGTTTGATTCCAACCGGATGTGCAGGAGAGATAGAGATAAGATCATACACATTTTCTAGTTAGGGTTTAGCTGGAGATTCAGACTTGTCGTTACGAGCTTGAAGCTCCGACAATGGCGGACGCACCACGAGGAAGAAAGCGGAAAGGGGCTACGACCACCTGATAGGCGGGGCCCACCTGGTAGAGGGACAAGGGAGCGGCGCACGGTGCACGAGCAGGTTGGCGCGAAGAGAAGGGCTGGAAAAGACTAGGCTTCGGCCAAGCACTGTTATGATATTTTAAATGGATTTTCTATTTTAGAAAATGCAGAAAATCTAAATAGCAATTAGAAAATAGCAAATGAACTTGGAAAAATTCCATAAAATTCTAGAAAATATATCTAAGAACATAGAATGCAAATAATATAGTTTTGACCATTGTTGATGTTGGGATTAAGCATACTAAATCATTTTGATATGAAAGTCTATATTAAGCTTTAAATAAAAGTACTAAAAATTAATAGAAATTCAAATATTGTATTTTCCAACAAGTAATTATTCAAAAGATTTTTAAAGCTCAGAAAATTAGGATGTTACAAGGTGCTAGTGGAGATAAAGTTACCATGATGTGAGCTAGTAAATACAAATTTAAATGTCATGTGTAATCCAAATTGATACATAAATTATGAGGAAATAGAAAATGCTTTCAAATAGTACCTTAATAATGGATAGTATATTTCAAAAACCCAGAAATATGCACAAGTAGCAATCCTAAGAACAAGATTAACTAAATTTGTGATGCAAATATTGACAGAGATACTGAGAAGGTACCAAGGGTGCGGCGAGCGAAGCCAGTGCTTCCGCTCCCTCGTGTCCCTGTGGTGCGTACGCCACTGCGCATGTGTAGGTCTCCTCGGTGTGGGTATTTAACCCCCCTTTTCGTTTTCCAACAAGTGGTATCAGAGCAGGTGGTCTAGGACAATTAGGAGCGGGAGGAGTCTTGGGTAAGTGCTGGGCACTTACATTGGTCGGTGCAGTCTTTTGGTAAGCACATGGTGCTTACATTGCTCAGTGTAGCACCGAGAGGCGCTAAGGGAAGATTCTTCCAAAGATCGCAGTCTAGGATTGTGAAGATTGCTGGTCTAGGACCAAGCGAAGTTGGCGCTCGATTCTAGTTGAGATTGCGGATCTCACGAGCACAAGCAGTGGAATGAAGAGGCTCAATAGTCATAACTATGGTTATTGGCAGACCTGCATAGAGTCCTACCTACAGGGTCAAGACTTATGGGAGGTCATTGCGAGCATCAAGACAACTCCACCGAAGGAGAATGCAGAAGCCTTAAGGAGCCTTGAGGAGGTGGCATATCAAGATGGGCAAGGCAATACTTGTGTTGAAGACGATGATCGAGGAGGACCTAGTGGAGCACATCCGAGACGCAGAGACACCGAAGGCGGCTTGGGAAACAATGGCAAAGCTATTTTCAAAGAAGAACGAGGCGCGACTCTAGCTCCTAGAGAATGAGCTTGCATGTATCTCGTAAGGCACTTTAAGTATCTGTCAACACTTTACAAAGGTGAAAGAATATATGACATGAGATATCTCAGCTGGACCCTAAGGAGAAGGTCAGTGTAACATCCTGAAATTTTATTTCAAATGCATGAAAATGTAAAAAATTTAAAACTTTTTAATGCAGTTTATTGATATTTGAGTTCCCTGGTTTTTATTTGAAACTTTGTCGTATTTTGAATCTCACAAAATCAATTAACAAGATGCAAATTAGTTAAGGACGTGGAATTTGAAAACAAATTAAAATGACATTTGAATTTAAATAATCAAACCAGGAATTGGAATTGGAAGTTAAAAAGAAATGGAAATAAAAACCCCAAACATTGCGAGCTTTTGAATTTTGACTTAATTGGGTGAAAAGATTATTCATATACAAATAATACGATTAGCCAAAGTGAATAAATTTACCCAGGATGTGCTTCTCTGTGAAGATGGGTCATTAAGATTATAAAAGATGTTGCATGTATTATTGCATCATTTGGTGCAACATAGAAGCTACAAGACAAACATCAATCGAGGAATATCAACATGGCAGTCAAAAGGAAGGGGGGTGGGGGATGATTTGTAACATTTGTAACGATGATGTACGGATACACCTTACATGCTTCAATCTGTGAAGCCTTCATAAGGTTCTTTTCCTAATCTTTCATCTTCAGCTGAAATTCGCGATTAACTACCTCCACATAACGGTCTCGACTGTAATTTGATGAGCTACCTTCAGTATTGTTAATGATGTCCAAAGCATCTTCAAACAAGATATGGCCAATTGTAGCCAAACATCTAAGAGCACTAAGAAATGAAGGAATAGTTGTCTTGTCAACCTTCTTATTGATGAATTACTATCGATATTTGTGAGTAAATGCGAGGGACACGACTCTCAAGATCACGCAAGAAGAGACGATATTTTTAGAAAGGTTCATATCTGTTCCAGAGAGAATAACAACCATACTTCTATATTCTTGTATTGAATGAGGATTACAAAGCATAACATGCCATCGAAACTAAGAATGTTGTCAATGGCTTCTGCCTATCGGTCTCCCTCTCTATCTGCCGACACCGCTCCTTATAAAGCGTTGAAGGGGTGGCCGTTGCTATGCATCTGGAGGATCCTTGACAGTTGCTGGAATCTGCACATTGATGACGGCTACTATCAGTGAGAAGTCCTCTTTACACGTTCGCTAGACGGTTATTGCTAGATACGAAGAGAGGTGTGTGTAGTTATGCCAGAGACACATATATGCATGTGTTATATTAACTACCACACATAGTCGAGCATAGTGTACATGGTCCCTAGTCGATAAGATATGGCCCACATGTCTGTCTATGAGACTTATAGACTATAAGATGGTTGTGATTCTACCTGGTCATAATAAGCTTTCCGATTAGGGGGTGGTCGTAACATGAACCAGTCGTAACCTAGCCTAGTCAAGGTAGGCATCTCTGACCAATGGTATATTAGACGGCTATTAAAATATCATTATCTATAATGAATATTATAGATAAATAACTTAATTAATTGAGGATTATTCAATCCTCTTCATCTAACCCCCAACTTCAAGTGAAAATGATTTACTTGAGAAGAGGTCATAGAATAGTAGTCAGAAGGAAAACTTTTCGATGAGTATTTCTCTTGACCAGAAATTGACTTAGTCCAGGAAGATATGTTTACTTGAGTTGTAAAAATAATACCTTTATTACCGTATGGACGGAAAAAGGATGTGAACGGTCACCACGATTCCGTTCGTTGGGCTACTACATGATTTCCACTAAAAGCCAATGGGTATGAGTAGCCGCTAGGGGTAACATTAGGGATTTTACTTTCCCCAATCACTTCGTCTCCCTTGAGCTCTTGTCTTCTCAACCACCACTCAAGTCTGATATCCTCCTTCTCAACTCCTTTGAATCCAAGCAAAATGTTTTAGAAGAAATGGTGGATTTGTGTCCAAGTGGGAGAAGTTGAAGATGGATGTTAATAAGATGACCACATTGGTTTTGTCGAGAAGATCCTCCAAGATCTTGGTGAAGAGAAAGAATATAGAGGCGAAAGGTGGTCATCGGGTGAGGAAGACAAGATCGTCGCCTTCCAAGCTTATTGTGAGTGTGGACTCGATCGCCTCACATCCTTTTCTAGTTGAAGTACTCGAACACCTCGACGTGGAATTAACAAATTTGGTTCCAATTATATTACAATGGTGAGTGTGTTCGTATACCTTAGCAAAGCATACTTAGGGATCCCTGCAAACTTGGAGCTCTTCAAGTACTATTATGGGATGAGCAAGCAGACGCGCGGGATCGCAGGAAGCTGCTCGATCCAACTCCACGATGGTAAGTCGAAGGAGTATATCCCAATGTTCACCAGATCATCTTGGGTTGGATGGAGGAAAAAGTGGTTCTATATGACCATCACCCCCGAGGATCGTATTTTCTTTGCTGGCAAGGCCGCAGAGAAGAAGTCGTGGGACACGTCTGTTGGTGATATGCCCTAGAGGCAATCATAAAGATGATTGTATCACATTTATGTTTATGAGTTATTGAATAAGTGCTATTCTGTTCCTTGAATAAATCATCAGTTATAAAGATTAACAGTTCATGGATGAGACAACATCTCACCTAGAGTTCAACCAGATATCGTGAGCTAAAGGAAGAATACATGAGCAGGTCTTTTAGTTCAAGCAGATCTGAGACTAATCGTATGGAGATACGAGCTGGTCGTAGGCTGGACGAACATGGTCACGAAGTGGTCGAAACCTGGTCGTAAGGAGTTACTGAACCGTCGAGACCAAATATGTGCTGATCGTATAGAGATAAAAGTTGGTCATTAGTGATAAGGACCTGGTCGTAGATCATATTGCATTAAGGTTCGTCCGATATAATTCATGTGTATTCAGAAATCATTATGTTCTGTTAGGAACCGCTAATGACTCGTGATCGGAAAGGAGTGTCCTAGTCACAACCGATTACACATGAACCTAACGGGTCACAAACTTAATGGGATGAAACAAACCAGTGCGAATATGATTTGTCAAACGTGTTCGGATTGGATCCGTCACCGACATTATATAAGGAGATGCTTGAGGCTGATGAGATTATAGAGAGGACACACGAGACACGATACGAGTTGTCATGAGTTTCTCCAAACCCTAACCGCCATCTTCTTGAGAGAGCCTTTGTAATACTCCGATTTGTTACAAGAAAGAAAGCTCTCAAAAGAGAAATTAAATATAAGAAAAAGGAGGTTTTTGCAGTTTTTCGGCAACCTGGGCCTCGGGTCTTGGCCTAGGAGGCCCATGAGGGGCTGGCCACGTATAAAAGGAGGGGGAAAACCCTAGCAGCCCCCCTCCATGTTGCTCTACCAAGATGAGGAGAAGAGGAGAAAGGAAGGAGAGGAAGGAAGAAGAAGAAAGGAAGAGGAAGAAAGGGAGAAGGAAGAAAGGGGAGGAAGGAAGAGGAGAGGAAGGGTGCGTTCACACAACAAGACATCGATCTCTAGCAGTTTGACAAGGTAAACTCGATCCCCGATCGCTTGGTAGATTAATCGATTTATTTTGGTGCTGCCAGTAGTAGATCGGTTTGGAATAGCGATATTGGTTGTCATTTTTGGGTAGGTTGCGTGCGTTTTATTGTAACATCCCAAATATGGGTTTGTGTTTCAAATGTAAGAAAATCAGAAGAAATTAAAACTTTTCTTGCATCTTGAAGACTTGGCTATTTTTGGTAATTCTTTTCAAAAGAATTATGGAAAATCCAATTTAAATTATCTGTTGACTCTAATCAAAAACCCTCCTTGGCAAAGGTCTTTTGCCAAACCTTTGGAAATCTCTTACCTGAGTTCTAGGGAGGTTTGGCAACACCTCTGAATTATCTCATGATTTTTAGAAATTATTTGATAATTTTTGAGACCAGTCAAACCTTGGTCAAACTCTACATATAGCCTTCTGGAATTTTTGGAGAAAAATGCAGTGCATAAAAGTCTCTAAAAATTTTATATAAGGTTCACCATCCAGTCAGCAACCTCCAGTTAAAATTTCATAAATACTGGAGCTTGTTTGCTATCTCAATTAATTTTCCTAACTCAGCTCAGCAAATAACTCAAAAATCAATCTTTACTGTTCTTCGGGTTCGAATCAAACTCGGGCTCAAGCCACTTGACTCGGCCCAGTCAACTAAACGCACCGACTCGGTCGTTCGGGCGCGAGGGTGGTGAGTCGTTGGATCGGCATCGAACGGCCCACGTTCGCAGGAACGTTCGGACCATCCGAGCGTGCCGATCCATTTGAACAGTTGGATTCTAAATCGAGGGTCCACAATCGCGTGAACGTTCGGACTGTTCGAACGCCTCGCGCAACGTGAACCGTAGGATCCAAACCAACGGCCCGAGATCAAGCGCGCGATCGAATCGTTATAATCAATCCGTTCTAATTCAGCCGTCCGATTAAATCCAACGACTGTCCTCTTTCGTCCTCCTCCGCTCGCGCGCGCTCGGCCAAAGTCAACAGTGGTGGCGTGCACAGTTCACTTCGGCAGAGCAGGGTCACTTCAAGCTTTCGGCCAACGGCTCTTCCGCATTTATTGCTCCCGTCCGCCGCCTCCATAGTCGTCGTCTCCATCGCTTTACTCGCCCCGTCGCTCGGCCGACCTCAAAGCCTGATGCTTCCCCATTTTTAATGCCGTTGCTCCCCTCTTGCTCCTTCGGCTATAAGACTCCTCCAGTGGCTTCCTTAGCTTTTTTCGAACACCCTTGAGCTGCAGAGCCACTGTTAGTGCATTGCTCGAGCTCCATTTCAAAAATTTGTTCTCGGTCGCCATTGCTGCCATTGCCGAGCTTGAGTTTGCGCCAAAGTGGTGCTCGGTCTTTCTCACTCAAATTCTGGTCGCCTTAGCTTCCTCTCCTCTCTGTGAGCAATAGCCCTCACTCAATTTTTCGTTTGCTTGCAGAGAGCAGATCAATTTCGGATTTCCCTCTTTCCGGCCGAAATCTTCATTTTCTTCACCCGAGCCGGTTCAACCCTCCTCTGTGCCTTCGTTGGGCTCAGGTAACTTCTTTTTAGCCCCTAGTTGCTTGGCACCCGCTCCCTTGAACCGCAGCTGAGCGTTTTTGCCGTTTTCGTTTTGGTCATTTTGAACCACTTGGTTCCTCCAAACTGCCGACGCTCGTCCACCGCAATTAATTCGTTGGTACCATTAGGTGCGCAATGATGTTTGGGACCCATTTTGGGCACTTGCTCGCACCGCCGCGGCCGGAGCCGTCGGCGGCGAGCCGATCTTCCCCGTCATTTTTGCCGGACGAAAACAGGGAGACGGTTTGAACTCGAGTCGATATGGACCGTTGATCCTAAGATCTAAGGCTCGGGATCGCGCTGAAGTTTGAATTCGTCGCGCGTTTCGGTCTGTGGACCGTCGGATCCAAGATCAACGGTCCCGATCCGAGTGAACGATTCGAACCGTCCGAACGGTTCGATCCGCGTGGACCGTTGGATCCAAGATCAACGGTTCATGTGCGAGTAAACGTTCGGACCGCCGGACACCCTTTGGCATCTGGTTCGTTAATTTTTCATCCAACGGTTGATGCTTAAGGTTGGCGCGTTCGCTCTGTTGCTGCGCGTGTGGGCGGTTGGATCGATGATCTTCGGCCCATGTTCTTCCACGTCGTTTATTTGGGTTATATTTCTCGGGTAGAGTTATTTATCAACTGAAAAATAGTTTTATCTTCTAAAATGCATAAGTAATTTTCGGTGACTTCAAAAATGATAAAACCAGTGCCTTTATTTTTCATTCTTAGTAAACTTATTTCCAGTATAGGTTGCTCATTTATCTCAGTAGCAGAAAAGATTTATTTTGAAAGTAAGCATTAAACTGATTATCTTTGCAACAGAAAAATAGTGAATCTTAGAAAACTCATAAATAATTATTGCAAGCTCCAAATGAGATGAATCCAGTGGGGCTGTTCATCTTATAAGATGCTTGATTTATCATAAAAATTTCAGTAGCTGTATCATTCTAAAAAATTGCGTTTAAATCATTGCTTAGGTGAATAGTGCTATTTATCATTTTCTGGCCGACTGAAAATGTTTTGGCTATAACTTTTGCATTGAGAATCCAAATCAATTGGTTCTTGTTGCTTTAGTTCATAAAAAGTATGTTCTTTCTACTGTAAAAATTGGAGGTCTTTTTGCTGAGTTTTGCTGTTGCATCTTTTGAGGTTTCTCGCCTTATTGGTTCTTGTTGGTTCTTTCGATAGGTTGCGACAATATTGATAATATCGAGAGGGATCCTCTGCAGCAAAACAGTGAGCTTCAGCAAGGCAAGATATTTGATCATAAATGTCCCCTTTACTTTCAAAGTCTAATATCTTGTTTACAACTTATATGTATGCATTGCTTTTGTGTCCAATTATTTTTGTCCTGTTTAGAGGTAGTTATTCCTAATGCATTGTTGCCATTAAATTGTTATCCCCTGCCACAACCATAAGTTATTAATATCGCTGGTGAATTAGAGCCCGGTGATTTAATTATGCTCTTTTATTGTCTTTTCGATGTCATGCTTAGAAATGCTTAGATGTCGGTAGTATTGGGCGATCATCGATTTTAGTCGATGATCTTGATCACACATTTATTTATTATTCCATTATGTCCAGCATTTGTGCTTTGTTACTTTGTAAAGTCAAAAACTGAAAATAAAATCATTTTAGACTTGGGCACAATGGTATGTTGGTGTGATCTGTTGGTGTGATTGGAATGGTGCCTAGGTCATCAAGGACCGAGTTACTTGTGTCACTAAGCCAAGCGCTTATGCGTGCTAACCACGCGAGAGGATATGGGACCTCTCTTGACTTAGTACTTTGGCGTGGGTTATCTCGAGTCGCAGGAGGGGTTGTGTGTGTTGTGTGAAACATGATATGTGTTCTCGGTGTTCTTGTGTTGGGTGTGCGGTGGTGTAGATTAGGGTAGGTTCTCCACCTCGAGGAGCATTGTAGTTGTCAAGGCTTTACTCATGACGGGTAGTTGACCGAGGCTTTACAATGACTCTAACACAACGTATGGGTTTCTATCCATACGGGCGGCTCGTGAATAATTCACAATATTGGAAATGTCTCGTAGGACTTAGCCGTGCCGGCATACCTAAGGAAGTGTGCTTAATAGCTTGGCAAAAGGCGGTCTCAGCGTGTGGGTACATTGGTACACCCTGCAGGATAAAACTATTCGAATAGCCTCGTCCTAGGTTATGGACATGCTTGGTAAGGTCGTGCAAGAACTAGACTACAACCTTTAAAAAATTAAAATTTGTCATGGTTGGCATGAATGAGTAATTCATGCTATTGTTGTGGTGACTAATGGTTTAGTCACTTTCAGGATTGTTGTTGTCATATATCTACTGTTATATTGTTGTTATTTACGTTTATTTGAACATTAAAAGCAGATTTGTTAACTTGCTTTTCAATGTACTACATTATTGCAAATAAAACCTGCTTTATGCTTAAAAATTTGAGCCCTAGCCTGCTCCACTTAAATAAGCTTGCATATAGTTATTATTTAGGTCTGTTATCATGCTTATATATCTTGCGAGTACATTCAAAGTACTCACCCGCTTTTTTTCGGGTGCTTTTGTTTGCAGAGGAAGAAGGTGAGCCCCAAGGGCCTCACTTTTTGCGAGTTGTCTTTGTGGTTTCGACGACTAGCTTGGCGGTCCGGTCGGTTGCCTTGTGGGTTAAAGGCACTTGATTGGCTCTTTTGGTTTATGGCCATCTTATGGCACTTTTGCTTCATTGTTAAATTTCGTATGTATATGTCTTTTGGCCTAGTCGGCCTCTCTTTGTAATGACTATCCTTTAATTATGTTATCTTCTGGTTTGTTGTTTTGCTTCGGTTCTATGTGAATGAATGGAATTGATGCATGAATTTTGTAAGGAGGTGTGTATACTGCATTTCTGGGAGGTATACATGTCTCGAAGACACGGGTTATTTCGTTTGTAATGCTAGGGTCATTTGGTGACTAAGTATTACAAGCCCAATAATCCGGGGTCCTCACATTTATGGACTGGTCGTCTCCTAGAGAGTTGTAGTTCTCATTCTTAGATTTTTATAGGCGTAAAGATCACTCAATTTGGAGTTATGGTCTAGAATTATGATGATTTCTTTGCGACTGTCAAGAAGGGCTGACGAGGATTAGCAGTTACTTTGTGTAGCCAATATTATTTAGTTAGTGGCCGAATCAGAGAGTTCACCCAACATAAAAGTTGTAGGCGATTCTTTAAGATTTCCAAATTGATATAGAACTTGATTTTTGGTTGAGCCAATCAAAATATACAAATTTTCTTCTACTGTAGTAGTTCTGATAGACATATTGTAGTTGCAGAAACTTCATCTGATCCTTAGATATATTAGATTACCGAATCAGAAAACTTTGCCATCTAGGTTATCATAGATGATTTCATCATGTTTTCATAGAGTCCAAGATTACTCCTTTCCGAGCTGCGTACTAAAAGATATGAAGATTTTAGTACTGTTGTCCAGTGTTACCTTCCGCTAGACTGTCGAGTAAATTGAGTAGAACCAATATTCGAATCTTGCATTTTGGGAAGACGGGTTAGGTGGTGTGAGTAGAGTCTACTTTTCACAGTATTATAATGTTAGTGATTCTCTTGTGTAGGAGAAGGGGTTCCGGAGTTAGGGGCATCGTCCTTGCCTCCTCGCACGTCGTAGCGAAAATGGTAAGTACATTTGTATGGTTGTGTTGATATGAGATTTTCCTTGTACGATGAATGTATGGTGAACAATGTTTGATGTGTACTTATTCCTGTTCATAACTGGTCACACGGTTCTATTAATGATATATCTTTGTTCAGCGAATTCATTCATGCATGCAAGTATTGTTCTTGTTACAGCCACGGGATTGGGTAGTGAAGTCCCATCATTCCAACATGGGCAAGTAAGATCCACCATTCCAATGTGGGCAATTTGGATCCCCGTTTTGAAATATTCTTCAAACAGGCCTTAGATCCCCGCATTTTGGATAATGCGGGCATAAGTGAACGCCGACGGGTGTTCACTAGCTATACCGGTATAAGCAGAAAAGGAGATCATGCATTTCATTCATTCATATAATTTCTGCCATTCCATGTTCTTATTCACTGTTGTTCATACTATTCGGTTGTACTTGCCGAGTCGTGGACTCATTCTTGCTCTATTGTTTTTTAGGTGACTGTTGATGACGTTTCATTCGGGAAGGGGTAGCACACTTGGAATCACAACCTAGACTTATTTATTTGATTCATTGGACATGAGACATGAGAAACTTTTATTTTAGCATGATGACTTATATTCAGGACATGATGGTATTGAATAACCTTAGATGTTTGGTTTACGTTAATCTTGGTTTAGTCTCTTGCTATGTTCCTAGGACTAATTTATCTACGGTTGTCATAGTATCATGTTTGTGTTGTTGTAACCCGTGGATGGGTTCTATCAATGATATGATTGTTGTAATTTTATAGTAAGTTGCTGTAAATTAGATGGTTAGAGTAGCTTAGTGGCATTCCAGGCTCAATGTTGGGCTGGGGTGTTACAGTTGGTATCAGAGCGGGTTTTAGGTCCATGGTGAATAGATTAAGTAAAATTTGCTAATGACTAATCAACTTAAAAATTTGACACACTGGTGCACAGTAGTACGTGAATGGGCAAAACATTGCGTTTACGTTTCCGCTATGTCGCATTGATCATTGATGTTATGAATTGATTATGAATGCTTATGATTTAATTATTATAAACGTTATGTGTGATGATAGCTGCTGTTGGGAGGTAGAGATCGTGGTTGTAGCTCTGGGCTTTGCCTAGGTACACCACCGTTCGTGGTATGGGAATAGTCAGGTGGTTACCCTGAGTACCATAGTTACAGGTATTGAGGGTGAGTTTCTTTAGAAAAGTTGTTCGCTTCTTGAGCTTGATTTAGGCCAATTCTGGGTATAGTTGCGGTTGATGAATTTTCTTGGGATATTGGTTACAAGGTAGTTGTTGGGATTTTCACTTGGTCTCCATTTGTTCTTGTTTAGAGCAATTATTGGCTCTTCCGACTATTGAATTGCTTTTGCTACTTGTGAACATTGTTCACTAGCTAGATTGATATTTCCATGGTTGTTCCATTTTTGTTATTTGGAAAACATGACTTGTATATTCGTTTGATATTTTGGATACTGAAAGTTTTCTGTTGCAAGTTCTTTAGCATGAGAGGAAGCTTTGGGCCCCGATGTATTTTTTTGCTAGGGATAATTTGAGTTTGAAGTTTAATACTTCTCCTTTATGAAAGAAAACGTCAAAGCCCTTTTTGCAATGTCCTGTTATGGTTAAGTCAGAGATTGTAATTCAAACAAATTGATAAGGTATGGGTATCAAGTTGGGTCAATGGCGCGGTACGTAATTAATCTTATCTAGTATCCTTGGAACCGAAATCGATTAAGTTGTTGTTGTCTTCTAGTAGTTCTTGATGAACTGATGGGATTTGCTATGTGATCTATGTTTACATGATGGTGGAAATTGTCAGATAATAGTATGTCTTTGATGAAATGGATGATCATTAAATTGTTTAGGTTGCTAAACTCATTGGATTATTTGGTCTCAATGGATTAATCCAATTGTGTAGGGAGAGAAAGTTAAGGGTGTGTTTGATTGTTGCCTTAGGGGGTAATAATATGGAAATTTATTTAATTGATTGCTCAATGATCTCTTATATGCTAGCAGGAAAGCAAATAGAGAAAGGAATATAAGCTATTCCATGATGGAATAATCGCCAATTGTTTATAATAGCCTCTGGATTGGAATTAGTGTGCACTAAATTGGTGTTGAGCATTGCTAACAGATGAATGGTGGAAATTTAAAAGTAATCTTTGTATGTGTGTTATGAGATGATGACTTGGGGCAGCATGCCCTTGTTAAAAGAGGTTTACTTCGATAAGGTGGATGTGCATTAGATGTTCTCTTGAACAAGTTGATTGTTGCTATATTATTGAAAAAAAACATTTTGAAATAAGTTATTGTGTTCTTTTGGAAAGGGTTATGATGGAATAGTAGGCTATGATGATTCATGCTAAGAGTATATAATGATGATGTTAGTAAGACTGTGAGTATGAGATGATGAGGGTAGTGTTGATTCTTTTAGAAGTAAAAGAATTTGATCGTCTTTCATCATATCGTTTAAATGAAATATTTTGAGTTTTGAACTCATGATCTTTTGGAGTTTAGGATTTATGTGGTAGCTGAAATTAGTTAGATCATGGTGATGTGTTGGAGTGTTCTACTGGTTCTTAAGTGATTCAAGTGATTTGGACTTAAACACTCTTCTTGTCTGAGTTGACAGAATGGTATTGTAATCAAAGAAAAAAATTCCTTTGGTAAAGGAAAGAGTCTAGTAGAAGTATTTGATGTTGGAGTTAGGCTTTGTGATTTGCAACTTATTGAGGTGCGCTTAACTTTATATCATTGCCGTTTAATAGTTTCTTGAGCTTCAATAGCCATATTTTATTCTTATTCGTTGAGAGTTGAAATTCGCTTCTAGTGGGACTTGTGCACTCAACTGTGGTCTCGACTTCTGTTTTCTGAGATCTTGGCTATTTGACTATTTCCCTTGGTCTTGTGTCTACTACGAGTGGTAAACGTTTTTTTTATGTGTTGAAACTTGTTTCCGTCTATATCTTCTTTTGAGAAAGGATTAACCGATTCGTGTTGCAATGTCTTTTAGGATGTATAATGACAACTTTATAGTGGTGGTCAAGTAGATGATTTTGGTGAGACTGTAGGTGTCAAGTTGTTTGAGATTCATTGAGTGAAAAATTGATTTCTTGGAATAATTCTCATTGAGGATTTGATTTAAATAGAATGTTTGTCTTTTGAGCTAACTGATTACATTGTTGCAACTAGTAAAACCTATAGTAAATTGTGGTTCAAGAACTTTTAGTTCATTTTGATGGAACATTAGAATTATCAAAGGTATGAGAATCTTGATCAAATTTATTAGAGAATCGTGATTAGGTACTTTACAAGGTTGAGTAGGAGGATTATGACGGTGTAGTTAATGAGATTAGAATTGCGAAGAAGTCCAACCGTTAGCCTAAAAACCTAAAAAGTTCAAAAAGATCAACAAGTTCAGAAAAGAGCAAGGAAAGATCAGAAGAGATCGAACTCCCCCTCAAACCAACCCATAGGGATAAATTACCCCTAACTCGCTCCTTAAGGTGGCAAACCTAGTTGGGTCTAAAGGCTTGGTGAGGATATCAGCCAGTTGAGCCTCGGACTCCGCGAAGTGCAGCACAACATCACCCTTCTCGACATGGTCTCTAAGGATGTGAAAGCGAATGTCTATGTGCTTGGTCCTAGAGTATTGCACAGGGTTTTTAGCAATGTTAATAGCAGAAGTGTTATCACAGAAAAGAGGAACACTAGCAAAATTTAACCCATAGTCCTTAAGAGTGGTTACCATCCACAAAATCTGACTACAGCAACTAGCAGCAGCTACATATTCAGCTTCAGCAGTGGATTGTGCAACAGAAGATTACTTCCTAGAAGACCAAGAAACAAGAGAAGTGCCTAGGAAGTGACAAGTGCCTGAGGTGCTCTTCCTATCTAGCCGACAACCCGCAAAATCAGAATCAGAAAACCCCCGAATGGACAAAGACGAAGAACAAGAATACCAAATGCCATACAAGAGGGTAGAGTGTAAATACGTGAATATGCGTTTAACGGCTTGGCGATGGGAAGCTCTCGGAGACGCCTGAAACCTCGCATAAAGGCAGACCGTGACGTGGATGTCTGGTCTTGAGGACGTCAGTTACAGGAGGGAGCCGATCATGCTGCGATACTCGTGTTGATCCACGGTTCTCCTTCCTCATCTGGATCCAAAACAGTCGAAGTCGCCATGGGAGTGGCGATTGGCTTGCAGTCACCCATGTCGAAGTGTTTGAGCAGGTCCTTAGTGTACTTCGTCTGATGAATGAAGATCCCTTCCTTGCATTGCTTGATTTGAAGCCCCAAGAAGTAGTTGAGTCCTCCCATCATACTCATCTCAAATTCCCTGGACATAGTCTCAGAAAAACTGAAAACAAGAGCATGAGAAGAACTACCAAAGATAATATCATCAACGTAAATCTGAGCAAGAAGGAAGTTATTATCACGCCTAAGAATGAACAAAGTCTTGTCTACCTTACCCATCGCAAAATTATTCTTAAGTAAGAAGGTCTAAAGTCTATCATACCAAGCTCTAAGGGCTTGCTTAAGACCATACAAGCCTTTGGATAGCTTGAACACATGATGTGGGTACTTGGAATTCTCAAAGCCTGGGGGTTGCCTAGCATACGCTTCCTCCTCTATGTAACTATTTAAAAAGGCACTCTTAACATCCATATGATATAATCTAAAGCCCTTAGATGCAGCAAATGCAAGCAGAATACGAATGGCTTCTAGTCTAGCAACAGGAGCAAAGGTCTCATCAAAATCTAACCCCTCAACTTGGCTAAAGCCCTGAGCTACAAACCTAGCCTTGTTTCTAATCACATAACCATCCTCATTTTGTTTGTTTTTGAAAACCCAGCGGGTTCCTATAACATTATGGCCACTACGAGGTTCTACTAGGTTCCAAACCTTATTCCTCTCAAAATTCTCTAACTCCTCAAGCATGGCATTGACCCAGCTAGAATCAGATAAAGCATGTGATATGTCGCGGGGTTAAAAAGAAGCAACAAAAGCAGAATGAGAGTAGAGGTTTGGGTCATGATACCTGGAGCGAGTGACTCGCTCATAGAGAATACATGTTATCTGATCCAGAGGGTGCTGCCTTTGAATGTGAAGTGGTGCACCGGAGAGGAAAGCATCTCTTCGACCTCCGCAGGTACTCCTGATGATGAAGATGCAGCAGGAACCTCATCTAAAGGCGAAGTAGTCACAGCAGGTTCTTGTGCTGGAATAGGAGCGTCAACAGCAGCAGGTGAAAGAACATCATCGAGTCCTTCATCATCTTCCTCTATAAATATGCTCTCTATCACCTGTGTATCACCTGAAATATCTGATCTACCTCCAGGGTTAGTGTCATCAAAAGTGACATTGCATGTCTCCTGAACAAGGTTAGTTTCAGCATTAAAAACCCGAAAACCCCTCAAATGTGCAGGATAACCCAGAAATAAACCATCAAAAGTTCTAGACTCAAATTTATCTAGATTTCCTGTCTTGAGAATAAAACACCTGGATCCAAAGACTCGAAAGTGCGAGACAGAGGGTTTTCTACAAAATCAAAGCTCATAAGAAGTCTTGCCTAAAGATGGTCTCAAAAAGACACGATTTGCAATATGGCAAGCAGTAGAAATAGCTTCGGCCCAAAACCTCCTCGGTGTGTTATACTCATCTAGCATCGTCCTAGCCATCTCGACTAGGGTCCTGTTCTTTCTTTCCACAACGCCATTTTATTGAGGAATGTGTGGAGAAGAGAACTGATGCTTAATTCCACGCTCAGCACAAAAGGAAACAAAAGAGCCATTCTTAAACTCCGTGCCATTGTCACTGCGGATCGTTCTCAAGGCACTCGGAAGTTCAGAAGCCAAACGAAGAACAAGATCATGATAATGATCAAAAGCTTCATCCTTCGAAGCAAGCAAGAAAGAACACCCAAGTGTATCTAGAAAAATCATCGACTATGACAAGAATGTACCATTTTTCACCAATTGACCGAACTCTAGCAGGACCAACAGTATCCATATGAAGCAACTGTCCCGGTCCGTCAGTCATGACCATAGTCACTGAAGGGTGTGAGGCGGCAACTTGCTTGCCATGCCTACAAGGCGCACATACAGCATCATGAGCTCAAGGTTGCTAACTCGCGTTAGATGATCAAAACCAATATACCCCAAATGACGGTGCCAAAGTCAGAACTCAGGAGAAGAAGATGAAATCAAGCATTTGAGAGAACCAGCAAGACATTCAGAAAAATCAGCTACAAAGATCCTAGCAACTCCAGTAATCCCAAAAACAAACTCATCAGTTGAATCAACCACCCTTACAAGCATTTTTCTTAAATCTAGTCTCATAGCCATCATCAAGAAGTTGAGAGACAGAAAGCGAATTAAAGCTTAGCTTGTCAACAAGGGCGACGTCCTTGAAGATGAAATTGTCGTTCACCCTGATCGATCTCGTTCCTTCAATCCGCCCTTGTTTATCATCTCCAAAGGTGATGAAATCATCACCCGTCGACCGCGTGAAGGAGGTGAACCATCTTGAGTCTCCGGTCATGTGGCGTGAACAGCCGGAGTCGACGAACCACGTGCCCTTCCTCTTTCCGCGGTAATTCTGAAAATCAAGGCACAGAAGAACAATGTATCTCAATACTGAGGTTAGTTAAACAAGACTTAGGAACCCAGTACTGAGGCACACGTCTGCGAGTAGTATGCAAAGCAGAAGTGCTATCCTTGATTCTATTTTAATTCTGTTATGAGCAATGGTTAAACTAACATGAGAGTTATCCTGTCTAGGAGCATGATGATGAGCATGTGACACAAATCCTAAACCAGGTTTCTTCTTTTCTATGTTACCATGTCTCATAAAAGCTCTAGGTTGATTGGATGAAATTCTAGCAAAAAATTTCTTATCATTTTTCAACCTACGCCAACAGAACTCAAACAAATGCCCATCCTTTTTGCAATAGGTGCAATGATACTTGAATCCACTGGGAGAAGCGCCCTTAGATTTAACGGATGGTTAGGCAAAACCCGCAGATTTAAAAATAGTTTTTGTAGGTTGGGTTTTGAATTCAACTAACCCATTTTCCAAGGCTTGAATAACTTTTGGCTTAGAATTATCTTGGACAGAGTTGTATCCTAATCCTTGCTTCTTAAAAGGAGTTTTAGACTTGTCCAGAATCATGTTTAATTGTTTCTTACCTTTAGAGAATTTTTCTAAGGTATCATTAAGATAAGCATTTTTCTTCTTCAAGATTAACACATGATTCACAAGTTTTACCTTTAATGGCTCTAGCATATTTCTCCTTATATAAAGCAGCTTCAAGTTTAAGAGCTGGACATGAAGCACATATAGCAGACTCAATATTATTCTTAATCTTGGCATATTTAGCTCTAACTGCTTCTAAGATATCTTTGACTTCATGTTCGCGTTCTAAGCAGAAAGTGCAAAGGCTAGAATCAACCACTCCAGAAGCAACCAACTTGCTAGAGTCTAAATATTTTTTTCACATGGAGCAGATTTAACCTCAACTAGCTCAGTCCTAGCATTTTCAAGTTGTTTCAAAGCAATATCATGAGCAGATTACAGTTTAGCAAATTCTGAGTGCAGAGCATGGCAAGATGAACATTCATCAGATTCAAGAGTCTTAGCATTTGTAAGTTCTAAAGTTAAATTATCTACTTGTGACTCTAAGTTCTTGTTCTTGGCTATGATAAACTCTAAAGCCTTATCCTGACTCATGAGTTGCTCAAAAATAGTTTCACATCTATCAGAAAGGACATCATAGGAAGGAAGTATCTCATCGTTGTCGTCGTCCGCGGAGTCGGCCATGAAGCACAAGCCGGTGAATTCCTTGACCTTCCCCTTCTTCTTGTCTCGAGGGATCTCCTCCTCCTTGTCCTCATCGCTTCCAGAGTCCACATCGCTTAAGGATTGATCCTCAAAAGCAGCAAGAACCCGGTGAGCGGCTTTCGTCAGCTTGGCAGCATCATACCTTGATTTGTTCCATTGAGGCTTCTTCCAAGCTGGCTTTCCCTCCTTATGGTTGCTCTTACCTTTCAGCTTGGGGCAATTTGTCCGGATATGATTAAGTTCACCACACTCATAGCAAGTCACGGGACCTCCTCTATTTCTGTTTCTCATATTGTTATAGGCCCGTGTGACCTTTTTTACTATGAGGGCCAACTCAGCCTTAGGGAGACCCTCAAACTCCTCTTCATGGATTGCAGATAAACCAGCAAGCGAAAATCCAGAAGATGACTCAGAAGATCCATCAAAAGCTCTCTTGAGCGGGTCTGCTACCAACGCCATGTTTTCCTTCTTGGGATGATCAATCATCTTGATCTCATGAGTCTTAAGCTTGCTATAGAGCAGCTCCAAAGTCAGATCAGAGATGTTGATATTCTCCTCAATGGCGGTAGCCTTTATCTCCCACTTCTTGGTGTTGATTGCAGCCAAGAGGTGGGTGGCATTTTCAGACTGAGAATATTCAATACCAACAGCTTTCATCTGATTAATCACTTTATTAAAGCGATTGAAAATGTCATCGATGCTCTCTCCAGGACGCATTTCGAATTTGTTATATTCACGCTTATAGACTGTTTGGCATACTTTCTTGATTTGGGACGAACCCTCATGGTAGGTTTCGAGGTGTTCCAAATCTCGTGCGTGAGTCTCAAGATTGCAAACCGATCATGCTCCTGTCTACCAAGCCCACCATATAAGAGATTTTTTTGCCTTGTTGTTGTTAGCCAAGAGGGCTGAAGAAGCCGGCGTAGCAACTTCGGGAACAACGAGCGGGGCTCGAACAACCTCCCAAATAGCTTGTCCTTCACTCTCAAGGAAGACTCGCATGCGATTCTTCCAATAGGCATAGTTGTGCCCATCGAAGATATTCGGCTTGGTGAAGTATTTATCCATCGCCAAGTTCAGTGACTGGTTAAGATCAAGATTAAACTAACCGGGCTCTGATACCACTTATTGGACCGAAAAGGCGACTAGAGGGGGGTGAATAGGAGCACGCTCACTTTTTCACAAATAATTGATTCAATAAGATTTTACTCCAGTAGCTATGGAAGCTATGGAGATCAATATACCAGTACAGCAGAAGACTAGTATTGTATCCAATTTAACCTCCGCAATACGACAAAAATCAACACAAGCTGAAGAACTGAGTGCTGGGCGGTCGGACCACTGGGTCAATGGCGGTCTGACCGCTGACCCCTGGCGGTCTGTCCGGTGGCCCTAGCGGTCTAACCGCCGGCCTGAAAAACAGATCAAATGGCCCGACGAGCGAAGTTGCAAATAGATGTAACTTTTGATCTACAACTCCAAACTCGATGAAACTTGGAACACACCTTCTCTATGATATCAGGAACCTATTCCAATCGAAGATTGTGAAAATTCTTGAAAGAATTACGATCATTTTCTATTTGAGAGGAGGAAGGTCCAAAACCGAGTCAAAACAAAAGCTAGATCCAAAATCTTGCTCGTGGGTGATTGATGATCAAGATGATCCTAGATATGTTCCCGTGATCAAAAACTCGCGGATCAAATAAAGACTCAAAATCATCTAATAGAGAGAAGGAAAGCAAAGAGACAAAACATGATCAAACTTTCCATGGATTGATTTGATACGATTTTGGTTTACAGCCACTCCATCAATGGAGGACAAAACTCAATCAATGAGCACGAAATCAAATCAAAACTCTCTAGAACCCTAGCCTCCACAAAACCTCTCCCTAAGCAAAAGTAGGGTTTCCAATAATAAAAGAAACGAAGAGGAGGTGCAGTCACCTCCCTTCTCTATTTATAATGGAGGCTTAAACCTTCTAGAAGTTTTACTCAATTAGGCTCCCGTTATGGCCCAAAACAAACGGGTCACGCACGCACGTGTTTTAATGCATCGTCTTTATCGTCTCTTGACCTAATCAGCTTCACTTTGAGCCATCTTGTGCCGTGGGTTGGCCAGTAGGTCACTTTTGTCCATCTTGCACCACGCTTGAGTTCATTGACCTCACCCGGCATCGTCGATCGTTCTGGACCTCAGCTCTCCAAGCCTAATCCCGATCATCCTCGCCGTTGACCATCGTTGACCACCAAGCAACCTGCACAACAATAGACAAGCAAACCGAATCCGAGAACAAGTTCTTCATAACTTGACCCATGTTAGTCAAAACATGCATTATGCAACACATATGCACTGAAACTCATAACTTTGACCTAACAACCAAACATCGCCGCTGTAAGATCGAGGTGGCCGACTAGAGAGGGGTGAATAGGCAGTTTTAAAAATCTTTGGCGCTAAAACCAATTAATAATGCGGAAGTTAATAACAAATTGGTTTTGCACAATTGAAACCAAAATCAACTATGCTTCCCTAAGTGCACTAACAATACAAGAGAGCAATCATACAAGATATATAAACAATTAAAGCATGTGATGTAAATTGTTCAAAGTAAAGCACAAGATAAAACAAGATGACACGATTATGTTTTACCGTGGTGTTCGGAGACTTGCCAGTCTCCCCTAATCCACGTTGAGGTAAGCCCAACCACGTTGGACCGGCTCCACTAATTAAACCAACACCTCTGAGGTAAATCCAACCACTTGGACCTGTTCCAAACCGAACCAACACCTCGCTCCACTAGGGTTGCTCTTCCTCCACTCCGGAGATGGTGAGCACCAAGCCACTCACAACTTGCCGGGCCTTCTCACAAGCTTCTTGAGAAGAGCACCGCGCACGACGCCTCGACACCGTCTAGGTGTCGGCAAACACCAAGAGTAACAAATCTCAACTCTCACTTGAACTAATCAAGTGTCAACGCTCAAGTGGATACACAATCCACTACATAAGGCAACACATGCACTTAGGGTTTGCTCTCTAATCTCACCAAGTGCAACACATGCATAAAAGAGAATGAGAGGATTGCTCTTAGCTCAAGAAGCTCAAAAGATGTTTACAATGGCACCAGCAGCCATCCTCAACCGGACAAGGTGGCTATATATAGCCCACACACAAAAACTAGCCGTTGGGAGAGAATCTGCTGAAAAATCAGCAAATGCGGAACTTCCGTCGTTCAAAGTCCGGAACTTCCGCACCTCAGCGACAAGCACAGCAACGGCTATATCAGACGAGAAACTAGCCGTTGAAAATGAAATCCGGAACTACCTCCAACTAATTTGCGGTACTTTCGATTATCGGACGTTCTGTTTCTGATGGGCGGTACTTCCGCTTTCACTCAGGTCCAACACATGGCACCTTCTGGAAAAAAATGTACTGCGCCAAATCAGAACTTCTGCGGTGCGGTAGTTCCACTCCCAACATGGTGGTACTTCTGCGCTTTCGAAAATCGGCTAAGTCCCAAAAGGGTGCTTCTCTGGAAAAAACGTTCACGGATTTGGACCTTCCGGCTGCGGTAGTTCCATGTTATAACCCTAACTTTCGATTATCCTGATAAAGCAGCAATGGCTTTCAAAACAACTTCAATTGCAAAACACATTTGCCAATTGATGAACCATGCCTAACAAGGATCAAAGACAAGATTCCTAACAAGTTGCAAAACACATTTGCCAACTTTTAACATCATACCATAAGGAATAAGGTACATGAACTTACACCATTTGGAAAACACATTTGCAAACTTAAGTCATATGCTAAAAGAAATCAAACATGAACTTTAACTATTTGCAAAGCACATTCGCAAATAACAGCATCATACCACAAGGCTAAGGTGCATGGACTTCAACCATTTGCAAAACACATTTGCAAACTATAGTCCCATGCTACAAAGATTAAATGCATGAGCATCATTCATTTGCAAAACACATTCACAAATAATAGCTCCATGCATAGATGAGCTAGAGCAAACATAATGAGCTATCAACACATGACTAACTCATGCTACTAGTCAATACCCTTCTTAATAGTACGGCAATCCTATACTAGCAATCCGGTCTTCCATCCCAACACTAAGACCGGTAAAAGATTAGGAACACATCTTTAGCCCTAACTAGTCATACATTTACCTTGCATCTTCTTAAAGCTTGATAACGCACATCAACACTTCAAGTCCGGGTCCTTGACTTGACAATCATCAACACATGATGATTTCTTCACTTTGGGATCTTGTCTTGAACATCATCAACACATGATGATTTCTTCATTCCGAGTCTTGACATGCATCAACACATGATGCATTCCTTCACTTGACCTCCATCAACACATAATGGGTCCTCTCTTGATTTGATGTGCATCAACACATGATACAACCTTTACTTCAAGTCTTCATATGCATCAACACATGATGCATCCTTCACTTGAAACTTGACTTCATTATCAACTCATGATCATCCCAAGTCTTCATCATCCTGGAACATAACCTATATATCCAACTCATGGAAAATGTTAGTTCCACAATATGATTATCATTAATTACCACACCATACTATTAACTCATAATGGTGGGACAAGATACCTCTATCTTTCCCTCTTTGGTAATTGATGATAACCATTTCAATCACACATAAATTGAATTGATAAAAGTAACACGTTATGAGTATATATAAACTACACAAGTCATATATATATACTCACAACATGAGTATACGAGAACTACACAAGTTCTACATACTCAAAACATGAGTGAAGGGGTGAACATCGACCGTCTGACGGGCTATCGTCCATGAGAGTAAAAAATAACACGATGATTTATACAGGTTCGGGAGTCCTAGAGGACCGCCCTACTCCTGTCGGTGAGCCAACGGGGGTTACCTCCGGGGAGGAAGCCCCCGATGGCTCACCAGTTTTAATATGACATATCATGTTAGATGGAAAAGGATAGAGCAACATAAGGCTTCTTGAAACCTTTTCCTGAGAACATGTGATTCTTTGATTATTATTATTATTTGTGGTAAAACCTAGATTACTTTTGCCCTAAAATGTGAGGTTCTCGGACATTTACTTTTTAGATATGCATAGTGTGACTGAAGGAATAGCACTTACGGACCACAAGTACGTCATATAACTCTTAGCTCATTATCAATAGACCTGGCATTATATGGTGCAAAGAAACCAAATGGGTTCCAATTACACAGATAAAACCAGCGACTAATGATCAAAAGGTACTAAGTGTCTGAAAGGAGAACTGCAAATTAACATGCTGTGACACTACCGCTATCCAGCAGCATACATTGGACACACACAACTCACTTATTAATACCTACTGATCAAAACAAAATCATCATCGTCGAGAACCCGAGCCTCTTTCTGTCCCACAAAGTTCTCCCGTCCAATGGCCTCAACAATCCGGACAAACTCAACCCTCCTTTCAAGAGAAAGAGGAACATACGGTAATCTGAAAACAGGCCTAGCCACCGCGAGCTGAGCCAGGGCAGTGTTGAGAGCAATTGGATTTGGCTGGCAAAATAACCATTTCATCAGAGGCAATAGCTTCTCATTTAGCATCACATTCTCCCCGTCGTACATGAGATTGTGCATTAGACCAGGAACAAGGTTGCTAGCTACAGAAATAACTCCGTGGCACCATGTTTCCACCTAGAATCATGGCATTCATCATCATTACCGCTCCATATTGTTATACCTTTTTCAGTGTAGCACTTAACCCTCTCATGTCCAACACATTCTTTCACGCCTGCCATGTTTGAATGCCCTGAAACCGCCTCAATAACTGGAGGAGGAATATCTTGCCCAGTCCTGGATGGTACATTGTAAATAATGGTTGGACCCATCGGAAGGACAGCCTCGAAATGAGAGATCAATCCTTCCATCGAGGTCTTCCCATAGTAAGGATTGATGTGGAGAGCTGCATGCATGCCAACAGCAAATCCCTGCTCTGTCGCGTGAACAGCTTCTCTGGTTGAGTTACTTCCTGTGTTGCCTATCACTTTAATTTTAGTGCCAAAGCAGTTAACAGTATGCCCAATGAGCATGATGTGCTCATCCCAGCTCATAAGCTGACCCTCTCCTGTTGTTCCTCCAACTATTACACCTTCAGCACCACCGTCGATTTGCATGTTTATCAAAGAATCATATGCTTCAAGATCAAATCTTCCATCTGGCAAATAGGGGGTTTTGACTGCTGTGATTACTCTGAGGCTTTTAATATCACTTGACAATGTCCTGCAACACAGACAGAGAAGGATCAGAAAAAAGAAGCAGATGTATATGATGTATCAAAGCCCTCAAATAGTTGTGTGCAAACGGTAAGATCCATGTCAGTCATGTCACTACTAAGCTATAAATTCACCAAACAGGAAATTTTCAGTAACCATCACCATGATTGTACATGATCATTTCGTTTAGCTGAATGAACTGAAATTACAATTCAAATACCACTTAACCAAGCATATAGCTATTTACATATTTGGTCCAGCTAAGACAGTTTAGACTTTCTATCTATAACAATTGCCTATCTAATGGAGACAAGGGATGATTCACCAAAACAAGGTTAGTTTCACAGAAAAATGGCTTAATAAAGGAAAATAACAAGAACATCTTATGTTTCTATTGAGTAAATGATTATTCGAGGACTATACCTGAACTTACCAATTATAATAATTCATCAAGCATGTCCCCAGGACCTAGCTTACACGTGACAAGTTACTAGAGAGTATACACACATAAATATGGCTGTAAGCAGAGGCAATTTGGTACAAGGTACGAAGCTATGAGAACTATACAAATGGGTGACGGTTCAAATTGAATTGATCCACACTAGCACTTCCACAAGTCCCACAATTTTGATTTTTGTTCTCATCTTTTCCCATTACCATTTTCCTCCCTTGTCTTTGATACAAGAAATGTCACTTCATTTCTCTACTTCTCAGTGGCTTTCGACAGTTCACATGTTCTATTCCTCACATGGATCGGCCAATTCAGCTATTGGTAGGGAGGAAATCATGATCAGCATTTGTTCTGCTAGTAAAGCATTTTGCCCTTAAGGAGGCATTTAGCTCGGTTATTAAAACTGTAATCCGATTACATTGTAAACCAATTGTGTTGCTTTCTGCTCGGTTTTAGTGGGCTGTAATCAGATACCACGGTTTCCAATAACGCCCCAGTGTAAAGCCCATTACCCTCCTACTCTGGTGTAATCAGAACCAATGCAGGCACGCACAAATCGGGATCCCCTCCTCACCCAGTTCCCCAACCATCGAAGCCACCACTGCAGCGATGCCGCCTACCTTCCATCCATCCCCTTCCACCGCCTCTAGTCCCCGCGGCTGCGAGAACATCGGCTGCGCCTCCGCCCGCCGCCCTTGTAGCCGTGATGCCTGGATACTCCCACCGACAGGAGCTTCTTGAGGAAGGACGATGACCGAATTGGGCGGATCTAGCCGTTCTGGAAGAGATCTTCGACAGAGGACATCACCACCGCTGCGGGCGACGAGAAGCACGAGGAGAAGTACCAAACTCGAGCTAGTCCTTGCCGGCGCTCGAGCCGCCGCAAGCGACGCTCGCCAGCGTGCTAAAGAAACAGGACGACACGCAAAGGCGTGCCGCGGGTGGGGATGGAGCAGGCATTGTCTCCACCGCCATCCAAGAAGCAATGGTTGCCAGAGTTGGCGTCCGCGAAGACGGGCCGACGGCCATTATGCCGACTAGTGGTACCCAATACCATTCCCGAGAGAAACCAAACATGTTTCGTAAAATCCCATTACACCGCCAACTCCCCAGTAATTTCATTCCATTTATGTTTACATGGACATTCTTGCAACCAAACAATACCTAAGATCATATATGTGCTGCCATGGTAGTACGTAAGCTTGAAAGGGAACAAGAAATGACTCCATCCTTTGCTAGTCTAAGAAATAATGCCTTTCTTGGACCTAACTCAACAAAGTAAGCAATGATTGATTACAAAAGTTCTACAGGAAGGGGATTTGGACGTGAAATACAGGCTTACAAGTTTTCCAACCAGCGGCCATTGATCGTAGAAGTTTTCAGGACATCTTAATTTTTTAAACTGAGGCAATTCAGATATAAAAAGGGAGGGAACCAGAAAAATGTTGAGCAGTACAATCTCATTGTTGTTAGCTATGATGTATACGACAAACTTCATCCAAGAACAGCTGCTCAATGGCATCAAGCAAAAAGTACTAGCAAATCTATGAATAAATAAAACAAGGAACCAATGCTTTCTTTTTGAGCTAAACAAGTTACCGATTTTTCACTTCAGTACTTCGCATCGGAAGATAATCACCTAGAGTGATGGCTGCCACTGGAAACTTCCCTCTGCTAATCCTGTACAAGCAAGGACCTTCTGGTGTTAGTGTGTTGCTTTTGGAAGTAAAGCTGAACATAGGCAGAATAAATGAGCTAAATGGGCCACTCCTTGAAATGATGGCAATCCGAAAATCACCTGAAATCAAAGGTTCCATGAACGAACCCTAACCCATTCCCCAATCATTCGTCGAGGCACGCGCACAAGAATAAAAACAGAATTGCAACCAGATCCCCAGCAAACGTAGCAAGCAATCCGACGCGAGATAGTAGTGAAGCGTGGATAGTTGATTCGATGGATGCAGCCATGTGGATACGATTTTTACCTGGCATTGTGAGTGGTGGGGGTGGAGTGGGCGCGGGAGGAGGTCTTCTGCGAGGTCCCGAAGATGCGGGTCTTGTTCCCTCCCTTCGCCGGCGCCCACGTCGGCCGCGCCGCCGTCGTCATCTCCTCTCTCCTCCGCGCGAAAGCGAAACCCTAGCCTAGCTACTTCGAAAGATTTGGACTTCGGAGTTTGGAGGCGGTAGTGGATGCTGCATCCTGGGCCGCCCATCACCGAACAGACGGCCCAGACCAGCCCCAGATTCGATCGCGAATAGGATCTGCGATCAAGGCCCTTACAAGAAGGGAATTGAACCCTCTCAAATATTGAGGGGTGATTTGTTACGCCCGACCCATGGGCTCCTTCCCTCTTTACCGACTTACACTTAGAGGTATTCAAATGGGTCAGGCTGTTCGACCCGGGGGTAATAGCCCAAGATATTCTACGCATTCTACACAAGTGTTTTAAACAGTAACTAGTGTACGCAATAAGTAAATATAGTAACATTTATATCTTGCAACATTCCAACAATAAAAGAAAACAGCGGAAGACGAATAAGAAGTAGTAGAGCCCAGCAAATTTACTACAGGCTATCGACTGGGGTAGCGGCCTAGTCGTCGAGATCACACTAGCAGCGAAGTCCTTCTCTTCTAAACAGCATTTTATTAAGCCATGGCGAGTAGAAAAATGTACTCCGCAGGTTACACCCATAACAAAGTTAATGCATGCATACCGTGGACACGACTATTCGAATAGTTTTACACTCTGTATAGGTTATATAACTTTACCCACAAGAGATTATCATCTTATAATGTTCGCTTCGCACACTTTCATTGGTGTGCGACTAAGTGATTATCATGGGCCTTTACAATGTGTTATCCCAAAATAGTTATGTTCGCTAAGGTTTTACTTCTTTTGGGCTAACCACCCACCGAAAGCCCCCTCTTACGCCAAGTGAGAATACTATCTAACTGACACTTGAACATCAATATGGCACAACTAACAATGGAACATTGTAAATTATTTTATCCAGTCTGTCCCATACCAAACTTGTGGTAGTACGGAATGACTTTGCAAGATGCGGCTTGAAGAACGGTCCTTAACCAACTTGGGCAGCTTCCAAAATACCCCTGGGCTTCAACCATTCACTGAATTGAGCCAATGCATAAACTTAGACCCACCAACTATCCATTTCGCCCAAGTCCATACCAAATTTTATTTTATTTTGCTTTTCAAAATTATTTATAAACTTTCATGGCACACAAATTCTATAGATAAAATTTAAACCACTTTCGATTTTTGGTTGTAATTTCTCAAATCAAATATTTCAGGTCTAAGCATGGCTAAGCTTAATTTTTGTTCCAAAATGTTCCGGTTCATACTATTGTACTAACTAGATTTTATATAGGGTGACAAGGTATGGATATTCAAATGTCAAAATTTAGCTATACAAATGTAGTAGGATTAACTACAATTTCAAAACATGAATTTAAATTAAATTGAATATAAATAAGCATACATTAATAATTTAAAACACAATTTAAATAATTTTAAATAATAAGATCAAACATGATCGAAGGATGTAACTTACCTTGCTCAATTAATTGTTATTCTGAAATGGTGTAGAAATCTGGTTTTCCGGAGTCGTCGAAATCTATACAAGAAAACAAGCCAAATTAAAATAAAATTAAAATAAACTATAAATTAAATAATTTTAACATATTTAACTATATTAGTATTTATACGAATTTAGAAATTTGAATCTGTGGATATCGTGGGGATAAGTGCATGATCGTAGTATGATGAGTCAATTGGCAATGGCGTTGTTGGTTTGACGAATCTCGCGTTTTCGGAAAAGCTCCTGTGTTGTTCAGACCTCGCGTCGATCGGGCAGTGGCATTGGCGATCGCGCGCGTGGATCGGTCCGACCGCAAGAAGATCTTGGTCCGGCCGGCCGTGGCGATCCGACACGCTATGTGCGGCGGTCTGATCGGCCAGAACTTTTGTGGAGTTTGGGGCTAGGCGAAAAATAGAGTGTGTAGGCAAGAGATGGGAGTCTCCTACACTTAGTCTCATATTTTTTGGAGCTTCCAGTCAAAAGTTCTATTCAATTAAAAATTCCAGAGAGTTTCAGATTTTCACGATGGAATTTTGGTTAAGTCATTTTGGGCGGTCCGACCGGAGTTATAAAATCGGTCAGACCGGTTTGATATCGGTCAGACTGGCATGGTACGGCGGTCAGACCGGATTCCACTTGTTCGTCGGCCTTCTTGTCGACGTTGTGTTTTGGTTATGTCTAGTGCATGAGTTTCAATGCTTTAATGTTGCATATTGCATGGTTGAGCTAACGTGGGTCAAGTTGTGAAGAACTTGTTCCCAGAGACGATTTCTTTGTCTATTGCTGTGCAGGTGGCTTGCAGGTCAACGACATTAATGGCGAGGAGGATCGGGACTAAGCTTGGAGAACTGAGGTCCAGAACGATCATGGATGCCGAGTGGAGTCGTGTGACTCAAGCATGGTGCAGATTGGACAAGATGGTTCGAGCAGGCGATTCGTTGCGGTACCGTTGGATCAAGCGGCGCGGGGGTCGGTGCAGGTGCCTTGGAGGTTCCGATGGGATTCGGACGGGAGAGACTTACCGACATGATGAGAGCTGCTGATCATCCTACACGTGGTGAAGCAGGCGATTGCTTCGATTGTAATGTGTGTGTTTGTGTCCCGTGTGTTTTGGGCCTTAACGACAGCCCATTAAGTGAACTCTCTCTAAACCCTAGGCCTCACTATAAATAGAAAGGGGGAATTGGAAAACCCCCCAAGCACTTCATTTGTAAAAAACCCTAGTTAGGGTTAGGGTTAGGGTTTGGAGAGGAGAGACTAGATTCTAGAGAGAAAATTTGTGTGTGTGCTCTTGGATTGAGCTCTTGTCCTCCTTGAGGGAGTGGCTTTACAAGCAACATCTTGAATCAATCAATGGATGTTTGTTCAAAGATGAGGTCTCATGTGTTTTCCTCTCTCTTTTGATGTTTTTGGTGCTTCCTTGATTCGGTTGTTTTTTATTGGTCTCTTGATCTCTTTTACCTTGCTATGATGTGTGGGAATACTCCTAGGACCATCTAAATCATCAATCCCCCACGAGCAATATTTGGATCAAGTTTTTTCATTTTGCTAGGTTTTGGACACTCCTTTGGTAAAACCTAAAAAGATCAAATCTTTGAAGTGGATCTGAACGATCGTCACTAGGAATAGGTTCCAGATATCCTTAGGGAGGTGTGTTCCAAAATTGGTCAAGTTTCCTCGGTTGAATCAAAAGTTGGACCAATTTTCATTTTGGTTTCGTGTGGTCTGCAGTGGCTCTGGACTAAATCAGTCTGACCGATTTCACAACGGCGGTCAGACCGCCGACTATTCAGACCGCCAGTTGGTCGTCGGTCAGACCGCCAGCTGTTCAGACTACCAATTGGCCGTCGGTCAGACCGGTCCAGTGAGATCAAATCTCTATTCTTGAATCTTGTGTTTAAGGGGGGTAATCGGATTCAGCACAAGGCTTTCTTTGTGCATTTACTGATCTTCTTAGCTTTCATAGCTATTGAAAAAAAGTGCGTGTTGAATTTGATTAAAGTCAAAAATTAAGAAAGCGTCTATTCACCCCCCCCCTCTAGTAGCCTTTCCGGTCCTACAGAATCACTGCAATCGGAACTCGAACGAAGGAGAATGAGCTCTTAGAAATTTAAATTTTACATGAAATAATTGAAATGGAATTTTCTGAATTTGTGGAATTATGTTTCTAAAGGGAAAAATCCCTTTATTGCGTCAGCATGATGTCAGCGAATGAATTTGATTTTCATCCAAAAAATTTTTTAAAAGAAAAAGGATAACAGTCATTGACATGTGGGCCCTTGGTCCATAGACCGGGTCCACATAATTGTGCCAGTCCACGGTATACCGAGTGCATAAAACTGTGACGACTGCCATACATGCATGACACGCGTGGCGCCAAGGTGTCATGACGTGGATGCCACATCATCTTCAACGACGACGAAGAATCGGGACCCGAAGGTCGTCGGCGCTACGCGCCACGACGACGGGCATGCATGTGCACAAAAGGGAGAGGGGAGGGTGCTAGCAAAAGCAGCAGCGGGACGCAAAGGAGTGGCCGGTGACGGGGAAGAAGGTGGTGGCGCGGTCGGGCTCCCGGTGGCGATGGCGCTCCGGTGATGTTTCGATGAAGGGGAGGTGAGCACGACGTAGAACGCGAAGAGGCAAAGCTCCGGTGTGGACAAAGGCGACGGAGCTTCACAGACGGTGATGCAATCGGTGGCGGAGGAGCTTGAAGGCCGATGAGAGGAAACTCAAAATCCGTCGAGAGGAAAGGGAGAGGGGAGTTGAGATTTGGGAGAGAGGATGAGTGAGAGATGGGGCACCTCATGCTCCCTTTTATAGGGGCAGAGGAGGAGCGGGGAAGGAGGTCGTGCGTGGACGTTTCTCGCCAGCGCGGGTGGTGATGCAATTGCGATTTAAGGTGAGTTACTTAAGGGGAATGAATGGCCGAAATGAGTGCGGGGGTGACTGGGGTCCTCATTTTCCTTGAATTCACAAGAAAAAAATAGATGAAATGGGCAGCATTCATGAGCTCTTGGAGAAGAAAGCCACGAAGGAGAATGGGGTGAGGCAGACGGGCGAGGCCCGATAGTAGTGAGAGAAGAGAGAGGGAGAGGTTGGGCAAGATGGGCTGGCGCAGAATGGGCTGCGGGTAGTGGGCCGAAAAGAAAAATAAAATGGGCCAGAAAGGACAATTACGGCCCGGGGAGAATTTCTGGATTTTAATTGATTTCTGATTTTCAAAAAATATAATAAAACAAATAGGCTTTTTAGAAAATAGTAAATAGAGTTCAAAAATTCTAGAAAAATTCAGATAAATTTCCTAAGTTGTATTGAACTTAATATAATTATTTCCAACTTAATGTTGGACTTTTATTTTTGCACATAAATTATTTACATTTTCTGGGAATTAGAAAAAAAAACCTTTTTAAAATCCAAAAATTCAAGAAATTAATTAAATTTTCCTTTTTAAATTTAAATACAAGTAAACTTTAGAAAATTAACAAATTTTCTTTTTGACTTAAAAAATACATGAAAAACCAAGAAAACTCTTTTTAATTCAGAAAATCGAATAAAATAATAACTTTATTAATTTTATTTTTTATAAAAGAACTTTGGGATGTTACACAGGCCGGCCTACAACACTGGACTATTAGTCTGGGCCAGGCATGACACGGCCTGAGAGTCTAGTCGGGCCGGGCTGGGCGTGCCGTGCTAAGGTCATTATGTCAGAGCCCAAATTTGTAATTTGGAATCTTTTGTGTTCACAGCACCAGTCCCTAGATCAGTAGCTAGTGCTCACAGTTACATCATTGGATATCAAACACATATCACAAAAATATAAAGCTATTGCATAATAATAAACAAGACATAAATATACCTTATGACTTTTGTCTATCAGAATGACCGACCAGGCCAAATATCGTTAAAGAATCAGTGGCGAAAGCGGAATTGAGATATAATACATGGAACCCTCTCGATATACCCACAGTAATCGACTGGGGCACACGACCTAGTCATTGGCCTTCTTGTCTTTAGTCTTAAAGAACGTGCATAAGTGTCCATGTATCCTTCTTCTTTTATGATAACTGAATAATAATATATTGAGCGAGCATGAGTACACAACCATACTCGCAAGCCAACACACATAATGTAGTTATATAGCTTGCAAGGCTGATCAAAAGAATGGCTTGTGGTTCTTTTGTATGCATAAATCCACCTATTGAAATGATTATGTAGTAGTAAATCTTGAGACCTAGCATTTTTAACTAACACAGGTTTTAACAAAGTTGAGTTTTGTTGTAAAATACTAGTGAAGACTCCAACCTCCTATACCATTGAGTGGCTCCATCCACCCAATGCTCATTCTCGAGTCACATCACGTACTTCTCACTGGTTATCAACCAGGCCATCTTAAATCTCTGGGCTCCAACCCATATTTTCACTCCCTCCCACAAAATTGTTTTATAAAAATAAAATATAATTCAAGTAAGTTCTTGGCACCGCCCATGACTGTGGGCACGTCTATTTAGATAGTTTACTCACCCTGAAGAGTTCGCACACTTAACCCACAATAGATAATCATCTTATAGTGTCAACAAGAAACCATAGGTGTGAGATTAAGATAATCATCACAAGGCCTTTACAATGCACTACCCAACGCAACCCCATCCGCTAGGTTTCGCTACCGAAGGTGGTTTCCTAATGCAATATAGTTGCGCCACCCTTTGGACTCCCATCCTCCAGGTGGTTGTTAGCTAAGACCATAGTGGTTTCCTAATGCATTATAGCCGCGCCAGCCTTTGGACTCCAATCCTCCAGGTGGTTGTCAACTAGAACTATAATACATGCCACATGAGTGGGATGATGGAGCAACACTGAGGCGAACAAATTAATCAGCCAGGTCGTACCCATTATAGACTTGTCATTGTACTATTTTTAAACGAGAGGTCGTCACAAGAACTCAGTCCTTTATTGATTTGGGCGATACTTCCCTATACCCACTCTGTCATGCTCTTCCCAACACTCCCCGCGCTTTCCAGCCGCCTGACTCGAAATCTGTTTTTGGTTTTCATTTGTTTTGAAATAGTTTTCTAATCAACATACCAGACAGACTCCAACCTCGACTGCACAAATCCAGTTTTAAGTTTTAAAATCGGGGCAAATCATTGCTCGCATGCCAATGTATCTATCAAGGCTGAGCATTACACTTAGGTACGGACTTAGTTGCTAGTATGTATACAGTTAGTCTAGGGTGGCAAATGATAATGTTCAAGTTCAAGGATTGGAAGTTTATACGCAATTATCATTAAGGTAGTAGCTATGAGCTCCATCAACATATTTGTATAATCATAGCAATGCAATTTCATAACTTAAATCAAATATAATTTGCATTTAAAAGTAGGCGCAAAAATGATCAAAGTGTTGACTCGTCTTGCTCAATGTTGATAACCTTGGTCTTATTTATGTTCTGTCTCGGACTGCTGCTTCGATCTTAGCTTCAGATTCTAACTACGCATAATGCAATCGAACCCAAGAACTTATGAAAGTATCCAAATGAAATCCAATAAATCCAAAGTCATTCAAACAAAAGAAAAGCACTTCAAATGAGAGTACATATATCTAACAACATCTTGATAGAAGGAAGTACTCGAGATGAAACTGATTATACTTAGTGGAGTTGATGAAGAAAATACTTAAGATGAAGTATATCTATGGAAGTTGATGAAGGAAATACTTTAAACGGAATGAAGTACATCCAGAGATATTTGGAATGAAGGATATTCTTCAGACCAAAGTAGGTAAATCCAAACTCTATTCGTTTGGTCTAGTGGTGAGGTTTTGGGTTGATAGTCAGACTTAGGGTTAGGTAACCGTTTGATCTGAAGTGAAGGCGAGAAGGATCGGGCTCTTGGGAAGTCCGCTGGTGCAAGGAGTTAGGACTGCAACGGGAGGGAGAGAATATTCATAGGAATATTTTGTATCGGTTACCTAAATGGGAGAGATCACCCAGTTAGGTCGAACTCTCTGACCCATCTTCGGGTTATGGATTGTCTTTCTATTGGAAGCGGATAGCGAGGGGTGATAGCTAGAGCCTATACAAGGTGGATTGATGGTTGAACTACTATCATCCACTTGAGAACATACCACCGCTACTCATATGTGACGCCTAGCTAATCTAATGATTTCTTTCGTTATCATTTCCTATTTATCGAGGAAGTTCTGTGAAAATCAGGTGAGACCTATGCGCATGTTTGGGGATTCGCATAGGGTAGACATAAGTCTCACCGACGCATGTGGGCTAGTTCACTTAATGATTTCTTTTATTATTTTATATTTATCAAGGAAGTTCTATGAGCTTTAGCTGGAACTCTCATGCATTGGCTAGACATTAGTGTTACCTCATCAGTGGTGTCTACGGGTTTGAGTTCTCACTTTGAGGGGATCTATACTCAGTTTTACTTCTTATGTGACTTGGTATATACTAAAAAAACTACCACCCTAGGTTGATTATTAGCTATGCATCTGCTAACAACTACTTCTAGCTAAGCAGATAACTACTATATGGCGCATTGGCGACGTACGCACCCCCTAGATTGTTTCCGTAGAGATTTCACTGGGCGCACCGAGATTTAGACCCGCACTATCCTAAATTTTTCAGAGAAAACGATTTGTTAGGAGATATGGGGAAAACATGTACCATAAGCAAGAAGTTAAAAGTGACAAGTACTCTAAAGGTTGAGACAAAAAGTGCCATAAATAGTTACCACGACATCGGAAGCCACGATGAGGGCTTCGTTTGCTGATAGGCAGTTCCGCGCCGATATCGCCTTGGCTATAAGGTTTATGAGCACTTATGTGATTATTATAATTATTAAAATAATAATTAAATCAATAGCAGCATATGTAATAAGCATATTTGGGACTATAAACAGTAATATGATCATCAACTCAAATATATTTATCTCATATATACACTAACAAGGCAAAGCGTAGAACAAGAACGCCACAAACAGAAATAGACATCAACATCATCACATGACAAATATCTATGAAGCAAGGTCTAGCCATATCAAATTATATCACCGTGACTTACAAAGAATCGCCTCGACGAAAGTCGCAGTAGAGTCTGATGCGAAGAAGACGAAGCGAAGCGGGTGATGGAGAAGGAGGAAGCCGTGAGCAATCGTGCGAACACTTCCCAAAAATCTGATTCGCTCCAACCCGTGTAGGATCACGAGGAAGGCCGGCTTCAGAGACACTACCCTCCCCACGTCAGTGCATGCCGAAGAAGGGATGGAGAAGTCGAGATTGTGCAGCACAGAGGAACATGGTAACAAGACGTTACTGATTTTGTCTCTATTCTGTATCTGAGAGAGGACTATTCTGATACTGATCTCACCCTCATATAGATCCAGCTTCAACAGAAGAAATTGCCATCATTACTATAATTACTTTGTTTTAAACGCAGTTAATGCGTGTCATAAAAGCCAATTAAAACAATGTAATTCAAACTTTCAATTTATAATTCGTATGCATGGTTTTGAGATGCAAAAAAAGGATACAGCTCCACAGCCAACCGGATACAAAATCGTTGGGCCATTCACACCCGCGTCGCGCGCGCAGGCAATGGCATGGCGCGGCGTGGCGATGCGAGCGAGCGATCGCGCGTGTTCTTCTTTTGCTTGTTTCAACTAGGTAAAACCAACTTCACCTTATATATTGGTATTCTCCCACTTAGACTAGTAGTATGATACTAAACTTTCCACTTTCCACCATGTATGAGTGAGCCTTTGGGATTTTTCTAAGATTTAATTATAATATTAAATGGGCCAAGCCTAAAAACTCCAACAACCCCCCACCAGATCCCAAAGCACCACGAATTTGCCCATAATTCTAAAGTGTTGTTGGTATACTAGTTTTTCGGTGGAGATCGGTTAAGGTTGAACATCCACCTAGAACCTCAAGCTATACTCGCACATAACTACACAATGGACTAAGCTGTGAATTGGCAGTTTTGTGCAAACAAGTTTCATCTAAGTCCTTTGCTGATACTTGACCGCTGATGGGCTACTCCTCGGGTGGAGCATATAGGTCATACTCCTGCATCTCTTTATGAGCTTCTTAGAGATCACCCACATCTCATGGATTGCGACCACGAGTAAATCCATCAAGAGTTTTCCCAGTTATTTTGGCTCAACAATGGTTGTGTCTAATGGTGTGAGTTCTGCCTCCATGGTTGACCTTGTCAATCTGGTCTCACTACTACAAAACATGCTATACTAGACACCCCATCACAGACGGTTCCTTTGGAACCGTCTGTGATAAAATTATCACAGACGGTTCTTCGTTAATCGTCTGTGATATATAAGTATCACAAACGGTTCTTTACACGAACCGTCTGTGATACTTCGGTTCGTGTAAAGAACCGTCTGTGATATTCTTCTCATCACAGACGGTTCGTTTTACTTCACAGACGGTTCGTATAACGAACCGTCTATGATACAAGACTATCACAGACGGTTCTTTAAAAGAAATGCTCGTGATCTGAACTATCCTGCAGACGGTTATTTAAAAGAAGCATGCGTGATATATTAGCATTATAAGTAAGCGTGCCAAGCGAGTCCCCATTTCTATTAATTCCATTTGAACCGCCGCCACCCTCCTGCTGCTGCGTCCTCCCCATTTTGGTATTACCCTACCTCCTCCTCTCCCATTTTGGTATTACCCCTGCCTCCTCCTCCCGGCCCATTGCGGCACCTCTGCGCCTCCTCCCACATTGCGCCACTTTGGAGAGAAGGGTAACGATCGATCTGTAACCCTTTATTTTTACTCGGACTAATCACTAATGTGTAACGATCGTAACCCTTTATATTTGCTATAGAGTACTCACTAATGTGTTTGGTCATTATAAAGGGTACTTGCGGTTTATTAATATATAATTTAACACTAATTAATTTGTTACGATGCGTATCGTGTAGATGGACCAAAGCGGATGTACATTGAGAACCGTGTGAGTGAAGAGTATATTAATGGCGTGTTTGCTTTTAGAAGAGCCGCCGAGCGGGATATGTTGAAGAAGGGATAAAATATATGTCTTGTCCATGCATTGATTGCGGTAATATGAAAATGTTTAACAACCCGCGCAGATCGAAGCTCACTTAATACGAAGAGGTTTCAAAAAGGATATACATGTTGGAGCGATCCACGGTGAAGAGCAGATTATACGGAAGTCGATAATGACGACATCGCCGAGGAAGTCAACGATATGCGTGGTATGGAATGTGCTTTTGATGAGGATAGATCGCATGATGACAACTGGATCGGATGCTACGCGATGCGTAAGGAACTACGGAGAGAGAGTTTCAGTAAATTCGAGGGCTTAATGGAGGACTGGAAACCTTTGTTCCCCGGCCGCAAGCGAGAATACACAAGGTTGTCAACCGTGCTTGAACTGCTGAAATTAAAGGCAAGCAATGGTTGGTCCGACAAGAGTTTTACTGGCGTTGTTAGGTCTCTTAGTCGACATCCTTAGGAGGGAAACGTGTTGCCCAAAGACGACCTACCAAGCTAAGAAGGTTCTTTGTCCATTGGGAATGGAAGTAGAAAGAATACATGCATGTCCGAACGATTGTATCCTCTCTAGTAAAGAGTATGCAGACATGCATGCATGTCCGTGTGCGAGCATCCCGATACAAGCGGAAGAATCTGCTAAGGCGAAGCAAGGACCTCTGCTAAGATGTTGTGGTATCACTGTGATCCCACGTTTGAAGCGTTTATTTGCGAACCGAAAGGAGGCAAGATTGATGCGTTGACACTCGGAGCGTAAGAAAGATGGGAAGCTCGGACACCTGCCGATTACGAGCAGTGGAGAAACTTGATCGAGCTTGAAGAGTTCGGTGAACCGAGGAACATAAGGTTAGGGTTGAGTATGGACGGAATGAATCCTTTTGGTAACATGAGCGTGACATAGCACTGGCCGTGAATCTATGTATGTACAACCTTCCTCCTTGGTGTGTATGAAGCGGAAATACATTTTGATGACACTACTTATCCAAGGGCGAAGCAACACGGGAGCGATATTGATGTGTACCTAGCACCATTCTTTGGAAGATCTTGTGACACTTTGGAGCGAAGGGGTACAAGTATGGGACGCGCATACAAGCGAGAGAACTTCACTTTACGCGCCATGTTATTCTCGCACCATCAATGATTTTTACGCCATTGGTAACTGTCGGGGTTGATACAAAAGGAGCCAAAGCACGTCCGCCTTTGCATAGATGGTACCAAGAGTGTATGGCTGAACAACTCACGCATAAAGCGTATATGCGTCACCGTAGGTTCCTTCCCAGGATTCACCCATACCGCAAGATGAAACAATTCGACGGAAATAAGGAGGACGGTTCGGCTCCAAGGGATTCTAGAGGAAAGATGTCTATGATATGGTTAAGGATATCGATGTTGTGCTTGGAAAGGGAGGTAAATTAAGGACCCCTCAGAAAAATATCTGGAAGAAGCGGTTAATTTTTTGGGACTTGCCTTATTGGGAGCACTTAGATGTTCGCCACTGCATCGACGTCATGCACGTGGAGAAGAATGTATGTGATAGCTTGATTGGCCTCTTACTGAACATTCTTGGCAAAACAAAAGGCGGCGTTAACGCATGCGGCGTGACTTGGTTGATATGAACATAAGATCCGAGTTAGCACCGAAAGAGGCGATAAAGGACTAACGTACCTTCCCCGACTTGCTACACTTTGTCCAAGGCCGAGAAATGAAGCGTGTCAAAGTTTGCATGGTGTGAAAGTTCCGTCCGGTTACTCGTCAATATTAAGAAACTTGTTTCCATGAAAGATTTGAAATTAATTGGTATGAAGTCTCATGATTGTCATGTGCTGATGACACAAGATGCTTCTGTTGCAATTAGGAGTATCTTGCCAAACAAGGTCCGAGTGGCAATCTTTAGGTCGTGTTATTTCTTTAACTCAATTGCTCGAGAAGGTCATCGATCCCGAAGGACTCGACTCTGCGGCAGCCGAGGTGGTGACGACTCTATGTCATCTTGAGATGTATTTTCCTTCGTCTTTTTTTGATATCATGGTCCATCTCATTGTTCACCTTGTGAAAGAGATAAAGATATGCGGCCCTGTGTTCCTATGTCATATGTACCCTTCGAGAGATACATGGGAATTACGAAGTCCTACGACGGAATCGATCTCTACGGAGGCGATATCATCGAAGGTTATGCAATCGAAGAGGTCATTGAGTTCTGCGTGGACTACATGGCTCAGGTGGAACCGATAGGCGTGCCTCTATCTCGTCACGAGGGGAGACTGGAGGGTATCGGGACCATCGGGAGGAAAGCAATCACTCCCAATCTAGATACATACGCTGCTGAGCCCATTTCACGGTCTTGCAACACATGACCCAAGTGTCCCCGTCGTCGGCGAGCACGAGAGACATGTTACGCATGCAGAATCGAGACGGTCGGAGGTTTGGATAACGAGAAGCACAATCGTCGGTTCAACGAATGATTAAAGATGCGATTCACTGGGAGGGTATCAAGTGATGAAACGCTACTATGGTTGGCCAAAGGACCAAAATTTACAATTGTGACATGGCAAGGATATGACATAAATGGGTACACGTTTTATCTGGCTCGTGATATGAAGAGCGACACCCGAACAACGGTGTCGCATAGATGCATTTCACGAGGGTTCAATACCACGGGCACGCGGGTTGAACTCGTACTATGGGTTCGTGAGGAGATTTGGAAGCTTGACTATGTACTTTTCAAGATCCCCTGCTTCGATGTCACAGGTTAAACTTCGCAGGCGTGAAGGTCGACAAATGCAGTGTCACTCGTGGACCTCAAGCGTGTCGGATACAAGGACGAACCATTCGTGCTCGCTAAGCAAGTTGTTCAAGTTTTTATGTAACGGACCCGGCCAAATAAGAACCGCCACGTAGTTCTTCATGGGAAAAGAAGGATTGTCGGAGTTGAGAATGTCGTGGATGAGGAAGAGTACAATCAATTTGACGAGTTGCCTCCTTTCGAGAGCGGCATCGGTGGTGGAAGAACCCGGTGAGGAAGCTAGCTATATCTTGCGTCGATCATCATGAAGGATTGTATTTCAATTAAGCATGTATATATTCCACTTGTAATTAATTTGATGTTAACATGGAAACGCGTCACGTGTTATGGGCGATGCTAAATCGGTCAATTTGCCTCGATCGGTCGTGTGAGACCCGGTTTATCGGACTTGTAATGCAAAAGATATATATGAGAAAATTAAACACCTCATCGGAGCTATGATACGATGAATCAAGCACCTCATAAGATGAACAACCCAATTGGATTCATCTCATTTGAGCTATGATGCACTTTGTACAATTTTTAAAGCCTTGAAATGAGCAAAAGTAAAATGCATAAGTAAACTTTTCACATTTAGCTCATTAATTAATAGAGAATCCAACAAAATTGGATGCACTCAAAAATAGTTCTGTTGAAAAAGTTATGCATTTTGAATTTAATTGCATTTTTCGATTAACAAATAATCCTTCTCGGACGGTTCTCAAAAATAGTTTACAGCGAATCTGGGCCGTCCATCTAAAGAACGACGGTTATACATATGTGTGTGTTCACATCACAGACGGTTCTATAACAGAACCGTCTGTGATACTTAATATCACAGACGGTTCATTAACAGAACCGTCTGTGATATGAAATATCACAGAGAACCGTCTGTGATATTAAAATTAGGGTTTCTCATTACGTGTTCAGGGCGGTTCTAATGGTTGGATTTAGATCCAACGGTCCATGTGGATGGCAGCGTTTGGGACGGTCGAACTTTTACATGAATCGGGCGTTGATCTAAAGTACGACGGTTCTACTGTCTGTTCATATCACAGACGGTTCAGTTATGGAACCGTCTGTGATATGAAAACTAGGGCTTCTCTGTTAAGTTATCACAGACGGTTCTATAATAGAACCGTCTGTGATAGTTAATATCACAGACGGTTTCTTTATAGAACCGTCTGTGATATCCATGTATATAAGTCTGTTCTATCATCGAGCGGTTGTACACTCGCTTTTTATCCCTTCTCTGCGTGAGGGTTTACAGGCCGTCTCCTTCGTCCCCGCCTCAGGCCAGCGCCGCCTCCCTTCGTCCCGCCTCAGGCCGGCGCCGCCTCCCCGTCCCGCCTCAGGCCGGGCGCGCCTCGCCGCCGAGCACCGGTGAGTTTCCAGCGCCGCCTCCCTTCTCTGTAGTGAGGGTTTACCAGGGCCGCCTCCCTTCGTCCCCGCCTCCGACCAGCGCCGCCTCCCTTCGTCCCTGCCGTGAGGGTTTATTTTGTTTTGTGATTGCTTTGTGATACATGCCATTAAATTTCATCAAATTGATCAGTATTAACCGTAGTTACAAGTAAGGTGAATACAAATTGACGATATAAGTGACATACATTTGCAAAGAAGTTTCAACATTGCGGGAAAAAATCATTTCGAATGTTAATACGCAAGCAAAAGTAGGTTTCTTTGTTATATACAAGTTCTATGTACTCAATCATTGGATTCAATTTTGATATCTTATACTAGTACTAAGAGATATTTCAATTTCCAAGCCACGTTGCTTATTTTATGTTATATGCTTAAGTTTAAGTTCCTTGGGTCGACAATTCATGCTTTGAACAGACAGGAAAGTAAAGCTATTGACTAGATCTATATATTTTACTATACTAAGCAAGGAAATCATGATTTCATATTCTATGGAGTAGAAGCAACAACTGATACTTTTCAGGAGGGATCTCTCTTATAAATAATTCGTACTTGTGAAACACAAAATAATACTAGATAGGCTTGTGAACAGTGTGTTGATCTGTTTGTATTTGGTGTGCAAAAGTAAATAATCAATGTACATGATCCATGGTTTGTAATTTCTTGGCTAACTTATGCGATGTAACTTCATTTGTCAAAACATTGCAATAATCCATGATGAACAAAGATAGCTCTTTTCTACACCATTCTAGAGAAAGAGTTGTCTGTTGATTGCATATTCATTATACTGTTAAGCCAGAAAATTAGATGCTCTACTTTTCCATTTATAATTATTTAATCATCACATGGGACCATTCATCCTATAAATAATGAAGTCAATCAGATGCTTATACTTGGGCAATTTTCTATAGCTCTACACCATACAAATGCTTCTTGACTTGAAGCATTGAGGCAATTGCATTTTTGCTCCTAGGTGTGTAGTGCTTTTTCTCCAAGTATGTTTCCCTCTCACTCAAGGGCAAGCCAAGCACTTGGCCACCTTCGTAACTCTTGCTTGTGGTTTTGCTCATCATTTATGCTCGATCAAATAATGTGTGTGAAGGTTCATTAGTTGGAGACTTGGAGGAAGTGCTAGATATTTGCAAACCGACACCCCTCCTTGGGTGACCCATCTTTAGGTCATATCTATGCGCTAGTTTGTTTGCACTCCTTATGTTTTATCATTTGGATTTTGTGATTTGTCTTAAATAACCAGTGAAATTGACTAAGTGTGCACCCTAGATGTTCTGAGAATTTTAGTTTATAACTGTTGTATTTCATTTCATTCACTTTTCTGCATTTATTAAGAAAAATCTCTCTTGTAGTTGTCAATTCTTGATCAACATTTTACTATGTTTTCTTAATAAACATCAGTACATATAACCTGTGTATTGTCGTGGGCCTGTTGATTGTACTTGATCATAAATTTCTGTAGGAGTGCAAGTAGTTGGATACCCCAGTAAGGGAATTAATTTTCGCATCTGAAACTTGAGGTATAGTGCCGAATGATGAAAACCTTTGGAAGTAAGACGGTGCCAATTTACTAGGTTGGCCTAGGTATCATGGGTATCGCGGTGCCAACTAATCTGGGTTAGCCTAGGTGACTTGAAAAATCAAGATGCCGGTTAATCTAGGTTGGTGTGGGTAGTCTCGATACTTAGGGTGCCGACTAATCTGGGTAAACCTGGGAACCGTGATGATTCTTATGGTACACTGACGGCAATTTATTTTATTTTACTCGAGATGGCAAGCGTTGATTATATTTGTTTATATTTTTGTGCAATTTCCCATATATTATATACTATGTAATAATTGCGTGCGTAACTTATATAGATAGCAAGTAAGCGAGATGGCGGAGGCGTCTTCGCCGCGTCGCCGACGTCGCTAAATGCGTCTGGATCTCCGATCAAGGTGGTACGCAGCGAGAAGGCGAGAGGAATCTCCAAATTGCCCTCGGCCGCATGACGATCACGGAGGTCGATGGCGTCGGGATCCCGCCGAGTCCCAAGAAAGCGGTGCGAGATTCGGACCGTCTGCGGGGTACTTGCAAGGGAACGGTCCTCATCACCACCCCAACACCGAAGTCTCGGCGGATGTACAGAGAGACGGCCAGGGTGAACTTTACGCCTCGCTCACTTTCCTCGGCGGACTGCACGTGTGCGATGGCACGCGCCGCCTGGCGATGTCCCACGCGTGGAGGACCTTCAAGAGCACGCTTGTCACGCAAAGATGCGTGAACACGGCCTGACGCCCTTCACGACGTATCAATTTTTGTCGCGGGATACATGGGACGCCTTCGCGCGATGAAGACGGCGGCGAATTTCAGAGCAAAGTGCGCGCATGAGCTATCCAGCACAAAACACTCACCCCACAGACTTCGGCAGACCACTGGTACGGTAAAGCCACGCAGATGGCGGCGGAGGACGAGGCCGCCGCACGACCGTTCTTTGTGATCTCGGACGAGCGCGCCGATCTGGTTAAGAGCGAGGGCATCACCACGTCTTGGGCAACATCTCTCGACAAACCCCAGACGAGGCGGTGTCTCAACGTCGGTAAATTTCTCGAACCACTTAATTGTTAATAAGTCCATAACTTCATGGTGTCTACAATAACATGATGTTCTCTTGCAGAAGTATTGACTTCGCATGTTCCCAAGGTTCCTTGAAGTAGACAGGAGAAGGATGTACCATCACTGACCGGGAAACAAGGAGCACCGGTCGCACGCGAGGCGTTGGGGTTTACGTACCTTGGAGGATGGATTCCCACACAACTCCGACACGTATAGGAGTAGGAAGAGATCCAAGGACCAAAGACGACGCCGGTTGGAACATGTGATTATTGCACAATTTCAAGAACAAATAACAAACTTGCGTAACCAAGTAAATCAACTCATGCAGCGCAAGCGCCTACATTAATTTGGGAGCAAGTCACCGCCGACATCGGAGTAGCGTCGCGCCCACACATAATTCGGACATGACGACGCAATTACCGATCGGCGGCATCGAGGTAATGTACATCTCCGAGTGCTCCAAAGATAGACCTATAGGACGCCTTAGCTAATTGTGTACGCTTTTGTAGGAGCCGACGCCGCAAGCTCCAAGTGAGGATAGTAGGGTCGATTCCTATTGAGGTCGGGCGGGTATGGTGTATCCATACCAGAAGGGCGAAGCGAAGACGGTGTCCGGTTGGCGCAGGTTACGCCAGTGCGGTGGACATGGTCCATGACAATTTCATGGCCATCCTACCGAGATTCCCGAACGAAGAAATCGTAACACTAGGGATGCCACGCACACTTTTATCCAATGGCCCAAGAAGGACATCGCCGACCCTTGATGACGCGATATCGAGAGGACCCCGCCTATCCAATAGGACCCTCGATGAGTCCGCCTCAACCAAAGCTTCAGAAGGCCGCCACATCGCTTCCCGTCGAGAAGACGACAAAGGGACAAGAAAAGCGTGTCACCATATCGGTCCACGAGGCGTCTCACGGGAAGACGCCCTCAGCCGCCTCGTTAAGGATAAATCGAAATCGAAGAATATTAAGGTACCTCCCAACCCCATCAAATACTCACTCGGAAGTCCGTTGGTCTCCGGCGCAGAACTAAAGAGCTCGGAGTAGCTTGTCAAGCTTTGCATGATTGGTACTTGCGCAAGACCGAGCGAAGATGGGTCATCTTTCGAATCACCGTCACATACGGGAGGGGTATTTTCTCCACGAGCACAGCCGCCGTCGTGGGCTTCAAGACTTATTTGACTTATACAACCTAAGCGCCTCGACGCCTCACTTCTACGATGCCGACCATCGTAAGTGTGTGCAATCAATTTCTACACTCACGTGATACCGATAAATATCATAACTCATTGCTTATGTACGGATACATTATGAAACGTGCCGTCGAATCAAAGAACCGGTGGGTTTCCTCGACCCACGTGGTCTCACGAGCAAACAATCAACCAAGACGCATCCTACGCCGAGAATTACATAAAAATGGGATTGCTTGCTCGTAAGCGATGCGGGAGTACATAATGGTGCCCTACAACCGAGTAAGTGCTTCAATATTTGCTATACAAATTACGTTTCAACATAGGTTTATGACTATAGCGACATACACGAATAGGTTCCTTTGGATTCTTCCGATTCTTGTGCCAAAGAGGAACATGGTATTGTACCTTGATTCTCTACTCAACAAAAATCACGACTTCACCATTCTTAAAGGAATACTCGGCGGTATGTTCATTTCCTCCGCACATAACTCTATTGTAGTCTTCCTTCGTTTTAAATGGACAAGGATAGCTTTTTGAATCATGTAGGCGTTCATCGGCTATGTTGCCGAGGAGGTTTATACAAGGAACAGCGCCACACTGACTCACAGAATGCGATTTCCGATACGCGCTACAACACAATAATCATATATCATACTCCGTAATATTGCGTCTCGAACTGACTATACATATATATGTAATTCTATTTTTGCGGTCGCCAAAGAAAACGAGATCACCTATCGCATTCTCGTATGCCATCATATGCAGCTATTGATTGCTTCTAGGACGAACGATCCCCAGGTTTATCAATCTCGTAATAATTATCTCCTAATTATAAATTTAAATATATATGCTTACTACTTTACTCCTGCTAGCGACAGGGCTTGAACATAGAGTTAAATGCACTCGAGATGGACCAGGTCACGCACATTCGAGGGGAGCTCTGTGGCTTCATCAAGGCAGACATAGTTAACACCAACGGAGAGTTTCACGCCGTCGACACCGATGAACGACCTCGAAACAGTTGATTCAATATTGTAATTCACTTTGATTGGTTGTAATTCAATTTGTAACTCTAGCGACAATATATACTTGAAACATTCTTTTGTAATTGATTTTGAGTTAAATGATCACTTTGAGTTGTCAGCAATTATCTGTGACATGTTTCTACTTGCTAGTTTTCGAGGGCATGCCTAGCAATTCCCGAGGCTAGTGAAAATACGAAAAATTTAATTAGGTTTAAGGACTTATCACGACGGTTCTAACTACGAACCGCTGCGTGATATGAATAACCACAGACGGTTTGTAGTTGAAACCGTCTGTGATAATGAATTATCACAGACGGTTCCAACAACGAACCGTCTGTGATTCTTAGTATCACAGACGGTTCGTGGTTGGAACCGTCTATGATAAGAGTTATCACAGACGGTTTTCAACCGCTCGTGATAACCGCCTGTTATCTCAGACATAAAATTTCAGACGGTTCAAAAACCGTCTGTGATGACTGTTACGAACCGTCTGTGATGACCTTTTCTGTAGTAGTGTCTGTTTGCAAGACCTCCATGAGACGGCAATAGCTCTTAGAGTGTATACATATCCACTCATAGCCGTTATCTCATCAGCATCAGAAATTCAATTGAAATCACTATACCCCTCAAGTACACCAGAATACCTAGTATAGTGAATTATGTAACTCATTGCACCTTTCAAATAGTGCATAACCCACTCAAGTGGGTGGTAATAATCATCTCCCAGATTAGCGGTAAATCTGCTCAATTTGCTTACAACAAAAGAGATATCAGGACGGGTAACACTAGCAAAGTACACGAGTGAACCAATAATCTGAGAGTATCTCAATTGATCATTTCCTAGTCTTCGATTCTTTCGAAGTATTAGACTAGAATGTAGGGTGTTGGAGAGGGCTTGCTTTCCATATAGCCAAAATGGCTTAAGACCTTTTCCACATAATGAGATTATAGTAAGGTAATCCCATTCTCATCCTTGATCAACTTGATGTTTAAAATAATATCAGTTTATCACGGATCTTTTGTGTCAAAACTTTGGGATAAAAATGACTTAATCTCATTAATCACATCAATGTTTGTCCCAAATAAAAGTATATCATCAACATAAAACATAATATTACCCCTTTACCCCCCACTATAGTGGTAGTATACACATTTATCGGCTTCATTTACCGCAAATTCCACAGATGTTAAAGTTCTATCGAACTTCTCATGACATTATTTTGGTGCATGTTTGAGGTCGTATAAAGATTCAATAACTTATAGATCTTAGCCTCTTGTCCACGTACTACAAATACATCATGCTAATCCATGTAAATTTCTTCATCCAACTCTCCATTGAGAAAAGCTGTCTTTACATCAATTTGATGGACAATAAGACCATGTGAGACAACCAAAAATAGTAGTACTCGAATAGTGCTTAATCTGGCAACAGGTGAGTAAGTATCAAATAAATCATCACCTTTTTAGTATAACATTTAGCTACAAGCCGAGTCTTATACTTTTCGATTGTACCATCAGGCCTAATCTTCTTCTTGAACACCCACTTGCATCCAATTGACCTACAACCAAATGGACGATCGGTGACTTCCCAAGTATTGTTAGCGATAATGGAATCCATTTCGCTACGAACCACATCCTTCCAATACTCTATGTCAGGAGATGCATACGCCTCTGAAATAGATTTAGGAACATCATCCATAAGGTACACAGTGAAGTCATCACCAAAAGATTTTGCAATCATTTGTCTCTTGCTCCTATGAGGAGCTACAACACTGTCATCCTTCTCATGTACGTGTTCGTGTGTGTGTTCAATATACTCAATTGGAGCGGTAGGTTCAGGAGTTAAATCGTTTGCTTGACTAGAAGAGCTATGTGAATTCTTCATAAGAAATATAATTTGAAAGAAAATAGCATCTCGGGATTCCATTATCATATTGATTAGCATGTCAGTTATCCCGGATTGAACTATTAGAAACTAATAGCCTGTACTATGATGAGTATATCCTAGACAAATACAGTCCATTGTTTTAGGTCCAAGTTTGCGCTTTTTAGTTATTGGAACATTAACTTTCACCAAACATCCCCAAATGTGCAAATACGAGAGTGGTGGTTTTCTCCCTTTCGAACCTTCGTAGGGAGTTACCTCACTATTTTTAGTAGGAACTCTATTCAGGACATAACACACAGTTAACACAGCCCCCCCCACCATGCCTTGGACATACTCGCAGTATCTAACATGGCATTCACCAAGTCGGTCAATGTGCGGTTCTTTCTTTTGGCAATACCATTGGATTGAGGTGAATAGGGAGGTGTCCCTTCATGGATAATACCATGTTCTGCACAAAACTGATTGAACTCATTAGAAAAATACTCTCCACCACGATCGGACCGAATTCTTTTAATCGTTCTGTCTAATTGATTCTCAACCTCAGCTTTTTAAGTTTTAAAGTAGTCTAACACCTCATCCTCTGTTTTCAACAAATACACATAGTAGTATCTAATGACATCATCAATTAAAGTTATAAAATATCTTTTCCCTCATTTTGTCAATATACCATTCATCTCACACAAATCTGAATGTATAAGTTCCAATTTTGCCGAATTTCTTTCCTCCACAGCCTTTTGAGGCTTTCAAGTTTGCTTCACTTGCACACAAATTTGGCATTTGGAACTTTTGGCTATGGAAAAGTTTAGAATTAAATTTAAACTAGAAATCCAAGATATACAACTAAAATTTATATGAAAAAAGCGTCTGCTACACATTGTGCACTTCTTACGCATTGGATGATTTTTCTTGCTCACCCGTTTGCGGCATTTCTTGGCCCAATGACCAATCTCGCCACAAACAAAGTAAGTAATATCATTCATGTTTACTTTCTTCTTACTGTTGTTGGTCCTTTTGAAGTTGGTGGTCGAAATAACCCTGCCTTTCCCTCTGTCAATATGCTGCATGATGTTCGCTCTAGACTATTCCGCTTGCACCATTGGTGTCACATTCTTTGCCTGAGCCTTCTCTTCAACATCAAGACTAACAACGAGATCCTCAATGGAAATATTTTGACTCTTGTGTTTCGGAGATATGGCGAAATTCCTTCAAATTGGAGGCAATTTGGCAATAATACCGTCAGCCACAAATTTGTCAGGTATTTGACAGCCGAGGTGGGTGAGTTTCCTCACAATGAATTATAGTTCATGAGCCTACTCGACTACAGAACGGTTATCAACCATTTTGTAATCACGATATTGCTCCATGACATACAATTCATGTCCAACATCTGAGGCAACGAACTTGTGTTCGAGTAGATGCCACATATCTGCATCGTTCTTCATGTGTAGATACACATCACAAAGCTGATGAGACAACACGCTTAGAATGCACGCGACAAATATTATCGTAGCCGTGTTGCACCCAAAAAATCATAAAAATGTGTAGAATCCAAAAATACATATGAAAATTGTTAAAAAATGAGATAAGCATATTGAAAATGTAATATAATTTTATTAATATTCAAATAGCTAACTCGTTAAAACATTTGTCATGTAGCTCATAAGATATGAAAAATTGAAAAACATGTAAAACAATCCTATAAAATATATATTTTAAAAAACCAAAATAAATTTATATATACTTACAAAATGAATTATATAAAATTTATAAACTACAAAATAAAACCATATAAGTATTAAAAATGGAAAGAAAATCGTATAAATATTAATAAATAAAAATAAAATCATATATATATATATATATATATATATTAATGAAAACTGTGTCGTGTCTAACGGGTCGTGTTGTGTTTGGGTCGTACCAGGCCGGGCCTAGCACTATTCGTGCCGTGCCTTACCAGTATGTAAATAGTACAGACCGTACTATGCCTGAACTGGACCAGTAGTATCGTGACTGGAACCAACCCGATAGACGACCCTTTTTGTCAGCTCTCACGGACACCGAAAGGCTTGGACTACAGTAAGGAGCACATTCGAGTGCAAACATAATGTGTTACAGTGCCCCACACAGTGACACTCGCTACTGCCAATTCCACTAAAGCTATAACCAAACGTGAAATTGAAACTGCCTCACCACTCATATGAAAAAGAGAAAAATGCACATACAGTAAGGCCATTGAGAAGCTGGTATACCCACCTGATGGATCTGGAGGCAAGTCTTCTGCCCCGCGGGGGTGGAGCCGTAGATCCTGATCACCGGCACCCCCTCCACCTCCTCGCCTGCGGCCACCACAGAGCGAATTCAGTAAGCACCAGGTGCGGCACGGAGCAGCACGAGGACCGAAACAGCGGTCGGCGGGGGCAAGGGGGTAGAATCGGGGAGGGGAAATGTACCGTGGAAGTGGTTGTAGGAGAAGTCGAAGCTGGGTAGGGGCGGTGACATGTAGTAGTCGAGCGAGACGATGCGGACGCTGAGGGCCTGGGAGGGTGATCTCCGGTGAGGAGGACGACATGGTCGCCGGCACGGAAGACCACCGACCAGGCCAGGTGTGCCTTCCGGTTTGAGTTGAGCCTTGGGGCCTTAGGGTTTAAGGGGTGGTGTGGGCTAGTGGACTAGTGGGCTATGGCTCCTTCCGCGCACCAGCACCAGGATCATGGCCCATCTGAGATGTGCCATCGAATGCATCATTTGGGCCATCTCACGGGAAATAATGGGCCTCTAGGCCCATCTTGTAAGAAGATTTCGGGCCATTACAGTTTTTTTTTTTTTGCGCGTGACATTTTTTATTTACGAACTGCTAAGTCAGTCGCTTTCTGTTCTCACTTTCATGTACAACGACGAGTGACAGACAGGTACTTAGGTGTCGTTTGTGTCCACCGCTTTTTAAATGTACAGTTATCTTTTCCTTCTCCGATACAAACTGATAATAATTAATTTGCCTGTGAGCTGACGCTGCGTCCTGCTGACCTGTCATCCCAACGGTGACGCGACCATGCATGTCCATCTCTCCTTGTAGTTCCCTGTCGCCGACGTCCGTCGAGGAACACGTGTGAGACGCGAGCACCGCAAACGGGTCTAGACGATGCGTGTACAAACTGATAATAATTAACTTTGCGTCGAGCTCTACGGAGCATGCAAACGATAGAGTTTCTCGGCGGTGCGGATCGATCGAGAGCAACAACCACACGTAGGAATGGCAACAGCTCTATCCCTCTTCCCATCTGGGAATTCACCCATTAAAAGATCAAGGTTGAAACTATTTCTTCTACTACTACGAAGGTACTAATATAAAAATCTTATTCTCCATCGGAGAAAACGGAGCCGGGGTTATTCCCCTACACCCCACCTTCGTTACCCACGTAGGGCCCCAAAAACCCCTATAACATATGAGCCATTTCATATCAATCGGACTGTCTGAGGCACTACCGTACTGAGCCACTAACCGTACTCTAACACTAGCATCTCATTCCCACATCCCCCTTCCCCATCCCAGCCGCCGCCCCAATTCCCCATCCCACATCCTCTTCGTTCGGCCCTTCCCACACAGCCGCACGCAGTTCCTCCCTTAGTCCCTCTTCGATAAGCGGCGGCGCTGCTCCCCAACAACTGATGCGGCGACGCGACTTCGTCCGATCCTCTCCAACTCGATGTCGGCCTCCTGGCCCTCCTCCTCCCAACATCTGACGCCATCTCCTCCCCCAACAGCCGACGTCAATCTCCTCCCGTCCTCCTCCTCCCTAACAACCAGCGCCGACCTCCTCCTCCTCAACAGCCGACGGCGGCCTCTTCCTCCTTCCGCATCGGTTAGCCAACCACTCATCCACTCATCTTCCTCTCTGAATTCCAAAACAACAAATCTAGATACTGTCATGTTGTTGAGAGGCTAGATTGATCTGAAATGGTACTGGTAGATATCTAGACTCCTTCCACACTGGTTTTTCCCCTAACTATCATGTTGTTGAGAGGCTAGATTGATCTGAAATGGTGCTGGTAGATTGATCTGAAATGGCTTAGATACTTCTGTTGTTTGTATATGAGCTTAGATACATATCCATATTTATACGATGACTTATGACTGTCATGTTTTTTAGCATACATATCTAGATTCTCCTAACTGTCATGTTGTTAAGCATACATATTTAGATTTATATGATGGCTTAGATACTTCTGTTAATGACTATCATGTTGTTGAGCATACATATCCAGATTCCCCTAACTGTCATGTTGTTGAGCATACATATCCATATTTATATCATTGGGGAAACCTAAATTAGAAATGTGGTTTATATCCAAATTTTCCATGGCATACATATCCAGATTTATATGTGGTTACAACCTTACATACTATCTACATGTGGTTTATATCCATATTTTCCTATGGCATAATATATAAGGTTAACTGATGCTTAATCTCTTAACATATCTAGATTTATAATTTCGACCTGTCGTACTGAAAGTAGTAGCCAAGGCCTAGCTCTAGCACTATCATCCTTTAGAGCCACACGCTCTTCACAGCGAGAGTGTGCTCCTGAGTCTATTAATGACTCAGAAACACCAGTGGATGTGGATAGGAATAAGAAGGAGATTGCAATTTCAGATGATGAAAACGAAGATGATACTGTTGGCTCAAAGAGAAAGTTGACTTTGATTGTTTGGAAGGAGTTCAAGAGAGTGAAAGTCATGGATCAAATCAAGGCAAAATATAATCATTGTTTCAAGAAGCTTGGAGGAGAAACGAAAAACAAAACTAAGCATCATCACAACCATTTGAAGGTATGCCCATATAGGAAGAGCAAAATGACAGCAAAGAAGAAGACATTTACTCAATCTTCTTTGAGATTTGGTTCTAAATAGCAAGGGAAAGTGCTAGTGGAGAATTACACATTTGATCAAGAAGTTGCTAGAAAGGAACTTGCGGTCATGATGGTGTTGCATGAGTACCCCTTATGTATGGTTGACCATGCTAGTTTTCAGATATTTATTAGCACACTTCAGCCCCTATTCAAGATGGTGTCAAGGATCACTATTATGTATGAAATGTTTAAATTATTATTATCAATTTTTATTTCTCAATTTTCTATGTATCGCAATGCACGATTGTCATTTATCAATTGCTAGGAAGGACACCGTGGACCAATACAAAAAAGAAAGGAAGAAGGCTATTGAGTACATGGCGGGAAATAAATCAAGAGTTGCTATCACTAGTGATATGTGGACACCTAACAACCAAAAGAAAGGATACATGGCTATCACTGTCCATTTCATCGATGACTTATGGAAGCTTAGGAGTATTGTTATGAGGTAATTTTTTGTTGTTGTAGTAATGTCCAACTTTCGTTATCGTTGCTCATGAACTTTCGTTCTTATTGTTCTAACTTTTACACTTTCTATATGTTCATTTATGTCCTAACTCTACATCTGCGAAGTTATTCTTGATGAACTTATCAATCCTTGGTTGCTTGGATTCTTGGTGAGAGGCTATCTATTGTGACTCTTGACAATTGCTCTACAAATGACAAGATAATTGATTTGTTAGTGAAGATGATTGGGTCAGGTAAGCTTATGGTGAAAGGTTCGATGCTTCACATACATTGTTGTGCACACATTCTCAACTTGATTGCGAAGGATGGCTTGGAAGTGATGCATCCTGCAATTGAACACATTTGTGATAGTGTAGTTTTTTGGACTACTACACCAAAGAGAATGGATAAATTTGAGGAAATTGCTAAGTTTGTGAAAGTTAAGAAAAATAAAAAGTTAGCTCTTGACCGCAAAACTAAATGGAACTCTATCTTCACTATGCTTAGTGTTACTTTACCCTATAAATTTGTTTTTGATCATGCTAAGCGTGTTGAGAAATAATATACTTGTGCTCCTAGTGATGTAGAATGGTCATTTGCTGCTGACATTGTTGAGAGGCTACGGTTGTTCTTTGATATCACAGAAATATTTTATGAAACTCAATATGTTACTACTAATATTTACTTCCCAAAAAAAATTGTGAAATTAAAATGCAAATGAGGCAGTGGTTAACTTGTGGCAACCCAACTATAGAAAATATGGCAGTTGGCATGAACGAAAAGTTTGATAAGTATTGGTCTTACATTCAAGGACTAATGGGCATAGCTACACTTCTTGATCCTCAATTTAAGTCTAACATGTTGCTGGTTTGCTATGAAATGCTACTTGGTATTAGTACTGAAGAGTGTGAGAACCATGTTCAACAAGTCACTACCTCATTATGTAATTTGATGAATGAATACCAAGTAGCTAATGAAGAAGATAATATATAATCATCAATCCCACTATCTGCAATTGAAGCTCCAATTTGTTATGTCGTCTTTAATGCACATGTTGCTAAGAAAATGTCGAATCTCTTAGGCTTAAACTGAGTTAGATCGTTACTTGGAGGATGACTATGTTCCAAATACAAAGGAAAATTTTGATGTATTGGATTGGTGGAAGGTTCTTTGGGACACGCTATCCTACTTTGAGGATGGCAAGACAGACATCTTTGTTATTCCAAGAAGTACAGCTTGGTCCATAGTCTACTTTTTAGAACAAGTGGGAGAATTCTATACCTCACTTCTGACATGTAGGAGGCATTAATGTGCTCACAAGATTGGCTTCAAAACAAATATAAAGGTATGTATATAGCAGAGTTTATACTTATACTATTAGTTGTCAACAAAACAAAATAATGGTTACATTTTGTATCTTACAGATGGTGAAAAAGGGGTGCCTTCTAGTTTCTGGACTTGCCTTCAAGACATTCAAGAAGGGCTGCAGGTGGAGTACTTAGAAAATAATTAGCAATTTCAAGTAATGTGCTTACATTTCAAATCCTTAAGTATTTTCTCTATCTTGTGTGAGTTGTTTCTTCTACAATGGTGAAGTGCTCAAGTGGAAATGTGGAATTCATTTACTGTTGCTCAAGTCCTTTATTGTTCTATTCTTAATCTATTTGGTCATATGAATTGTTATTGTAATGATTTGTGGTATTATGGGAGGCTAAAGTACTATGTCTATGTGTAATTGACTGACTGCGTATGTTTCTGTTTGGTGTGTGGGTTGTGCTTGGAACTAGCAAGTTACACACTATTTAAGTCTTTAAGGGTTTGCTTGCTTCATGGGTCATGGGCCTCATAGCTGCATCCTCTATTTTTGTCTCAATTTTTTAAGTGATGTCTCCATTTGCTTGCTTGGTGCTGTTTATGTCTCATTTTACTCATTTTACTGATTGTGGCTCATTTTACTCATGGATACTTGCTTGATTCTAAATTACTTAATTATAGATATATATCAAATGCTTGATGTCTCCATTTGCTTGCTTGATATATGCTGATTGTTGATTGTTTGTGGCTCATCCAACTTTCGGGTGTGGGTCCCCGATACCCCGATGGGGGTGGAGAATGGGGGTAAATAGCATCCGAGGATGGGGGGGGGGGGGTGGTGGGGAACGAGGCGATTTCCTTTTCTCAGGGGTGGGAAAATTCCATCGCTCCCCGCCGGGGAATGGCCCCATTGCCATCCCTAGCCACACGCTACCCTCTCAACAGTTGCTCCGCATTTTTTCTACTGCACTCTCCATGCCAGTTTCGCTCCACGATTTTTTTCGATGCTAGAGCATTTGACATGGCTCCACCTATTTCAACCACAAAGCTAGAAGCACGAGCTATACCAAACGACCACACGCTAACCACTCGCCCATATCGGTTTCACTCCACGCATCTTTCGAAGTTAGAGCGTTTGGCATGGCTTCGCCAGATTCAACCACAAATATGAGAGCAGAGTCATACCAAAAAACATGCCCTAAGTACGCAAACCGATCCCATCCCCCACGAGCTCGTTCTCTCACGAGCGGTCACTGACGCTGTGCCGCGCGCCTTGTCACTCGATCACGCGCGCGTGCCAAGGTCAGCATTGTTCTAGAGATACGTGGCCACTTGTGAGACACGATGCATGCTTATCGGCCGGTTCAAATCAAACATCGTAGTGACGCATGCTTGCAGATTGCTCGATGGTAATTCACATCATTCTAGAGTGTGTAAATCTGTGAGAACGTACGTATGATGTGAATCAACGCGGTTCAGATAAAAACTAATGTCAGGTCTGGATCAACAAGTCACTACGATGCCTGGGACGATTCATCGTTCGCTTCATCCACAATCCAGTCGAGGAAATAACGTTGTATATTATATATAACAGCAGTATGCTCTTTGATTGGACCATCTAGAACCATCTGCATTTCTGCACATCGGGGCATGCATCTCCAAGCTACAATAAAAACTACAACCATGGCGTCAGGATTAGCAGGTCAACTCCCAGATTAATCTTAAAAATCTCGTGGGGAGATCATAGTGATATGATCATAATATTTATGTGTTGAACAATTAGCAATAATGTCTAGACATTTAGAGAAACTCTTATTTTGAGAAGTTTCAGACTGTCGTTAGGGTCAGGAGGTCGGACCAGAAATTGCTAGCAGTCTGACTGGCCACATGCAGCGATCAGACCGACCGGGGTCACGGCGGTCAGACCGGCCACATGCGGCCGTCTGATAGGTCAAATGTGGATATCGTGAGGATATGTGCACGATCTCAGGATGATGAGTCAATTGGCAATGGCGCTGTTGGTTTGCAAAATCTCGCATTTTGGATTTGCTTCAGTCGCCGTCGGACCACGCGGTCTCGACCGGCTGTGTCGGGCGGTCAGACCGCCCGTGGAGGAGTCCGACCGGCCATGGTGGCCGGTCCGACCGCCATATTGAAAGTTGGTTTTTGGAGCTGAGCCAAAAATAGGTTGTGTAGGCAAGTGAGGGGAGTCTCCTGGATGTGGTCCCATCATTTTTGGAGCTCCCAGTCAAAAGTTCTATTGAGTTGAAAATTCCAGAAGGTTTCAGAATTTCACGCTTGAATTTTGGCTAAGTCCTTTTGACCGGTCCGACCGTGTTGTGGGAGCGGTCCGACCGGCTGAATCGGTCTGACCGCCTTGTGGGGGCTCGGGCCGACCCGCATTGACTTGGAGTTGAGCCAAGTTGGCTTTGATGTGATTTGAATGTGTTTTATGTATGAACTTCAATGCTTTATTGTTGTATATTGCATTATGGAGCTAACGTGGGTCAAGTTGTGAAGAACTTGTTCCCTAAGCGCTTTGTTTGTCTATTGTCTTTGCGGTGGCTTGTGTCAACGACATCAACGGTGAGTGGATCGACTACGCTTGGAGAGCCGAGGTCCGTAACGATCATGGATACCGGTGAGGTCGTGTGATTCAAGCATGGTGCAGATGGGCAAGATGGATCGAACGGTGGTTCGGTGCGGTGGTTGGATCGGTGGTGCGGATATCGGTCGCGAGTCTCGGGAGGTTCGATGGGATTCGGACAAGAGAGGCTTGGCGACGTGATGAGGACCACCGATCAACCTACACGTGGTGAAGCGGCGATTGCTTCAAGAGTTATGTGTGTGGGTCCCATGTGTTTTGGGTCCCAAAAGTGAAACCCTAGGTCTCTAGTATAAATAGAAAGGGGGGAGATGGAAAATCCTTTTAAGCACTCATTTGGCATTCTTCCTCATTTTCTAGGGTTTGGAGGAGAGGAGAGGAGAACTAGGGTTTGGAGAGTTTGGAGTGTGCTCCTTGTGTGAGCTCTTACCCTCCTTGTTGGAGAGGCTTTGTAAGCATCTAGTGTGATCAAACAATCTTGTGATGCTTAATTGAAAGATCATTTGCTCCCTTTGTGTTCTTCTCCCTTTTTGGATGATTTTGGTGCTTCCTTGATTCAAAGGTTTATGCTTGGTCCCTTGGACTATTTTATCTTGCTTTGATGTGTGGGGATACTCCTAGAGTCATCTAGATCATCAACCCCCACGAGCAAGTCTTGAATGAAGATTTTCATAATTCTAGGGTTTGTGCACTTCGTTGTTAAATCTTTGAGAGATCGATTCTGCGAAGTGGATCTGAAGGATCGTCGCTAGAAATAGGTCTCTAATATCATTAGGGAGGTGTGCTCGAAATTTGGTCAAGTTTCATTGGTTGAATCAAAAGTTGGATCAAATTTCGTTTTGGATTTGGGTTGAGTTTTTCGATTCGATGAACCGGTCGATCGGTGTTGTAACGGCGTCCGACCGCCTGTATTCGCACTGCAGATCGCCAGTCGAATCGTTGTCCACCGGTCCGACCGCCGCTAGTTGCCGGTCCGATCCATGGTTGACCGTCGGTCCGACCACCCGTGGTAGCCTGGCCGCACCGCCAGATCCGCGATTAAGCAGAAGTTCTTTTCTCCATTTGTGTCGTGTGGTTGAGGGTTTATCAAATCCAACACAAGGCTTCCATTTGGCGCTATCGATCTTCTTAGCTTTCATAGCTAAAGAAGTAAAGTTCGTGTTGTATTTGATTTAGCGAGAAAGTTTAGAAAGCGCCTATTCACCCCCTTAGTCGCCTTTACGGTCCTACAAGTGGTATCGTGAGCTGCTAGCTCTTCTCATAGATCTTAACAGGTCTTTGGAGCCATGGCGATCGACAAGTACTCAACCAAGCCACAAATTTTTGAGGGAGTTGACTTTGCATCTTTGGAAGGCTCGTATGCAAGCATATATCGAGGCCCAAGGGCACGCTTATTTGGCTTAAGGTGAAAAACCCTTATGTCGTGCCACCGATGATGATATGATCACTCCGGATGTGGAGGCCAACAAAGAAGGCTCGAATTACTTGATCCAAGGCCTTAGTCGATCCGAGTTTGAGCGTGTTGCTCACTTGCGGTCCGCTTCATGAGATCCGCGAACACTTTGTGACTATCACGAATGGTCCATCGCGATCAAGGAAGTGAGACGAACCACCAAAAGGTTTACTCTAAGATCGAGCAAAGGCCCGTGAGTCTTTGGATGAGCCTGGGGAAGATTCTCTAAGATTCTTCATGATCTCCATGGCCGTTGACTTGGTATTTTCGAGTGCGAAAATGCACGCCACTTCGGGTGCTCTTGATGTGAAGGTCTGGGAATAAAGATCACTTCCATCAATGACAACATCTTGTCATGAGTGAGCTTACCATGGATAAGCTTTACTCGAGGTTGAAGACGCATGAGATTGATTTTATCTCGTGTCTCCCCAAGACAGAGTCGATGGCATTAGTGGTCGACAAATCCAAGGGTTGTTCTTCTGATTCTCTTGATTGTAGCTCATCTGGTTTTTCATTATCTGCTTTACATTCTTTAAGCGATGAGCAACTTGAGAAATTGCCCGAGGATGACTTAGCCTCCTATCCACCAAATTCACAAGAGCGTACAACAAGGTGAGGAATAGGAGGAGAAGTGGACCTATCACGTGCTTCGAATGTGGTGAGCCAAACCACATTCGCTCCAGGTGCCCCAAGCTAAAGGGCAAGGAGGAGAAGGAGACACGAAGACATCTCAAGGAGAGGGATGCTAAACCCAAGAAGACAAACTATCGCAAGTTTGTCAGGGTCCTTGCCGCCTAGAGAATGTCAATATGAGCGATGTGGACTCGGAAGCGGAGGATGACGAGAGTGACTCGTGGCAAGAAGAAGGCACATGACTTCACGGGCATGTGTTTCATGGCCAAGAACGACCACGGCGACTCCTCCAACGATGAGGATCCCTCAGTGATCCTCGATGAGGTATGCCCTTCTAGTGCCGACATGAAAAGGGCTTTGGTGCTTCTTTGAGCGTAAATTGCATAAGCAAGTAAAAATGATTAAGAAGCAGGACATTATGATTGATAATTTGAACCTAGAAGTTGTTAGGCTTAAATCCATTAATCCTGACGATATTTGTGATTCCTGCACGAGCTTGCTTAAAGATTTGACAAGCTTGAAATCTGCTCATTTCTCTGTTACAAATCAACTAAAAGATGCTCTCGATGAACTAGAATCTCTCAAGTCTAGTTACGCTTGCTTAGATGCCATTTCACTTGATGTGATCGCCATGGAAGCTATCCTTTAACTTGCTCAAATTGTGCTTTGCTAGAATTAAAACTGGATAGCTCTTTAAAAGAATTACAAAAGTTTGATGCTAGTCACACATGCTCTCATTGTAAGAATAATAGGATTAAGATGCAAGAGATGACAGAAATGCTGATTTACTCTAGAGTTGCATTTTGTGAAAATTGTCCCAAGCTTACAATTGAGATTGAAGCCTTAAACAAGACTCTTGAAGAAAAGGCTAAACTTGAAAGATCCATGTCTTTTACTGCTTCTAAGAAAGTTATTGATTCTAACTCTTGTGTTTTGAATGCTGAAGTTGAAACCATGATTAATCAGATTCAAGAGGCATTTAGAGTCAAGTTTAAGGAGCAGTTGAATAGGATTGAGGAATCCTATTGTGTGTCTTGTGAGGCCTTCAAAGTGGAAGTGGCCCTTCTTAAGAGTAAGAGCAATGAGGTAATCAAGTCTAGCAAGTGCACTAGATGTGAGGGTTTAATGAAAGAGAATGATTACCTCAAGGTGACTCTTGAGAAGTTTTCAAGTGGGAAAAAGAAACTCAACATGATTCTTGATCAATCCAAAGTGAGCGTGAAAAATAGTGGTCTAGGTTTCAATCCCCTAGAGCATTCCAAGAAAAACCCACCTAGGATTGCTAGAGTTGTGAAGAATGGTCTGTTTGAGCTAGAACCTCCTAAGCCATCCGGGGTTGCTTTTAAATCCCGTGGTTTTGCTCAAACTCTTTTCGGCAAGAAAGGTGCTTTCAACTCATTCTGTACAGACTTCTCAAAAGGTTCGATACCATTGCACCTCTCGCAAGAAAGAAGGCCATCTTGTTGAGTTACCTTAGGAGAGCAAAACTTGAGAGAAAAGAGAGGATGAGCGTCCTGAAATCCATTAGAGGAGTCCCTTCTCCAGCTATAGTCTCTAGAGCTAGGCAGCCTGTTTCTCGCAACACATATAGGCCTAGATTTGTAGAGAACTTTGTAGACTCTTTTGATGGGTCTAGGCAGCATGTTGGATTAGGACATCGTGAGGAGAGACACCGGGTAGCACCTAGACAGGGGGAGTATCGATCTTTTGGTAGATCGTTTCGGAGAGGTCTAGGTGGTTCTCATGTGCATCCTTATGATTTTATTCATGATCATGTTTCTGCTATTTCTACTGCTGCTCCCAGACATCGTGCTTCTCAGTACTGGATTCCTAGATCATTTATCACTAACTTGAGATCGAGGCATGGATGTTTTCGATTGTGCCTTTTAGGTCCGTCGTGCGAGGAAGGAGGACATATGGCTTGTGGACTCGGGTGTTCTCGACATATGACCGAGATTCTAGATGGTTCTCCTCCTCACGTGCATCCGAACGAATGGATTACCTTTGGGGATGCTTCTACCGGACCGTGGATCGCAAAGGGCTTTGTCTTGGCGTCAACGACAAGTTCATACTTAAAGACGCCGCTTTGGTAAGTAAGTCGAGGTATAATTTTCTATCTGTTTCTCAGCTGCTTGATGAGGGTCTAGAAGTGAGGTTTAAAAGTGGAGAGTGTAGTGTTCTAGATTCCTCGGATGAGCTTGTTTTAAGATCTCCAGATTTGAGAAGATCTTTTGTGCTAATTTCAATAGCTCTTCCATTTCCAATCCTAGGTGTCTTGTAGCCTCGATTCTCTTGACCTTGTTTTGTGGCATCGTAGACTTGGGCATATAGGTTTTGATCATTTGTCTAGAGTCACTTGCAAGGACTTGATTAGAGGTTTGCCTAGGTCAAGGTCATTAGAGATCTTGTGTGCTCACCTGTAGACATGGTAAGATGGTGTCCGCTTCCCACCCACCTCTTACTTTGGTAATGGTGATGGACTGTGATGACTTCTTCACTTAGATACAGCTTGGTCCTTCTAGAGTTCACCATTTGGTGGGAAATGGTATGTCTTGGTGGTTGTGGATGATTACTCCGGTATTCATGGGTTTATTTTCTTGCTTCTAAGGACGAAGCATTTGGATTCTTTAGAGATTTGGTCCTTAGAATTCTTTGTTGATATACCCGAGCTTTGAGAGCCATTAGAGTGACAATGGGATGAATTCAAGAATTCTTCTTTTCTACCTTACTGACCGATAGGGAATTGAGCATCGTTTTCTTCTCCTAGAGTTCCCAAACAGAATGGTGTGGTAGAAAAGAAGAACAGAACTCTTGTAGAGATGGCTCGGACCATGCTAGATGAGCATTCTACTCCTATGAGATTTTAATGGTGGCGATCTCTCTCGCTTGTTATATCTCCAATAGGGTTTTCTTGAGATCTGTGGTTGGGAAGACCTCTTATGAACTTAGATTTAGTCATTCTCCCAAAGTCTCTCATTTCAAGATTTTTGCTTGCAAGTGCTTCATTCTTAAACATGGCAACCTTGATAAATTTGAGTCTAGATGCTTTGATGGCATATTTCTTGGTTATCCCGCTCATTCCGTGGCTATCGTGTTTTAATGTTGATACTAACAAAATTGTTGAGACTTGCGAAGTCACTTTTGATGAGGCTAGTCACAGTACTAGACCCGATGCTTGTGTACAGAGTTCACGAAATCCAAGGAAGCATCTTCGTCGATGATGACTCGAGGATGAAGAACCAAACCATCCTCAAGCTACTCGAGAGGGTGGAGAGCTGCTACTACTACTTGATGTCACCGAGCGACCTTCTCCTATTCCCACCGACGATCCGAGTGGCTCTGTTCCTACCTCCACAACTCATGAGGTAGAGGCCATACGCACCAGAGCACCTCTTCGCATTCAAATGACAACATCCACCGAGCGGATGATTGGGGATCTTCAAGAGCGAGTCACTCGCTCGTGTTTATTTCTCCGATTCTCATGCACATTCGCTTTTGTCGCTTCTTTTGAACCCCGAGATATCACCCATGCTTTATCCGATGCCTCTTGGGTCAATGCCATGCATGAAGAGCTTGAGAATTTTGAAAGAAACAAAGTCGGACTTTAGTTGAGCGACCTTCCGATTCTCATGTTATTGGAACAAAATGGGTTTTAAAATAAGCAAAGTGAGGATGGATTGGTTGTTCGCAATAAGGCTAGACTTGTAGCTCAAGATTTTTCCTGTAGAGGGCTTAGACTTTGAAGAGACCTTTGCTCCAAGAGCTAGATTGGAGGCCATTCGCATTCTTTTAGCATTTGCAACATCCAAGGGTTTCAAGCTTTTTCAAATGGATGTTAAAAGTGCTTTCTTGAATGGCTTCATAGAAGAAGAGGTCTTTGTCAAGCAACCTCCTCGGTTTTGAAAATCAAAATTCCCAAACCATGTTTTTAAACTCTCTAAAGCCCCAGATGGATTGAAACAAGCTCCTAGAGCTTGGTATGTGAGCTTAAGAGTTTCTTGCTTGAAAATGATTTTAAAATGGGAATGGTTGATAAAACCTTGTTCACTCGTGCATGGCGTTGATTTCTTGTTGGTTGATTTATGTTGATGATATTATTTTGGTGGTTCTTCTCATGCTTTGGTGTCCAGATTTTGATTCGATGAGCGGTGAGTTTGAGATGAGCATGATGGGAGAGTCGACATTCTTCCTTGGTCTTCAAATCAAGCAATTGAAAGAAGACACCTTCGCTCACGAGTAAGTATACAAAGGACATTCTTGGCGCTTCAATATGGGAAGCAGAGGCCAATGTCTACTCCCATTGCTACAACCACCGTCTTTGGACCACGATGAGGATGGAGTGTCCGTGGACCGGAAGAGTACCTGCAGATGATTGGCTCCTCCTCTATCTTACAGTCGTCGAGTAGGACATACATTCACCGTATGTCCGTGCGCCGCTTTGAGCTTCCTCGTGCTTCTCATCGTCAAGCAAGACGTCGCATATTCAGTACCTTCAAGATACGCTTGACTTTGGACTCGTATTCTTCTTCTTCGCTCTCTCAATTCGAGCATTTTTCGATGCCGACTTTATGGGTGTAGAGTGGATAGGAAGAGTACTTCGGCACTTGTCATTTCTTGGGCACATCTCTTGTTTCTTGGTCTTCTAGAAGTCTTACATTGCTGTATCTACACCGAGGCCGAGTATGTAGCTTCCGCCAGTGGCTGCTCTCAGGTTCTCTAGATTTTATCCACGCTGCGGGACTATGGGTTATCTTTGGGAAGTGTTCATCTTTTCTGTGACAACACTTCTGCAATTAATATTGCCAAAAACCCAGTGCAACATTCCAGGACTAAACACATTGATATTCGATTTCATTTTCTAAGAGACCATGTTGAGAAAGGTGATGTTGTGCTTCACTTTGTAGAGTCTGAGCAACGACTTATGATATTTTCACTAAAGCTCTTGATTCTTCTCGCTTTCTTTGCTTGCGGGGAGAGTTAGGGGTTATTAGTCCTATTGGGCTGTTTTGAGGGGGAAGTCGTTCTTTCTGCATTCATTGTATCATAATGCATGTTTCAATTCATTTGTCTTGCATTGTTTAATAAAAATAGTGGAGCTTTGATCTTTATCCCTGTATGACTTGATTTCATATTCTATACCTTGTCATATCAAGTGTTAGTCTGCTAGACTTCTTTTATGGCTCTTCTTGTTCAGCTTAGCTTTTGCCTTGCTGGCTTTGTATCTGTGAGCAATTCGAATCAAATCATGTCTTGTTGGATCTTGTGACTAGTTTTGCTCTAGTGATCCTCTTATGATTCTTGCCATGTCAAATAGGTTGAATTGAGTCTTGAACTTATTTTGAGATGAAAAATGAGCTTTTTATCTTCTTAAGTCAAGCAAATGAAAAATGAGATTTTATGTGCGAAAAAAACTGATCTCACCAATCCTTTCTCATGAGACGGCTTGCCATTGCACTAGGCATGAACTCAGGGGGAGTTTTGAATGACCTAGATCATTCTTTTAAGCTTATCGCTTGAGATGGTCGCGGCAAGGCTTGAGATCTAGCACAGTAAAAAAAATTCTTTTTAGAAAAATGCTCAAAAAGGCTAAGTGCTTGAGTTTTGCTTCAAAAGTGTGCTCTTAATGCTCAAAATGCCTCAGTTCTTGTTTTGAGACTCTTTTTACTTATAGACATGGCTTGACTCATTTTTGCTTGCCTTGAGTGAACTATGATATTGAGCAACCTTTCATGGTTTTAATACATTAATCTCATTAATCGCTATCTTGGTTTTGGCTTTAAAAGACATGATTTGCCATGATTGAATATAGCGTCTACTCTTTTTATGGCTTGGTATAATACTTGTACTGTCTACATGTATAATGGTTATGGCTCCTTTTACTAAAGTTCAAAATAAAGTCATTCGATGCTCTTTCTTTTCCCTTGCATCTTGATGAATTCATTGTCAAAGGGGGAGAAAGATTGTGAAGAAAATGCTTTTGGAGCTTTTGGTTTCGTACTTAAGGTTTAATATAAAAGAACTTCATAAAATAAAAAATTGAACCTTTTGAAAATTTATGATCATAGTGAGTTAAGTCTTTTGGTTATATTGCATTTTCCTGATTTCATTTGCAATTGAAGAAGACTCACAATGATCAAAGGTCAAATAGAACAATTGTCTTTCATTTGGACCTAAGTGAGATTTTTGGCTACTTTCTGGAAATTGAATCCGTTTGTGCGTTCATTGCTTTATCTCACTTGCTTATACTATTCTGAAGCCAGCTTGGTCGGTTCCTAGGCTTTTTTCTTGCTTATGGACCAAGCTGTGCCTTTATGCGAAAACGGCGAAGTTTTTATTTTTCATCTCGAAAAACCACATTTTCTTGATAATTGCCAATGTGTTCATCAAGGGGAAGATTGTGGATATCGTGAGGATATGTGCACGATCTCAGGATGATGAGTCAATTGGCAATAGCGCTGTTGGTTTGCAAAATCTCGCGTTTTCGGATTTGCTCCCAGGTTGGCAAACCACAGGCGGTCTGCCCGGCTGTGTCGGGCGGTCAAACCGCCCGTGGAGGAGTCCGACCGGCCATGGTGGCTGGTCCGACCGCCATATTGAAAGTTGGTTATTGGAGCTGAGCCAAAAATAGGTTGTGTAGGCAAGTGAGGGGAGTCTCCTGGATGTGGTCCCATCATTTTTGGAGCTCCCAGTCAAAAGTTCTATTGAGTTGAAAATTCCAGAAGGTTTCGGAATTTCACGCTTGAATTTTGGCTAAGTCCTTTTGACCGGTCTGACCGCCGTTGTGGGAGCGGTCCGACCGGCCTAAAATCGGTCGGACCGGCCTTGTGGGGATCGGCCGACCGATTGATATGGAGTTGAGCCAAGTTGGCTTTGATGTGATTTGAATGTGTTTTATGTATGAACTTCAATGCTTTATTGTTTTATATTGCATTGCGGAGCTAACGTGGGTCAAGTTGTGAAGAACTTGTTCCCGGAAACGGTTTGTTTGTCTATTGCTGTGCAAGTGGCTTGCAGGTCAACGACATCAACGGTGAGTGGATCGGGACTACGCTTGGAGAGCTGAGGTCCAGAACGATCATGGATACCGGGTGAGGTCGTGTGATTCAAGCATGGTGCAGGATGGGCAAGATGGATCGAACGGGTGGTTCGGTGCAGCTGGTTGGATCAGGTGGTGCGGATATCAGTGCGAGTCTCTGGGAGGTTCCGATGGGATTCGGACAAGAGAGGCTTGGCGACGTGATGAGGACCAATGATCAACCTACACGTGGTGAAGCAGGCGATTGCTTCAGTAGTTATGTGTGTGTGGGTCCCATGTGTTTTTGGGTCCCAAAAGTGAAACCCTAGGTCTCTAGTATAAATAGAAAGGGGGGAGATGGAAAATCCTTTTAAGCACTCATTTGGCATTCTTCCTCATTTTCTAGGGTTTGGAGGAGAGGAGAGGAGAACTAGGGTTTGGAGAGTTTGGAGTGTGCTCCTTGTGTGAGCTCTTGCCCTCCTTGTTGGAGAGGCTTTGTAAGCATCTAGTGTGATCAAACAATCTTGTGATGCTTAATTGAAAGATCATTTGCTCCCTTTGTGTTCTTCTCCCTTTTTGGATTATTTTGGTGCTTCCTTGATTCAAAGGTTTATGCTTGGTCCCTTGGACTATTTTATCTTGCTTTGATGTGTGGGGATACTCCTAGAGTTATCTAGATCATCAACCCCCACGAGCAAGTCTTGAATCAAGATTTTCATAATTCTAGGGTTTGTGCACTTCTTTGTTAAATCCTTGAGAGATCGATTATGCGAAGTGGATCTGAAGGATCGTCGCTAGAAATAGGTCTCTAATATCATTAGGGAGGTGTGCTCGAAATTTGGTCAAGTTTCATTGGTTGAATCAAAAGTTGGATCAAATTTCGTTTTGGATTTGGGTTGAGTTTTTCAGTTCTGGACTGAACCGGTCAGACCGGTGTTGTAACGGCGGTCCGACCGCCCGTGTATTCAGATCATCAGATCGCCGGGTCGAACCATTGCCCACCGGTCCGACCGCCGATTAGTTGCCGGTCCGACCATTTGGTTGACCGTCGGTCCGACCTTTGTGGTAGCGGTCGGCCGCCTTGATACAAGATTCGAGCTGAGAAGTTCTTTTCTCTATTTGTGTCGTGTGGTTGAGGGGTTTATCAAATCCAACACAAGGCTTCCACTGTGCGTTTACTAATCTTCTTAGCTTTCATAGCTAAAGAAGTAAAGTTCGTGTTGTATTTGATTTAGGCGAGAAAGTTTAGAAAGCGCCTATTCACCCCCCCTTAGTCGCCTTGACGGTCCTACATCAAAAAATGGAATTGTGAATTTTTGGAATCAACAAAAAATCACGTGTGAAGAAATGTGAGAGGATGCGTTTACACTTGGTCTCATTGGAAATAAAGTTTTGAGGGAAAACTATATAGAGTTTGAAAATTCCAGAGAGAGTGTAAGTCTGGAGACTTGGAAATTTTTCTAAGTCTCGACGGTATGACCGGTCAGAGGTTGTTTATGCGTTCATGAAGGCGGAGAACTTCGTGGGTTTGGTCAAAGTCATGAGTTTCGGTGCATATGTGGTGCATGATGCATGTTTTGGCTAACATAGGTCAAGTTGTGAAGAACTTGTGTCCGAAATCGATTTCTTGGTCCATTGTTGTGCATATTGCTTGGAGTCAATGACGGTCAACGACGAGGATGGTCAGAACTAGGCTAGAAAGGCTGGGGTCCAGAATGATAAAGGATGTTAGATAGGAGATAATTCCCGACATAAAGAGAGTCGTTAATCAACCTATACATAGTGAAGCATATGATTGCTTCATAATGATTGGACTCGGTTTTCGGAGAAGGATCGAGAAGGGGTATTGGTATCTTCACCAAAATACCAGGTTGATGACCTTTGGAGAAACTATGGTGCAAGACGGCACAAGGAGATGTGGTTTAGGTCAAGAGAAGATGAATATCACGAAGAGACAGATTTGAGAGACCTGGTTCGTCATCCGCTTTGAGAAGTGTGTGTGCGTGTAGACTCGTGTGTGTGTGGGTTTAATGGGCAATCGATAAGGTTTCCTCTTTAGACCTAGCCCCCGCTATAAAAGGAAGAGATGCATGATTTGCAACCTCTTGACCCTTCCAACAAACTCTAATTTGTGATTTGAGAAAATTGGAAATAGAGAAGGTTAGGTTTTGAGGAGATGAATTGATTGAGTGCTCAAGTGATGATCATTTGTCCTCCATGGTGGAGTAGATGTAAACCAACAATCTCTTGAATTAATCTAAGCAAAGTTTGACATAAGATGGGTTCTCTCTTGTTCTTACTCTCTCTTTGTTGCTTTTGAGATTTTGTATATTCCTTTGGTTTTCCTTGAGTCTTTTACTGTGATCTAGCTTGTTAGTACGTGTGGGAATCCATCTAAGATTATCTTGACCATCATCCATCCACAAGCAAGTTTTGGGATTGAAGTTCGAATTTCCTCAGATATTATGCCTTCTTGTTCTCCTCCAAAAAATTTATGGAACCGTGGCTTCGATCATCCCGATCGTTGATTGGAATATGTTCTTGACTTTTTTGATGAGTCATGGTTGAAATCTTAGGGGATTTGGATTGATCATTGGATTGAAAATTTGGTAGTTTTATGATCTTCACATCTGCTATTCAGGCAGCTGGTGGTCAAACCGCTGCCTCAGGCGATCAAACCAACCGTAGACGATCAAACCAGCCAAGTCTTGGAGGTCAGACCAGTCAAGCAGGTTTTGCCTTGGTCATTCTCGGTTTAAACACAAAACTTTCGCTATATTTATGTTTCTTATTTTTATACTTTTCATAGCTATTGAACTAAAAAGTAAGTTAAATACCATTGAGGATCAAAAATAGTAGCGGTCCTGTTTACCCCCCTCGTAGCCCGCAATGCACATGAGCCAAATAATACAGGGTGACGTGCTAGTCAAACAGAATGGACAGGTGGACGTGTAGATGGTCAAGTCATGTCCTGAAAGCGGCTTGTAATATCTGCTCTCAAATGCTCATACTTTTTTTTGGCGGTCACTCAAATGATCGTACTATACAAACAAAAGGATTATTTTTTGTATGCCTCTATTTTTTTTGTTTGTTCCCATTTACAATAATACTACCCCATTACGTATACGCATTATGCAGTAATGCTCTTTTTTTTTTTTCATGTACAGCTTTGTGTACAATCAGCTGTTAACAGGCAACAAAGGTGCTTTCCCCATGTTTGAAACCTCAAATTATCGATAAATACAGGATAGTTCAATATGAAAACACTATCATCGAACTTAATTCAAACAAGCGTACTTTGACCTTTGCCAATGTCCTGAATCATACATCCTTTCAGAATTTTTTAAAAAGAAGTGAGACGGCCTTTTTGTCTCGGGCCAACTCAAGCCAACTTTAATTGAGGCATGTCAAATCCTATAATAACATAGCTTATATTATTAACATCAATTAATTTGTGCTTTTGCATCTTTGCTAAAGCAACCCATTAAGTTACTGCATAAAATTGATAACATTGGCTCCCCCATGTATGTACTCTGAAGTGATACTAGGAACTATGACAGTTTTACTCGAAGATAAAATACATAACTCTTTTTTTGTCTTTTGGTGACTATAAATTTAGCTTCTACAACAAAAAAAAAATTGCAAAATATCTTTGTTATTTTCTTTGACCGTCTCCTTTGCTTGATAACACAACTACCTCAACCGGCCACCAGCAAAATTCCTCCTAAAGAAACATTTCAACCGCACTATAAAATACACAAATTTGCCTCCAGTAACCACACCTCAGTAGCGTCTGAAGTTGCCCTTTTTGTTTATGCCTCTTGACTTCCCCTCCTCTCTCCCTCTCCCGAGCAGTGTCCCAAAATCTCCCCAAATTTAGCTGCTTTCACCGTGCCGATCAGCAGTCAAGGCAAAAGATCGAGTCTTTCAGCTGGAATTTCCTGGAGGATTAGCTGGCATTTCTAATAATTGTGTTCAAGAACCGGGAGATGAGCTGCTTCCCGTGCTCAGGGTCGTCGGGGAAGACCGGGGAGGAGGTGAAGAGCGTGGCGGCCCTCTCGCCGTCGCCGCGGCCTGCGGCGAAGCCGGCGCCAGGTAAATCCGCTTCTTGGTTTGTCCAATTTTGGCGCAAACTGGAAAGATTTGATCTTTTTGGTGAATGCGCTTCTTGTCTTGTCCCGTTAGGCTGTCAGCTGCAGATGTTTGCATATTGTAGTGAATGTTGACTCATTGCGATTTGTGCGCATTGGTTTAGGCATAAGGGCTGGAATTTTAATGTTTGTTGACGGTAGAAGAGGGTTAGTTGCTTGCTAATTGTCAATTGGGGCGATTAATTCATTGAAGTAGACATGGGATTAAGTGCTTACTAATAGTTTCCTTTTGCAGTTTGATTTATCGGGCGTAGCAGTGTTGATTAAGCTCATTAGTTTTGTGTATTTTTTCCTGTTATAAAGTTTTCCTTGCAGATATAAGTGCTAGTTATTTGATCATAGTAGATAATTAATTTCTTTAGGTATGCAAATGTTAGTCCGAATTCGTGCTGAGATAGGTTTGGTGAAGGCGGCACAAAAGTATTTCTTGGCATAAAACTGTATTTGATTTTCTCACCGGAAGTGGAGTGAAAGGGGGATAAATTTATTCATCAAAAAAGGGAGAGAAATGTCTGAAGCGAAGCTTGCAGTTATAATAATTTTGTTGCCACACTTTCTGTCTCAAGCAACCAAACAAAAAATATTTGACGTGTTGTTTACTCTTGTAGTCTTGTTGTCTCTGACTGAGTCCTTGGTGTAGCTATTTGCTTGCTTCGAGCTTGCTTGAATTAGAGTTCACCCTTTGCTTTAGTTGTTGGAGCGAATGGGGTGTTTGAAACATGTACCAGGGTATCACAGTTTAGTTTTGAGCTGCTGCCTGCTGGACATGCAAGTCTGATCCTTGATTTGTGTTATGAATATATTGTGTGTATTGAAGAGAGACCCAAAGGGTGATATATATAGGAGTACAAGAGATATATGCCATATATAGATAAGACATATAAGAGTCCCTATTCTAACTCCTATTCTAACATATCTCTAACACCCCCCTCAAATGCAAGGCGTATGCAATAGCATTGCATTTGGAAAGGGTTGATGCTAAAATATGGAAAATCCAAAGTCCGAGTCTTGATAATGTAAGTAGTATGCAGCTCTTGGAAAAATATGTCGAGTATCAAAAGACCTCCTCACATCCGGTGTCGTGCGACGGCTCATAAAGCACAAGGTGCGGAGTAAAGTCGACCGCATGCAACACGACGAAGAAGATGATGAAACTAATAAATATAGAGAGAGCTGTCAAATCAAGTCGAATAGGAATTGGTGGAAGCATGGCGGCGCAGATCGTAGCCCAAGACGGCAGCGACGTAGTGCACAAGAAGCGCAACGAATGCACAGTGCAAAAGAAGCGCAACAGAGGCGCAGTGCAGAAGAAGAGCGGCGCAATGCACAAGAAGTACAACGAAGACGCAGTATGGAAGAAGTGCGGCGGCCTTGAAACTCTTGGAACGGCAGATCTGCGGTGGCTCAAGAAATAGCAATGAGCGGCGTACGCACGCCATACATAAGACAATTCCTATGCTTCTATGACTGACAATAAATTTGTGGACTCGCATGGCTAAGACGAAGTCAAAAATTGAGTGCTACGGACTTGAATGGACGCAACGGAAGAAAACGACACAAAGCAGAAAAAAAAAATCTAAGGATAGCTAGCAGCAAATACTAGCAGCAGAAGAATAGTAGCATCATAATCAGCAATATGCAACCGAATGCCCTGTTCTCACTCCACCGAAGACAATACCAATGTCAACTTTGAGGCAGGCCTCCAAAAGCTTGACAACCCAGCCGACTCAATCTCCAGGCCTTTCTCAATCAGATCCTCCAAAATCTCAACCGTCTTATTGATGGCCTTGGTGTAGCCAATGATGATCTGAGCCGGTCAAGCCGAATCTGATATTTCTTCTCTGTTCCATCTCTTCCTCTCTCCTTTCTCTTCCTCTCCCTATCGTCTTCGTTCATCCCCGCCGCCGCTTCCCGTCCTTCTCCTCGAGGAGTGGCGGTGAGCCCTCAAGGAGCGCGGCACGCCTACGAGTCCGCGGCGAATCCAATGGAGAAGAAGCCGGTCGGCAAAGAAGGCGTCGGCAGGAAGAAGCCCAAGGCCAGCGGCGGATCCGAGCCGGCGACCGGATTCGGCGAAGAAGGCCGGCGGCGGATTCGTCGGGAGAGATGCGGATCCGAGGCGGCGGCGGCTGAATCCAGGCGATGGCGGATGGAGGCGTGCTCGGGGTGGAGGCGGCTGGATCCGAGCAATGGCGGATGGAGGCGTGTTCGAGGTGGAGCGGCGTCCGTGCGCAAGACTATCCGCGTCTGGTCGGCAGCGGAAGCCATCATCACATCTCTATCCGATCGGGCGACGGTTCTCCTGCAGGGGGAATAAGAGAGGCGGCGGCAGGAGTTAGTGGCGGTGGCGGCGGCCGTGCCTCCAGCACGCGGGCAGTGGTCTTGGACGGGGCCGAGGTGGAGGCGACCTCCTCCTCGGCGATGCGGCGGTTCTCAGTCTTACAGGCAGCGGCCTCGGCGTGCTGGTATCGGTGTGCTGGTATCGGCGTCCTCTCGGCAGCGCGCGGCACGGGACTTGGGGCCCTCGGCCTCGCACCAGTACTGCTCCTCCTTGGCACGCGATGTGGAAGATCCGGCGACGAGCAGAAGATGCATAGCCCGGCGGCAAACGACGAGAGGCTGCCCCCGGGAGCGGAGATTGCTCCTCCCGGGGGCAGCGAAAACAATGAAGGCTAGGTTAGAGGCTAGGTTTAGAACCTTGCTCTGATACCATGTTATGAATATATTGTGTGTATTGAAGAGAGACCCAAAGAGCGATATATATAGAAGTACAAGAGATATATGCCATATATAGATAAGACATATAAGAGTCCCTATTCTAACTCCTATTCTAACATATCTCTAACAATTTGAACGCAATCATTTGTCTGTTCTCAGTTAACGCTGCAATTTCTCATTTATCTGCAGCCAGAACTATCTTTTTACATTACATAACCATTGTTTAAATCGATGGATAAGTTTTTTTTTTGACAGGAGGATATATGAGATTACAGTTAAATTATATTTTTTTTCCCTCAATGGTATTTGTATGCAGAAATAATACACTTGCTTCTCTAGTGATAGTCACATTTCTCATGAAGTAATATATAATTAAATGGTCAGTTTTTATTATACATGTCTGCTTGGTGTTTAGACTTAAAAGAAAACACAAGATCATATAGTGCATCTTGCACTCCAATACTGTTAGATATCGACAGGCAAACAACAAAGTAGATTAAGAACATGGAGACACCGTTTTTTACGTGGAAAACTCTTTCGGGAAAAAACCACTGGTGCACGACGACGATCTTCACTATATCAGAAAAAGTGTTTACAAAACGCAGAGATTTTCATGAGTCGTCAACTCTTCTCGTGCGGCTTACAAGGGTTATATACGTCAGTATAAAACTGACTCGAGTTGAAGACGGAAACAAATCTGAAAAAGTAGAAGAATTGCATCGCAGTGGCTCCACTTCGCACTTTGACCACGCCATGGGCCTCATATGGGTCAAGTCTGTCGACGCAACGCTTCACGTCTCCAGACCTTGACCTCTTTAGAATTCAGATCGCATATCAACAATCTCCCACCTTCAGATGAATTCCCTCCTTGTAGCATATAAAAAACTTCTCCAACAAATAAATAACCGATGTGCGCCGAAAGTCTCTTGGACTAAATTTTAACACCAACCAAGCTTGAGCAAAGCTCAAATTTAGTAACTAGAACTGGCTTTGTCATCATATCAACAGGATTATCATGAGTGCTTATCTTGCATACCTTAACATTACCTTGAGCTATGAAAAATAATGATATCTGACATCAATGTGCTTTGTTCTTTCATGAAATATCTTATCCTTTGTAAGACATATAACACTTTAACTATCACAAAACATAGTAATGCAAAAAGCATCTCCACAAAGCTCAGTGTATAAACCACTCAACCATGTAGCTTCTTTGTATGCTTCAAAAATAGCCAAATGCTCTACTTCAGTGGTAGATAAAAGCTACAGTGCCTGCAAACTTGCTTTCTAACTCACAGCACAACCACCAATGGTGAACACATAACCTGCAAGTGACCTTTTGTCCAAATCACCAGCATAATCAGAATCCACATTACCAATAAGTCCATCTCTAGATTTTCCAAACTGTAAACAAGCATTAGATGTACTATGCAAGTATCTGAAAATCCACTGAACTGCTTCCAATACTCTTTACCAGGATTAGTCATGAATCTACTAACAACACTTAGTGCATGTGATAAATCAGGACAAGAATATATCATGGTATACATAAGAGAACCAATTACACTAGAATATGGAACTCCAGACATGTACTGAACATTATCATCTTGTGGGCATAAAGCTAAAGACAATATGAAATGTGCAGCTAATGAAGTACTAACTGGTTTAGCCTCATCCATATTAAAGCGACAAAGGACCTTATCAATATACCTTTTCTGACTTAGGTATAGTTTTCTAGAGGGTCTATCTCTGGATATCTCCATGTCAAGAATTTCTTTGTTGCACCTAAATCCTTCATCTCAAATTCACCGCTCAATTGCGTCTTTAACTTTTCTATCTTTGTTTTATCTTTTGTTGCAATCAATATATCATCAACATATAGGAGCAAATATATAGCTGAACCATTGGCAATTTTCAAATAAACACAACTATCATAATCAGACCTCTTAAAACCTTGAGAAAGCATGAAGGTGTCAAATTTCTTATACCACTGCCTAGGAGATTGTTTAATCCATAAAGAGACTTCTTTAACTTACAAACAAGATTCTCTTTTCCAAGAACAATGAAACCTTCAGGTTGATCCATATAGATATCTTCGAACAACTCCCCATGTAAAAATGCAGTTTTAACATCTAACTGTTTAAGTTCATAATCATGCATAGCAACTATACTGAGCAAAGTACGAATTGAGCTATGTTTAACAACAGGGGAAAAAACCTCATTAAAGTCAATACCTAGAATCTGGCTATAACCTTTGGAAACTAACCTTGTTTTATACCTTGTCTCGTCATTTGGAGAAATACCTTCTTCTCTCTTGAAAACCCATTTTCAATGGATGTGTTTTTTTCTCTTTTGGCAACTTTACTAATTCTCAAGTGTCATTCTTTTCAAGTGACTCCATCTCATCATGCATAGCAGTTATCCACTTATTGCAATCAGTGGAGTTAATAGCCTCATAGTATAATGAAGGTTTTGTATTACTTTCAATTTCTTCTGCCATACTCAAAGTATAAACAACAATATTAGCTTCTTCAATCAACCTCTTGGGTGGATTAATCTTCCTCCTAGGCCTGTCAACTGTAATAGACCGTTGTGGTTGCTGCTCAACAATAGGAGGATCCTCAACAATAGGTGCATCATGAACATCAAAATTTTCTTTATCTGATGTGTCACCTGAACCAACAGAGTGCTTCACCTGAACACTTGAATTCTGCTATCTCAACAGGAACATTAATAGATAGTTTCATATGAAGCATAGTAGATTCATTAAAGACAATGTTTCTGCTAATCACAACCTTATTTGTTTTAGGATTCCACAAGTTATATCCTTTAACACCAGATTTATAACCAAGAAAGATGCACTTAACAGCTATAGGCTCTAATTTTCCATTATCAACATGAGCATAAGCAGTATAACCAAAAACTCTCAATTCTGAATAATTTGTTGGGGAGCCAGACCATACCTCAATTGGAGTTTTTTTTTCAATTGCAATAGAGGGTGACCGATTAATAAGATAGTAAGCAGTGGAAGCGGCTTCAGCCCAAAAACGTTTATGCAAACCTGTATTTGACAACATGCAATAGGTCTTGAAAATGATGGTCCTGTTCATACGCTCAACTACACCGTTTTGTTGGGGAGCATGGGGAACAGTGTAGTGCTTAACAATGCCTTCAGTCTTGCAATATGATTCAAATTCATTAGAACGGAATTCCATCCCATTATCAGTGCGAAGTTTATTTACCTTCTTTTCAGTTTATCTTTCAACCATAGTCTTCCACTCTTTAAATGTTGAAAATCCTTCTGTTTTATGCTTCAAGAAATAATGCCACACTCTTCTAGAGTAATCATCAATAATTGTTAACATATAACGAGCACCTCCTAGCGATGGCTTGCGAGATGGTCCCCATAAATCAGAATGCACATAATCTAAAATATCTTCTGTAGTATGAACCGAAGTATTGAGTTTCACCCTCTTGTGCTTGCCGAAGATGCAATGCTCACAAAATTTCAAGTCGCCGATGTTATATCCTTCCAAAAGTCCTCTCTTGCTTAATTCCGCCAAGCCAAGTTCACTCATATGCCCAAAATACATATGCCAAAGATTAGTAGCGCTGAATCGATAACCTTTTGAAACAACAAGAGCATTACTCAGAATCGTCTTACCTCGGAGATAATATAGGACATTGGAAGCCTTTTTGTCACCTTTCATTACAACAAGAGAACATTTAGTGACCTTGAGGACTCCACCTCCATCTGAATACTTGTAACCTTTATCATCAAGAGTACTCAACGAAATAAGATTTCTCTTCATGTCCGGAATGTATTGAACTTTCGATAAGGTTCTGATGGTGTCATCAAACAACTTGATTCAAATAGAGCCAATGTCTGCTACCTTACATGCTGAATCATCACCCATCAAAACAAAACCAGCACTATTGATTGGCTCATAAGAGGTAAACCAATATCTATTCGGGCACATATGAAAAGTGCAAGCAGTATGAAGAATCCATTCATCATTAGTTTCAGCACATCTAGCAAAAATAGAAACAACAAGCATCTCACCATCAGAACTACTGTCACGAGCTATATTTGCAGTACCTTCATCTTCTGTTTTACATTTCGGTTTGTATGTGTCGTTCCTCTTTTCTTTGTTCTACAATTTGTAGCATCAGATATGCCGTGCTTACTTTTCTTGTAATAGTTGCATGACTTGTACTTGCCTTTGGATTTCGACCGGTCCTTGTAGCCGTTCGAACTTTTGTCTCGAGATCCATTGTTTGAGTTCTTCTTTTGGCTGCCATGAACAAACAAGTCTTCTACTTGTGAACCTAAACCTTCAGAAGACACCATCTGTTTCATCTTTTTCTTGGCATGCAAGGCTTCATAAACCTCATTGCGAGTCAGTGTATCACGACTATACAATATGGTATCTCTGAAATTTAAGTATGAACTAGGCAGAGAACACAAAAGAATTAAACCCAAATCTTCCTCGTTATATTTTACCTCTATTGACTATAGGTAAGAGACAATCTCTTTACATTCCGAAAGATGATTCAACACAGTACCTCCCTCTTGCAACTTGTGTAAGAACAATTTCTGTTTGAGATGCATCTTGCTGGTGAGATCCTTTGTCATGCATATCTCTTCCAGCTTCAGCCATAGAGCACCGGCCGACATGATTTTCAGCACCTCTTGCAGAATATTGTTATGCAGGTGAAGTTGAAGTTGGGACAGTACCTTACGGTTTTTCTCTTTTCTTCATCGGACCAAGTATTGACTGCCTTCTTCCCGAAGCCATCCAGCGCCTCATCCAGATCGGATTGCACCAATAACGCCCGCATCTTGACTTGCCACAGAGAGAATCGTGTGTCCCGATCCAGCAGCGGAAGATCATACTTCAATGACATCATATCGAACAAACCCTAGATTGAAATAGGCAACGAACGTGGCTCTGATGCCACTTGTTAGAAATCGACAGGCAAATAACAAAGTAGATCAAGATCATGAAGATACTGATTTTTACGTGGAAAACCCTTTCGGGAAAAAACCACGGTCGCACGACGGCGATCTTCACTATATCAGAACAAATATTTACAAAACGCAGGAATTTTCATGAGTTGTCAACTCTTCCCGTGCGACTTACAAGGGGTATATATTGTGGTATAAAACTGACTCGAGTCAAAAGCGGAAACAAATCCGAAAAAGTAGAAGAATCCATACCGCAGGGGCTCTGCCCCCCTCACCCCCCAAGCTACGTCGTGGGCCTCCGTATGGCCCAGATCTGTCAACGCAACACTCCACGTCTCCAAATCTTGACCTCTTTAGAATTCGGATCACATATCAACAATACCACTTATGACTTTTGGCACCAACTTGACCATAAGAAGTGTCGATGGCAGCGCTGAACGAGTTACAACAGTAGAGTAGCTGGTAACAGATATGAATGCACCAATAGGTCTTCAGATCTTGCAAGTTGCATCCCGGTTCATTTCTTTATATCCCCCGTCTTCTATATTTTCCGAGTTATATGCTTTATTTGCATTCATGAAAGGATACAATTTGAGAAATTATATGCTAATGTTTATCTGGTGTGTGGATCAAGATCGACCAAATTCACGTGGTTCAGGCTCCAAGAAGGAAGACTCTGTCCGCAGAGGAGGAAAGACTGCACATGGTCCTGCAAAGATTTTCACTTTCCGAGAGCTGGTTGTTGCTACCAAGCATTTCAGAAAAGATTGCCTGTTGGGTGAAGGTGGCTTTGGTCGTGTCTATAAAGGACACATGGAGAATGGACAGGTTTGCTATCTCTAACGTTCGCTAATTGTGATATTTTTCATGGAGTGCAATTTACGAGATAGATTTATTAAAACAGGGACCGAGAATTCCCATGGTTTTCTTATTTGCTTTGCCTATGTTATCTAGCAGGTTATTGCTGTGAAGCAACTCGATAGAAATGGTCTTCAAGGAAATCGTGAATTTCTTGTGGAGGTTCTCATGCTAAGTCTTTTGCACCATGCTAATCTTGTCAGATTAATTGGCTATTGCGCAGATGGTGATCAGCGCCTCCTAGTTTATGAGTATATGTTATTGGGATCTCTAGAAAATCATCTGCACGGTAAGCTTCTCATTATATGATGGCAATTGTTTCAGTTTAAACATTACCAATAACTTGTAGCTAGTTGACTTGAGCTTCATATAGAACATATAAAAGAAGACTTGAGCTTCAGTTTCCGACCTTTTGCATTAAAATAACACAATATGAAAGATAATATTTAATTGTGGAAACACTAGATCATACCTTCTCAAGTTTCAGCTACACGATAAACAGATAATGATCCTGTTGTTTTCAGCTTCCATATGGGTCCAATCGCAAGATTTTTTTTCAGCTTCAGTTTCAACGTTTGTTAAATAGATTTCGAGCCTGTTACATTCAAATGTAAACATCCTAGCTATCCTTCACCATTTCACTTTTTATTCACTACTGACACCATCCATAACTTTTCTAGAACTTGTCATCCATATTCTTCTTTTGTAACTCATGGGCCACTTTCTTGATAGATCGTCCACTAGACAAGGAACCCCTTGACTGGAATACAAGGATGAAGATTGCTGTTGGTGCAGCGAAGGGTTTGGAGTACCTGCATGATAAGGCAAATCCACCTGTCATATATAGAGATTTCAAATCATCAAATATTCTTCTGGGTGAAGACTATTACCCCAAGCTGTCTGATTTTGGACTTGCAAAACTTGGTCCAGTTGGTGACAAAACTCATGTATCAACAAGAGTTATGGGAACGTATGGCTATTGCGCTCCTGAATATGCCATGACAGGACAGTTGACAGTAAAATCCGATGTTTACAGCTTTGGTGTTGTCTTCCTTGAACTCATTACAGGTCGCAAAGCCATTGATCACACCCAGCCTGCAGAGGAGCAAAATCTTGTCGCTTGGGTAGGTTCAACTGCACTAAGTTATTGTCTATCGATTTGGGTGTAGAGGGGATTTAAAAAAAAAATTCTTCACGGGTGCTAAGTGTCTGATCCATTTAACTTGCAGGCTCGCCCACTGTTCAGAGACCGAAGAAAGTTCTGTCTAATGGCCGACCCATTGCTTCAAGGTCACTATCCCAAAAGGGGTTTGTACCAGGCTTTAGCTGTTGCAGCTATGTGTTTGCAGGAGCAAGCAACATCTCGACCCCTCATAGGGGATGTTGTCACTGCACTTTCTTATCTAGCTTCAAATCATTATGATCCAAATGCACCGTCCACAAAAGGTTCCAGGACTTGCCCGTCTACACCAAGGGCAAAAGCACACCGACGAGCAACCAGTGTTCCTGATGCTCAACATGCTGCTGACTCGCTTAACTGGAACTTCCCAGACTTGGGGAGGAAGGGGACTATTAGAGGGGAATTCGAACAGGATCACAGTGAAGGTTATGGCAGCGGTAGTAGCTCTGGAAGGAATGATTGCTTGGATGTGCCAGAACTGCTCACGTTACATAATGGACAAAATTACAGTGAAGCTGACATCAATCACAAGTCCACTATCAAGGTTGATGCCCGTGAGAAATAGAGAGCAGAGTCAGGCAAAGGCAGAAGGCAACTTTGATAGGGCATACGAACATTGCATTTATACAATTATTTCCATGATTGCAGTCAATTTTGCCAGGCATCTTCACAGTTACTATTGTTGAGGGTTGAGTACTTCTTGTCGCCAGACTGCATGCTTCTCTCATCCAGCAACATTCTACCCATAAAAGATTTCCACTTTGTAATTAGGTCCTGCAGTGTGTATCATTCAAGAATCAGGATGAGATTTTTGATATTTTTTTTGTTGGTGTAGAGAACACACTTGGTGTGAGATTGTGTTACAAACTTACAGCATGGATTGTATGTATGTTTGTACATGTAAAGGAGTTGTATTTGTAAGTACACCTGTTCTTAGAGGTTTTTCTTTAGGAGTTGTATTTGTAAGTACACATGTTCTTAGAGGTTTTTCTTTTTGTCCATACGATGTAATGGAGTGATTTGCAGAAAATATGTCAGACATGATTCTGTAAAGATTAGAGTGAGTGATTTCATGCTGTTAAATTTTGCTCATATAGTCAATATACTAATACCATGAGGAAATACTCTGCTTCATGAAAATTGATCCTTGTGTTCTGGATACCCGGATGCCCTACTTTTGTGTAGTGATTAATGCTGTGGTTTAACTGGAGTGAGAAGGAAGAACACAGAAGAAAAGAGGGAATACTTGGTTGAGCGTCACGGCCTCTGAGCGTTAGGTATATGCGTACTTTTGTGATTAATTTAATTTCTAAAACAATAATCGATACAATAATAGCATATATACTAGGTATATTTGAAACTATGTGTTGAGATATGTGATCCGAACTTCTAATATGGTCGAATTCAAACTTATCATATTAGCGGAGAAGTTTCCTACTTGGACCCCTTTATAAACCTCTTGTAATCCGCACGGAGAGAGCTGACGCCTCATTGTAATCCCCCTGTGATTTGTAAACACTCCTTATATAGTGATCATCGCCGGTTGGTGCCCGTGGTTTTTTCTGACAATGGTTTTTCACGTAAAAATTCATATCTCCTTTTGTTCCTATTTTTAACAAGTGGTATCAGATCACAAGAGATTTGAGGTTTTGGGTGAGATACAAAAAAAATTAACAGATTCATTCGGCTGCGGCCACACACAGCAGCACGTCTTCGTCACCTCGGTCCTTTGGCGTGTGGATATCATGGGGATATACTTCAGATCTTAGAATGATGTGACAATTGGCAATGGCGTTAACGGTTTGTCATTTCACATGTTTTCGGCAAAGTTACAGTACTGTCAGACCATAACCGGTCTGACCGGCCAGGGCGGCGGTCAGACCGGTCCAAGGGCGGTCCGACTGGATATAGCGGCGGTCGAACCGGCCAACTTCAAAAATGGTATTTTGAGCTGGGCCAAAAATAGAGGTACCATGCAACAGAGGGGATTTTATTGCACTTGGTCTCATAATTTTTGGAGTCACCAGTCAAAAGTTCTATTGGATTGAAAATTCCAGTAGGTTTCGGAATTTCAGAGGCTGAAATTGGCGAAGTCAAGCCCGTGGTCCGACCACCAATAGGTGGCGGTCGACCGGCAGTAGCGGCATGACCGCCCGGGCGGTCTCGACCGTTTTCTTGGATCGTCACCCGTCGTGGCGGCGATGTTCGGTTGTTAGGTCAAAGTCATGAGTTTTAGGGCATATATGTTGCATGATGCATGTTTTGACTAACATAGGTCAAGTTGTGAAGAACTTATTCACAAATTCGGTTTGCTTGTCTATTGTTGTACAGGTTGCTTGGTGGTCAACGACGGTCAACGGCGAGGATGATCGGACTAGACTTGGAGAGTTGAGGCCCAGAACGATCGAAGATGCCGGGTGACGTCAATGAACTCAAGTGTGACGCAAGATGGACAAGGGTGACCTATTGGCTAACCCGAGGCACAAAATGGCGCAAGGTGTAGCTAATTAGGTCAAGAGGAGTTAAAGACGGCGCATTAAAATACATGCGTGTGTGACCCGTTTGTTTTGGGCCTTAACGGGAGCCCAATTGAGTTAAACTTTTAGAAGGTCTAAGCCTCCACTATAAATAGGGGAGGGAGGTGGCTGCACCTCCGCTTCGTCTCTTTTGCTATTTGAAACTCTAATTTTCTTAGAGAGAGTTTTTGTGGAGGCTAGGGTTTTAGAGAGTTTGATATGATTTTCGTGCTCTTGGATTGAGCATTGTCCTCCATTGATGGAGTGGCTGTAAGCTCATATCATATCAAATCAATCAATGGAAAGATTGATCAATATTTTGGCTCATTGCGTTCTTTCTCTATATTTGATGATTTTGAGTCTTTCTTTGATCCGTGAGTTTTTGATTGAATTCTTCATGTGATCTAACTTGCTGTGACGTGTGGGAACCTATCTAGGATCATCTTGATCATCAATCACCCATGAGCAAGATTTTGGATCAAGATTTTGTTTTGACCCGGTTTTAAACCCTTCTTCAATCAAATGAAAAAGGATCGTTATTCTTCCAAGAATTATCATAATCTTAGATTGGAATAGGTTCCTGACATCATTGAGAAGGTGTGTTCCAAGTTTCATCAAGTTTGGAGTTGTAGTTCAAAAGTTTCATCTATTTGCAACTTCATCATCGGCATTTTGATCTGCTCAAGGCCGTGATCGATCGCCTAAGGCCACCGGTCGCACCGCCAGTCATCCGTCGATCGCCATTGACCAATGGTCCGACCGCCTTGAACTGAGATATGTTTTAGCTTGTGTTGATCTTCGGTTGTTTTGCTTCGGGGTTTAAATTGGATTCAATATTAGTCCTCCGCTGTACTGATATACTCATCTTCATAGCTTCCATAGCTACTGGAGCAAAATATAATTGAATCAATTATTTGTGAAAAAGTGAGCGTGCTCCTATTCACCCTCTCTCTAGTCGCCTTTTCGGTCCAACAAGTGGTATCAGAGCCTGGTTAGTTCAATCTTGATCTTAATCGGTCACTGAACTTGGCGATGGATAGATACTCCACGAAGCCGCATATCTTCGATGGGCACGACTATGCCTATTGGAAGAATCGCATGCGAGTCTTCCTTGAGAGCGAAGGACACGCTATATGAGAGGTTGTTCGAGTCCCGCTCGTTGTGCCCAAAGTTGCTACGCCGGCTTCAGAAGCCCTCTTGGCTAACAACAATAAGGCTAAAAACCTCTTATATGGTGGGCTTGGTAGACAGGAGTATGATCGGATTTACAATCTTGAGACTGCGCACGAGATTTGGAACACTCTCGAAACCTATCATGAGGGTTCGTCCCAAGTCAAGAAAGTACACCAAACAGTCTATAAGCGTGAATATAACGTATTCGAGATGCGTCCTGGAGAGAGCATCGATGACATTTTCAGTCGCTTTAATAAAGTGATTAATCAGATGAAAGCTGTTGGTATTGAATATTCACAGTCTGAAAATGTCACTCACCTCTTGGCTGCAATCAACACCAAGGAGTGGGAGATTAAGGCTACTGCCATTGAGTAGAATGTCAACCTCGCTGATCTGACTTTGGAGCTGCTCTATAGCAAGCTCAAGACTCATGAGATCAAGAGAATTGATCATCCCAAGAAGGAAAATATGGCTTTGGTAGTAGACCCGCTCAAGAGAGCTTCTGATGGGTCTTATGAGTCTTCTTCTGGATTTTCGGTTGCTGGTTTATCTGCAATTCATGAAAAGGAGTTTGAGAGTCTTCCTGAGGCTGAGTTGGCCCTTATAGTAAAAAAGGTCACACGGGCTTATAACAATATAAGAAACATAAATAGAGGAGGTTCCGTGACTTGCTATGAGTGCGGTGAGCTTAATCATATCCGGGCAAATTGCCCCAAGCTGAAAAGTAAGAGCAACCATAAGGATGGAAAGTCAGCTTGGAAGAAGCATCAATGGAACAAATCAAGGTATGATACTGCCAAGATAACGAAGACCGCTCACCGGGTTCTTGCCGCTTTTGAGGATCAATCCTTAAGCAATGTGGACTCCGGGAGCGAGGAGGACAAGGAGGAGGAGATCCCTCAAAACAAGAAGAAGGGGAAGGCCAAGGACTTCATTGGCTTGTGCTTCATGGCTGACTCTGTTGACGACGACAACGATGAGATACCTCCTTCCTATGATATCCTTGCTGATAGATGTGAAACTATATTTGAGCAACTCATGAGTCAGGATAAGGCTTTAGAGTTTGTCATGGCCAAGAACAAGGACTTAGAGTCACAAGTAGTTAGTTTAACTTTAGAACTTACAAATGCTAAGACTCTTGAATCTGATGAATGTTCATCTTGCCATGCTCTGCACTCAGAATTTGCTAAACTGCTCATAATATTTCTTTGCAACAACTTGAAAATGCTAGGACTGAGCTAGTTGAGGTTAGATCTGCTCCATGTGAAAAATATTTAGAGTCTAGTAAGTTAGTTGCTTCTGTTGTGGTTGATTCTAGCCTTTGCACTTTCTGCTTAGAACGCGAACATGAAGTTAAAAATATCTTAGAAGCAGCTAGAGCTAAATATACCAAGCTTAAGGACAGTATTGAGTCTGCTACATGTGCTTCATGTCCAGCTCTTAAACTTGAAACTGCTTTATATAAGGAGAAATATGCTATATCCATTAAGGGTAAAACCTGTGAGTCATGTGATAATCTTGAAGAAGAAAATACTTATCTTAAGGATACCTTAGAAAAATTCTCTAAAGGTAAGAAACAATTAAACATGATTCTGGACAAGTCTAAAACTCCTTATAAGAAGTAAGTATTAGGATACAACTCTGTTCAAAATAACTCTAACCCAAAAGTTACTCAAGTCTTGAAAAATGGATTAGTTGAATTCAAAACCCAACCTGCAAAAACTATCTTTAAATCTGCTGGTGTTGCCCAACCATCTGTTAAGTCAAAGGGTGCTTCTCCCAGTGGTATCAAGTATCATTGCACCTATTGCAAAAAGGATGGACATTTGATTGAGTTCTGTTGGTATATGTTGAAAAATGAGAAGAAAAATTTTGCTAAAATTTTATTCAATCAACCTAGAGTGTTTACGAGACATGGTAACATAGAAAAGAAGAAACCTGGTTTAGGATTTGTGTCACATGCTCATCATCATGCTCCTAGACAGGATAACTCTCATGTTAATTTAACCATTGCTCATAGCATAACTTCAAATAAAATCAAGGATAGCACTTCTACTTTGCATACTACTCGCAGACGTGTGTCTCAGTACTGGCTTCCTAAGTCTTGTTTAACTAACCCCAGTATTGAGACACATTGTTCTTCTTTGCCTTGATTTTCAGGATTACCGCGGAGAGAGGAAGGACACGTGGTTCGTCGACTCCGGCTGTTCACGCCACATGACCGGAGACTCAAGATGGTTCACCTCCTTCACACGGTCGATAGGTGATGATTTCATCACCTTTGGAGATGATAAATAAGGGCGGATTGAAGGAACGAGATCGATCAGGGTGAACGACAGTTTCATCCTCAAGGACGTCGCCCTTGTGGACAAGCTAAGGTTTAATTTGCGTTCTGTCTCTCAACTTCTTGATGATGGCTATGACACTAGATTTAAGAAAAATGCTTGTCGGGTGTTTGATTCAACTGGTGAGCTCGTTTTTGGGATTACTAGAGTTGCTAGAATCTCTGGAGCTGATTTTTCTGAATCTCTTATTGGTTCTCTCAAATGCTTGATTTCATCTTGTTCTTCTGAGTTCTGGCTTTGGCACCGTCGTTTGGGGCACATTGGTTTTGATCATCTGACGCGAGTTAGCAACCTTGAGCTCTTGAGAGGTTTGCCCAAACTCAAAGCCGTCAAGGATGCTGTATGTGCGCCCTGTAGGCACGGCAAGCAAGTTGCCGCCTCACACCCTTCAGTGACTATGGTCATGACTGATGGACCGGGACAGTTGCTTCATATGGATACTGTTGGTCCTGCTAGGGTTCGGTCAGTTGGTGGAAAATAGTACATTCTTGTCATAGTCGATAACTTTTCTAGATACACTTGGGTGTTCTTTCTTACTTCGGAGGATGAAGCTTTTGATCATTATAATGATCTTGTTCTTCGTTTGGCTTCTGAACTTCCAGGTGCTTTGAGAGCGATCCGCAGTGACAATGGCACGGAGTTTAAGAATACCTCAATTGCTTCTTTTTGTGCTGAGCATGGGATTGAGCATCAGTCCTCTTCTCCACACGTCCCTCAAAAAAATGGCGTTGTGGAAAGGAAGAACATAACCCTGGTCGAGATGGCTAGGACGATGCTAGATGAGTATAGCACGCCGATGAGGTTTTGGGTCAAGTTTGCTTCTCGCTTGCCATATTGCAAATCGTGTCTTTTTTAGGCCTTCTTTGGGCAAGACTGCTTATGAGCTCCGATTTTGTAGAAAACCCTCTGTCTCGCACTTTCGAGTCTTTGGATCTAAATATTTTATTCTCAAAACAGAAAATCTAGATAAATTTGAGTCAAGAAATTTTGATGGTTTATTTCTAGGTTATCCTGCACATTCCAGGGGTTTTCGGGTTTTTAATGCTGAAACTAACCTTGTTTAGGAGACATGCAATGTCACTTTTGATGAGACTAGCCCTAGAGCTAGGTCAGATATTTCAGGTGATACACAGGTGACAGAAAGCATATTCATAGAGGAAGATGATGAAGGACTTGATGTTCTTCCACCTGCTGCCGTTGAGGCTCCTATTCCAGCACAAAAACCTACTGTGAGTACTTCGCCTTCAGATGAGGCTCCTGCAGCATCTTCATCATCAGAAGTACCTGCGGAGGTTAAAGAGATGCTTTCTTCTCCGGGTGCACCACTTCACAGTCAAATGCAACACCCTTCGGAACAGATAATAGGTAATCTCCATGAGTGAGTCACTCGCTCCAGGTATGATTATCCAAATCTCTACTCTCACTCTGCATTTGTTGCTTCTTTTGAACCTCGCGATATATCACATGCTTTATCGGATTCTAACTGGGTCAATGCCATGCATGAGGAGTTAGAGAATTTTGAGAGGAATAAGGTTTGGAACCTAGTAGAACCTCCTAGTGGCCATAATGTTATAGGAACCCGCTGGGTGTTCTAAAATAAACAAAACGTGGTAATGACTTCCTGCTTGCTCAAATTTACATTGATGATATTATCTTTGGTGGTTCTTCTAATGCTCTTGTTTCCAGCTTTTCTGAGACTATGTCCAGAGAATTTGAGATGAGTATGATGGGAGAGCTCAATTACTTTTTGGGGCTTCAAATCAAGCAATGTAAGGAAGGGATCTTCATCCATCAGACGAAGTACACTAAGGACTTGCTCAAACACTTCGACATGGGTGACTGCAAGCCGATCTCCACTCCCATGGCGATTTCGACTGTTTTGGATCCAGACGAGGAAGAAGTCGTGGATCAACGCGAGTACCGCAGCATGATCGGCTCCCTTCTGTATCTGACGGCCTCAAGACCGGACATCCACTTCACGGTCCGCCTCTATGCGAGGTTTCAGCGCCTCGAGATCTTCCTATCGCCAAGTTAAGCGTTTATATTCGTATTTACACTCCACCCTCTTGTATAGTATTTGGTATTCCTGTTCCTCATCTTTGTCTATTCGGGTGTTTTTCGATTCGATTTTATGGTCGTCAGCTAGATAGGAAGAGTACCTCAGGCACTTGTCACTTCCTAGGCACTTCTCTTGTCTCGTGGTCTTCTAGAAGAGTCTCTCATTACACAATCCATTGTGAAAAGTGAATATGTAGCTCCGCTAGTTGTCAGAGTCGATTTTATGGATGGTAACCACTCTTAAGGATTATGGGTTAAATTTTGCTAGTGTTCCTCTTTTCTGTGATAACACTTCTGCCATTAATATTGCTAAGAACCCTGTGCAACACTCTAGGACCAAGCACATAGACATTCGCTATCACTTCCTTAGAGACCATGTCAAAACAGGTGATATTGTGCTGCACTTCGTGGAGTTTGTGGCTCAACTGGCTGATATCCTCACAAAGCCTTTAGACCCAACTAGGTTTAATACCCTGAGGTGCGAGTTAGGGGTAATTTATCCCTATGGGTTGGTTTGAGGGGGAGTTCGATCTTTTCTGATCTTACCTTGTTCTTCTGATCTTTTCTTGTTCTTTTATGAACTTATTGATCTTTTTAAACTTTTTAGGTTTTTAGGCTTTTCTTGCATCTCATTGTATCATATTCATTCATATGAAAAAAATCCAAAAAAATGCATTGTAATATAAGATTTTCTGCTTTTCTTTTAAAAATTGATGAAGCTTTGCCTATTACCCTTAGGAGCTTGAGTATTTCAATTCTTGCTCAATGCCATATCTAGTTCTTTGACTTGCTAGAATTATCATGCTTTCACATATACAGATAAGTCTTTGCTGTATGAGCCATAACTCTAAAACAACTCGAACTAAAAATTGTAATTTGTGGATGTTTTAGCTAGTTGTGCAATTAGTGCTCCTTTTGTGACATTGGCCCTATCAGAATTGCTTTGTTAGCTCTTGAATCTAAAATTGACCATTACTTGAGCTTCTTGCATGTGTTCTTGAGATTCTAAAACTGCTCTTGTGAAACATGAAAAATCAAATTTCAAGATTGTCTTATGCTTAAATTATGTCAAACTACTCTTACGAGACTGCATGTCAAAGATATGAACTTGGAGATAGTTTGATAATCCAGACGATCTCATGGGGACTGCTTGTCAGAATTGACTTGAACCTCAAGATTTGCTGCCCTGATTGAAGCTTAGGAAGAGTTTGTGGATGGCTCCTAGTCCAGGATCTTCTTTACTAAGATATACCTTAATCAACTTCTGGTCGAAGCTTAGGATCAGTTTGTGGATGGCTCCTAGTCCAGGATCTTATCACTAAGTTAGACGATTAGTCAACTTCAATATTCAGTGCAAATAAAAAATTATTGAAAAATGGGCGCTTGAGAAATTTGAGCAAAATGATTCAATACAGGACCTGATTGTCTCTTAATGTGGTCTTTGTTAGCTTTTTTTTATCTCACTTTGATATTTCGACATGGCCAGTTTCACTTTAGGATCCCTGTTGATGAACTTACTGAATTTGAAGCTTTGCTTAAATTGATCAAATTTATTGCTTTATTTTGAGCCTTCGTGCCTAGCTTTGATATATATGTCTTATCATGATCTTGCTAGCGCTGTTAGGCTTGATATGTTGTTTGAGCAAATTAGAAATTCTAGCTTGTTCTTTTGGGTAATCTCCAAAGCTTCTTGTAATCAAAAATTAAAAAATACAAAATTGAAGCCACTCTATAGCACTTCATGCATACTCCTTCTTATGTTTCCTTCTTTATTCTGCATTTGTTATGTCTGGACGAGAGGAAGGCGTGATTCCTTGATGACTCCATTGTCAAAGGGGAAGAAAATATTTCAATGTTGGGGGAGAAGATATATCATTGTTGTACAAAGGGGGATAAGATATATAAAAAATGATAAAAGGGGGGAGAAAATAGGAGAATTTAAAATTTTATGAAATCTGTGGATCATAGTGAGGGGGCCTTTTGAATTGCATTCTTATTGTCTTATTGACTTTTCTGAACTTGAATTGCATTTATTAATCCTCACGATGATCAAATGTCAATTGAACAATTGTTCATTCATATCTTAAGTGAGATTTTTGACCCTTTTCTGGAATTTAAAGTTTTTATACTTTCTTTTGCCTTATCTCACTTGCCTATACTATTCTGATGCCACCTTGGTCATTTTCATTGCTTTCTCTTGCTTATGGACCAAGTTGTGCCTTTGTGCGAAAATGAAAGTATTTTACTTTTCAAACCTCCAAATTACATTTTCTGGATTATTACTAATGTGTTCATCAAGGGGGAGATTGTGGATATCATGGGGATATACTCCAGATCTTAGAATGATGTGACAATTGCCAATGGCATTAACGGTTTGTCGTTTCATGTATTTTCGGCAAAGTTACAATGTTTAGGTTAAACCAAAGCAGGTATGATAGGCTAGGGCGTGATCGGACGTCGATCAGCCCATCCGGTCCGACCGGCCATAGCATCGGTCGGACAGGCCAACTTCAAAAATGGTATTTTGAGCTGGGCCAAAAATAGAGGTAGCAGAAAACAGAGGGGATTCTATTGCACTTTGTCTCATAATTTTTGGAGTATTCAGTCAAAAGTTCTATTGGATTGAAAATTCCAGTAGGTTTCGAAATTTCAGAGGCTGAAATTGGCTCAGTCCCAACTGGCGGTCTACCGGCCAATAGGTGGTGGTCAGACCGGCTAGGGTGGGCGGTCAGACCGGCCCTGGGGGTGGTCTGATCGGTTTTCACTTGGATCGTCGCCCGTTGTGGCGGTGATGTTCGGTTGTTAGGTCAAAGTCATGAGTTTCAGGGCATATATGTTGCATATGCATGTTTTGACTAACATGGGTCAACTTGTGAAGAACTTGTTCCCAAATTCGGTTTGCTTGTCTATTGTTGTGCAGGTTGCTTGGTGGTCAACGACGGTCAACGGCGAGGATGATCGGGACTAGGCTTGGAGAGCTGAGGTCCAGAACGATCGACGATGCTGGGTGAGGTCAATGAACTCAAGCGTGACGCAAGATGGATAAGTGTGACCTATTGGCTAATCTGAGGCACAAAATGGCGCAAGGTGTAGCTAATTAGGTCAAGAGGAGTTAAAGACGGCGCATTAAAATACGTGCGTGTGTGGCCCGTTTGTTTTGGACCATAACGGAAGCCCAATTGAGTCAAACTTCTAGAAGTTATAAGCCTCCACTATAAACACGGGAGGGAGGTGGCTGCACCTCCGCTTCGTCTCTTTTGCTATTGAAACCCTAATTTTCTTAGGGAGAGCTTTTGTGGAGGCTAGGGTTTTAGAGAGTTTGATGTGATTTTCGGGCTCTTGGATTGAGCATTGTCCTCCATTGATGGAGTGGCTGTAAGCACATATCATATCAAATCAATCAATGGAAAGATTGATCAATGTTTTGGCTCATTGCGTTCTTTCTCTATATTTGATGATTTTGAGTCTTTCTTTGATCTGCGAGTTTTTGATTGAATTCTTCACGTGATCTGGCTTGTTGTGATGTGTGGGAACCTATCTAGGATCATCTTGATCATCAATCACCCACGAACAAGATTTTTGATCAAGTTTTCGTTTTGACCCGGTTTTGAACCCATCTTCATTCAAACAGAAAAAGGATCATTATTCTTCCAAGAATTATCATAATCTTCGGTTGGAATAGGTTCCTGACATCATTGAGAATGTGTGTTCCAAGTTTCATCAAGTTTGGAGTTGTAGATCAAAAGTTTCATCTATTTGCAACTCCGTCATCAGGCTGTTTTGATCTGTTCTGAAGCCCAGCAGTCAGACAGCCCAAGGCCACCAGTCAAACCGCCAGGTCATCGGTCAGACCGCCATTGACCCAGCGGTCCGACCGCCCTGCACTGAGATCTGTTTTAGCTTGTGTTGATCTTCGATTGTTTTGCTTCGGGGTTTAAATTAGATTCAATATTGGCCTTCCGCTGTACTGATATGCTGATCTTCATAGCTTCCATAGCTACTGGAGTAAAATATAATTGAATCAATTATTTATAAAAAAGTGAGCGTGCTCCTATTCACCCCCCCTCTAGTCGCCTTTTCGGTCCAACACGGCGCCAGCAGCGTCTCTCTCGTGTGCATCACTACCAAGGCAGCGCTTCACCGTGTCTTCGTCACTTCGGTCCTTTGACGCCAGCTTCGCTCTTCGTTGCACGTCACCACGAGCATGCGACCTCGCCTCGAGCCAAGAAATGCGTGCCAGCAACTCCCATCGGTCCATGCGACACCGGATTGAAGGCAGCGCAAAAGTTCTCCAGCAGCACAAATAGATCAAGTCTAGCAGCACATCCCAATAATTTTTATGCTATTTTATTATATCTCTGAGCAAGGATGTGCTGGTTGTTTCACGTGAGGATCCAAAATTTTAGATATTTTTGCTACATGCACCCAATAAGTGCGCCAGGAATTTCGAAGTTCTATGTATTGCATACACAGAAGGTGTACCAAAGAGGTGGTGATTTTTGCTAGATTTACACAGACCAGTATCAGCAAATTTCAGGTTTTATTTCTCATGCCTACTTTGAAGTATGATCTTCTACTCCTGAGTCGAGACAAAAGATTTTTGTTGTGCCAAATCAAGATGAGGGCCGTGTTGGCACAGATGGATTTGGATGATGCATTGGAAGGTTTTGAGAAACCATGTACCGCATGGACCGCAGATGAGAAACGCAAAGACCGTAAGGCTTTATCTCAGATTCATCTTCATGTATCAAATGATATTTTGCAGTAGGTTTTGAAGCAGAAGACATCTGCTGCAATATGACTGAAGTTGGAACTAATTTGCATGACAAAGGTGAAGGATCGCAGGAAGGCTACGATAGCGCAAAACAAAAAATTTACCACGCAACCAAGGAACCTCCGCTAGTAATAGATCACGAGATTACCACTAGACGCGCCGACTCGTAGCGGAAGTAGAGTCGATGTAGCGAGATGATGCGGTCGTAGTCGTACTCGCCGTGCGTCTTCTCCTCCGAGTGGTCGTACTCGCCACGCGTCTTCTCCTACGAGTGGTTGTACTCGCCGCGTGCCTGCTCCTCTGAGTAGATGTACTCGCCGCGCGTCTGCTTCTCTGAGTGGTCGTAGTGAGTTGTGGATCATCCTAGTGCTGATGCTTCGCAACAACACCTCCAAGGTATCCACACGTACGGGGTAGGAACACCACGCGCTGGAGTGCTAGCACCGGTAGCGTGGTTGAGGAAGGCGTGGCTATTAGGGTTTCGGGAAGTTCTTCAAAAGATCGTAATTGAGAGACCATGTGAGAGGTGTCCCCATGCAAGTGATGAGTATTTGACACTTTTATTGAAAAGTTTGTGATTTGATTCATCACGTTAGCTTCGCTGCTTTGATTCTCAGATTATGCGAACTTCCACCCAGGAATGCGGAGTACGATCATCGGAACTTCCGCCCTGGTAAAGCGGAACTTCCGATTGTGCGTAGACCTGAGCAGTGTGTTTTGATTTGGTACTGTGCGGAGCTTCCGCCCTGGGAATGCGGAAGTACCGATCATCGGAACTTCCGCTTTGGAGAAACCAGAACTTCCGTTTGTGCGCAGACCTGAGCAGTGAGTGCATAATTTTCGAATTTGAGTTGGTTGGTTCGTTTATGAGTTTGAGACAAGTACAAATGTTAATTCCATTATCTCGAACAATGCTATGTGATGTGTTTCTTGTCTATGTTGGCTGCAGGACGTCAGGCGGAGTCGTGGCGAGACACGAGGAGACCGGACTAGACGCAGGTGGCGTTGAGGTCAGAACGGTCGAGGTGTGTCGAAGACGGCATGAACTCGAGGTGGTTGCGAGTCGTGGACAACAAGGAGTGCGGAAGCCTTCCAGAAGGTGCACGAGGGGCGAAAGGGTAATTTCGCAAGGCGGCACAAGTGGAAGCGGGATCCGTTCGGGTTTAGCCGGCGTAACGGGTTGGAGACCCATTAGCCAAGGGCTATAAATAGAGGTGAAGGCCTGGTTGTAATGTGACTTTTTGGAGAGAGTAGTAGGGTTTGCTAGAGTCAAAAGTGGCTTTGGAAGGTTGTTTTGCTTTGTGGCTTTAGTTGTTGGGAGAGAATAGGAGATGGCCTCACGTTGCTTCCTCTCCTCTTGACCTTCTGGTGCTCTCTCATTTGCTTGTGGGTGTTCTTGAGATGGAGAGGGAGAGGATGGATTGAGTATCTTGTAATCATTTCTCGGTGTATGCCTCTGTAATCCATTGGTTCAAGGAATGAAAAATCTCATGTTCATGTTTCTGTTCATGCATCTGTTCTTATTCTCTCGTAAGGCTTGATTCTTGAGATTTTGTTTTTGGCTTGATTCTTGTTGGGAAGTGTCAAAATGAATTGATCTTTGTTGGGATGATGCCACAAGATCATTTGATCGACTTTTCCCAAGAGCAAATCGACTGTAATCTCAGTTCTTGATTTTTGGCTTTCTCTGTTCTTCCTTCCCGTGTCTAGGTCTTGTATGAAAATCTTGTTTCCCTTCTTGAGTTGGCATGAAACTTGGCATGTTGAATCTATAGGCTATTAAGTAGCTACCCTCAAAGTTTCATCACTCAAGAATCCAAGAATCATGCGAATTTCAGTTTTTGGTCTTTCTTGCCAAATATTCAAGAAATACGATTTTGCTTTGATTAATGGATCTTTGTCTGCGATTCCTTCTCAATGAGGTCAAGATGTTGTTTAGGATGATGTCCTGTGAAACTTGACTCGAGAAGAGCAGCAATTTGTGAGTATTTCAGATTTTTGGAAATTTCCAATACGTTTTGTTCTTCTGTTTGGGAAAATCGAAACTTCCGTATTTTACACGGCGGAACTACCGTAGTCCGGAACTTCCGCACTGGGAGGTCGGAACTTCCGATTGTTGTCGTGACAACCTGCAGACTTGCGGAACTTCCACCGATCGAGCGGAACTACCGACATCTAACTTCGCACTAAGACCGGAACTTCCGATTCCGGCGTAATGTTTGATTTTATTTCCCTTTTCTGATTTTGGTTCGTTTATTTTCTCTTGATTATCAGAGGGTATTGTTTGTCAGTACGGATACTTCTAAGGGGAGAATCTTAATTTTTAAGGCACTATTCACCCCCCCTCTGTTGCCATTTTGGTCCTACAGTAATCCCACCCCTTGTCACCGCCTCTCTATTTATAGGCATCCATGATGGGTCTCGAACTTGAGGCTCATTATGAACTCGAGGCCTACAAGAAATCGGATCACCATCCAAATCAATCCCAGCCCTTTAAGTGTGCGACTCTATATGTTCATGTGTAATCGGTTGTGACTCGGAAACTCTTTTCCGACCACTAGTCGTCAACGGTACCTACCAGCACATAACGATTCCCAAACACACATAGAATATATCGGACGAACCTTAATGCAATGTGATCTACAATCAGGTCCATATCACTAACGACTCATTTCGATCTCTATACGATCAGTTCATATTTGGTCTCGACCAATTCATAACTCCTTATGACCAGGTTTCGACCACTTAGTGACTATGTTCGACCAACCTACGACTAGCTCTCACCAGCAAGATCCATCTCAAGTAGAAGTTGTACTCTCACAAATTGCAAGAAGGAGGATTAGTGCTTGATCATCTTTCGGTGTTTAAGGAGATCGTTACCGACCTAGAGTCGATGGAGGTAAAATATGATAATGAGGATTTGTGTCTTATTCTTTTGTGCTCCCTGCCTAGTTTTTTTTTCAAATTTTAGAGATACCATATTATATAGTAGAGATACTCTCACTCTTAATAAAGTTTATGAAGCTTTGCATGCTAAGGAGAAGGTGAAACAGATAGTACCTTCTAAAAATTCAAGCTCGTAAGGAGAAAACTTGTTTATTTGTGGCGCGCAAAAGGAAAACACAAACAATGGATCCCGATGCAAAAGTTCGAACGGCTACAAGAACTGGTCAAAATCAAGAGGCAAGTACAAGTCGTACAAATATTACAAAAAAGTGGGCACAACATCTCTAAATGCTGGAAGCTACAGAATAAAGAAAACAGAACTGGCTATTATAAGCCAAAAGGTAAACCAGGTGATGAAGGTAAAGCCTCCCTTGTTGTTGATGATAGTTCTGATGGAGAAATCCTTGTTGCCTTTGTTGAATGTGCTAAGACCAATGATGAATGAATTATTGATTCCGCATGTACCTTTCATATGTATCCTAATAGAGATTGGTTTGCCACCTATGAAATTGTTGAAGGTGGTACTGTGTTGATGTGTGATAACTCATCTTGTAAGGTTGTAGGAATTAGTTCAGTTTAGATCAAGATGTTTGGTGGCATTATTAGAACTTTGACAGATGTAATGCACATTCCAGATTTAAAAAGAAATATCATCTCTTTGAGTACTCTTGATGCTAAAAGGTATAAGTATTCTGGTGAAGGTGGAGTTTTGAAGGTATCAAAAAACTCTCTTGTTGTGATGAAAACTGATATTAAATCTACCAATCTGTACCATCTGCGATGTACTACAATATCAGGTAATGTTGTTGTAATTTCAAGTTTATTATCTGATTCTGATGGAAATAATCTTTGGTATATGCACCTTGGGCATATGAGTGAAATTGGTTTGGTAGAATTGAGCAAAAGAGGACTTCTTGATGGATATAGCATCGGCAAGCTGAAATTTTGTGAGCATTGTGTGTTTGAAAAAACACAAGATGGTGAGATTCAATACTTCAGTTTATATTACAGAATGTATTTTGGATTATGTGCATTCTGATTTATGGGGCTATCTCGCACGACATCACTAGAAGGTACCGGCTATACGTTAACAATTATTGATGATTACTCTAGAAGAGTGTGGCCTTATTTCTTGAAGTATAAATCAGAAGTATTTTCAGCATTTAAAGAGTGGAAGACTATGGTTGAAAGGCAAACTAAAAAGAAGGTAAAGAAACTTTGCACTGATAATGGGATAAAATTATGTTCTAATGAATTTGAATCATATTGCAAGACTGAAGGCATTGTTAGGCACTACATCGTTCCTCGTACTCCTCAACACAACGGTGTAGCTGAGCGTATGAACAGGACCATCATTTTCAAGGCCCGTTTCATGCTGTCTAATGCAGATTTGCATAGGCATTTTTGGGCTGAAGCCGCTTCCATTACTTACTATCTTATTAATCAGTAACCCTCTATTGCAATTGAAAAGAAGACTCTAATTGAGGTATGGTCTGGTTCCTCGGCAAATTATTCAGAATTAAAAGTTTTTTGTTGTACTTCTTATGCTCTTGTTGATAATAAAAAAATTAGAGCATAGAGCTATTAAGTGCATCTTTCTTGGTCATAAATCTGGTGTTAAAATATACAAGTTGTATAATCCTGAAACAATAAGGTTGTAATTAGCAGAAACATTGTCTTTAATGAATCTGATATGCTTCATGATAAACTGCCTACTAATGTTCCTGTTGAGAATGGGCAGAATTCAAGTGAGGTGGATCATTTTGTTGGTTCAGATAACACTAGCAGCAAAGGTGTCCTATGAATGCTTCCATGATTAGATAATCATCGGTTGTTAGTATTAATGGTTAGAGTGCTATTAGTGTGTGCTATACTAGCGTTGTGCATTAGTAAAGATAAATGAGTGAAATCTAGTAAGTGATTTAATCTGGTGTGTTTAATGAGATTGTCTCGTGCTAGAGTGAGCTTGTTAAAAGGAGGTTTGTTTCAGCTTTGTGACTTTCAAACTAGGTTTCTTTTCTAGAGTAAGTTGTTATTACAATCCCATCTGATGCTGGTGATTTCTATGACATGATTTGTCTTGTTTCCTTTAGAAGGTTTATTGATGTGATAGTAAGGTAAATTGATTGTTACCAGGAATGTATGTTATTGGTCTTAATGAAATGTTCAGTAATGTGAGGGTAATGTTGATTCTTTTATAGAGAAAGAAATTTGATTGCCTTTCGTGATATTTCTAAAATGATCAAATCTCAAGTTTTGTGTTCATGATCTTTTTGGGGTTCAAGCTTTGTGGTAGACGAAGTTTGTCGAGTCAAGCGATAGGTTGCAAAGTTATAATGGTTCTTTAGTGATGCGAGTGCTTTGATCTTGAATGCTCATTGTTCTTGTCTGTTAAAGTCTGATATTCTATTCTTGTGAGGCCTATGCTTTCAACTGTGGACTCCACTTATGTTTTATGAGTTCATTGCTTAATTGGTTTTCCCCTTGGTCCTATGTTCATTGCGAGTGGTAAATGATTTTCTAGTTGGCGAAAAAAATCAGTTTCATGTGCTTCTTCTTTTGAGAAAGATTCAACACATTCTTTTCGCATGGGTCTTTCGGAGTGTTTTGTAATTGTTGTTGTGAGATTTATGTTGATACTTGTAGTAATTTGATCGCCTTTGGTGATATCGTTCAAACGAGAATATTTCAAATTTAGCTTTCGTGATATTTTGGAGCTTATGAATCATCTGGTAGTTGAAATTATTTTTGAATAAATTGAGATATTGTATTGTCCTGTTGCTCCTTAAGAGATTCGTGTAATTTTAATCTTAAAGGCTCTTTGGTCTGAGATGGCAACGTGAGGTCACAATCAAAGAAAGTTATGTTGGTTCCTTTAAGAGTAGAATAATCTACTTGCTTTTTGTGAAAACCCGTGAATGAAAATGTTTCGAGTTTGGTGGCTGAGATCATTTGGATCTCATGTTTCTTGTGTAGTTGAACTGTTCTGAGCAAATATGACGTGTTGAAGAATTTTATTGATTTTTAATTAGATCTTTTGGTTTGGACTAAAGACCATATCTTATTTGTTATGGCAAAGTGTTGTTAGTCAAAGGATTCATTTCAGTGTTAAAGGAAATAGTGCAGTAGTAGTATTTGAGAATTTGAGTCAAGTTTTGTAACTTGTGGTTATTTGAATCGTTCCTAAACTTTCTACTCTTTCCGCTCAAGAGATATCGCGTTTCAAAATGTCTTTTTCTTATCGGTCGTTATTTTGCTATTCCCTTTTGAGGGATGTGTGCCCTCAACTGTGAACTCAACTTTCATTTTTCGAGATCACCATTATCAGGATATTTCTTTTGGTTCCGTGCTCGCTGTGAGGAGCAACGTTTTCCTGTGTGAGGAAACTTGTCCTTGTTTGCCTGTCTCTTTTGAGAAAGGATCAACACTTTTATGTCGAAAGTTTTTACAAAATGTAATTTTGCAATCTTGTTGGTGGGGATAAGAAATTGTAGTGGTGAGATTTTGCTCCCAAGCTATTGGAGGAGTAGTAAAAGATGAATTAGTTTTGATAT